>CM033403.1:3388835-3988835 GCA_019426215.1 Buddleja alternifolia
CAGCTTATAAGTCAAAATCTTGTAGAGGGATTGCAAAGGACCATTTCATAAGGATCGTCTCTGTGACGCTTGTCAAACGGGTAAACAAGTTAAATCATCTTCAAGAGAAAACCTCATCTATCTACTCTCTAGAATACTTGAACTACTTCACAGGATTTGTTTGGACCTGTTCAAACAATCAGTGTAGAGTAGTTTAAAAAGTATACTTAGTGGTAGTAGACGATTTCTCTAGATTTACTTGGTGGAATCTTTCATCCAAAGATGAAACATGTGACAAGTTAACAGCGCTTATTCGGCAACTTCAAACATTGAAAATCTTAAGGTTGCATGAATAAGAAGCGATCACGGTACTGAGTTTACTAACAAGGTTGTTTGAGAAGTTTGTGCAGAAAATGGAATACATCATGAGTATTCAGCTCCCAGAACTCCCCAACAAAATGGTGTTGCTGAGCGCCGGAAACGAAACGCTTGGAGCCGCTAGGACTATGTTAGCTGAATCTAAGCTTGCTCCTAGATTTGGGCCGAAGCGATCAACACTGCTGTTACACTCAAATCGATGCATGATCAACAAACAGCATGGAAAAACTCCATATGAACTGTGGAAGGGACGTAAGCCAAATATTTCATACTTTCACGTCTTTGGTTCTAAATGTTTATTCATAATAATGGATCCCAAAGCCTAAAGACTTTTGATCTAAAGCGGATGAAGGAATCTTTCTAGGCTACGCCAAAAATGGAAAGAACTTTCGCATTCTCAATAAGATCAAATCGAAGGTTGAGGAATCTATTCATGTTTTGTTTGATGATGCTAACCAAGAGCCGAGTAAGGTAAGTATAAATGATGTAGGAGTTGAAGATCTATGTCATCAAGCGTCCAAAATTACTATTGATGAAGATATGACGATGATGATGAGATCTCAGTGCCTCCTCCTAAGAATACTCGTGAAATCAATCTAAATTATCATGTAAGAAACACGAATGATCATGAAAAGAATGATCATCAAGTGCAAAGAAGGAATCATGAACTTGAAGCGCCAACGCAGGAGAATGGTCAAGCGAATGATTCTCAAGCGTCTGTTAATTCTCAAAACCCCTTCCAAACAGATAGACTATGGTTACGTGACCATCCACCTGAGCAAATCATTGGAGATATTGAAGCACCAGTTAGAACTAGAGCCGCTACATTTAATGAGGCTATGTTCGCAAGCTTTCTATCTCAAATGGAACCTAAGAAAGTGGATGAAGCGTTAAGTGATCCAAGTGGATTGAAGCTATGCAAGAAGAGCTCAATCAGTTTGAGCGAAATAAAGTTTGGATGTTAGTACCAAGACCAACTCATCAAGGAGTTATTGGAACTAGATGGGTATATAGAAACAAGATGGATGAGGACGGCATTGTTGTAAGAAACAAGGCCAGACTCGTAGCTCAAGGATACTGTCAAGAGGAGGGCATTGACTTTGATGAGACTTACGCTCCTGTTGCTCGTCTTGAAGCAATCCGCATGTTTCTAGCGTACGCAGCGTTTAACAAGTTTACAGTATTTCAAATGGACGTAAAGAGTGCCTTCCTGAATGGTAAACTCCAAGAAGAAGTGTATGTGGAGCAACCTCCAGGATTCATCAACAATCATGGTAAGGGTATGGTTTACAAGCTCGAAAAGGCACTTTATGGGCTTAAGCAAGCACCTCGAGCATGGTATGACACTCTCTCTATCTTTCTTATTGGTAAAGGTTTTTCAAAAGGCAGCGTTGACACAACGTTATTTAAAATTACCAATGATGAAGATATTCTCTTAGTTCAAATTTACGTTGATGACATTATATTTGGTTCTACTAATAAGCGTCTGTGTGAGAAATTTTCGAAAATGATGCAAGAACAATTTGAAATGAGCATGATGGGTGAATTAACCTTCTTCTTAGGACTACAAGTTAAACAACTCCCTAATGGCATATTTATCAACCAAGCTAAATATACACGAGATATGATTAAGAAATTTGGTATGGAAAATGCATCATATTCAAAAATCCCAATGAGCCAAACGCTTAAGTTAGATAAAGATGAAAGTGGAAAGAAAGTTGATATCACTAATTATAGAGGTATCATAGGATCACTTCTTTATCTCACTGCCAGTAGACCTGATATTATGTTTTCGGTATGTATGTGTGCACGATTCCAAGCTGATCCTAAAGAGTCACACTTGACTGCTGCCAAGAAAATCCTTAAATACCTAAAAGGCACACAACATGTGGGCTTATGGTATCCCAGGGATTCTCCTTTTGAACTAATCGGTTACTCAGATGCAGATTTTGCAGGTTGCAAAATAGATCGTAAAAGCACTAGTGGTACTTGTCAATTCTTAGGTGATAGGTTAGTTTCATGGCATAGCAAGAAACAACAATCCATAGCTACCTCCACAGCCGAAGCTGAGTATGTAGCTGCAGGAAGTTGTTGTGCACAAGTTCTATGGATGAGGCAACAACTTAGAGATTACGGAACAATCTTAGGACCAACCCCATTCATTGTGATAACCAAAGCGCTTTAGCCATGACTCAAAACCCTGTTCTTCATTCAAGAACCAAACACATTGACATTAGATACCATTTCCTTCGTGACCACGTTCAAAAGAAAGATATCTCCATGCACTTCATTGGAACTGACAAACAACTGGCAGATATCTTCACCAAAGCACTCAATGAACAACGTTTTCTCACTTTGAGAAGTGAACTAGGTATGATTGATTTAAACGCTTGATCATGAAGCATCATATTTTATTAGGCATATAATTTAGGGGGAATCCACTTAAGTTATATCTCACAATATTCTTAAACAAAATTTTTTTTACTTGATCATAACTGTAAGCGTCAATGATAAAATTTTCAGATGCATAATCATCAACGCTCAGTTCTATGTTTGCATAAAATATTGAATGCTCAAAATATTGAAGTCTTTTGACTTCAAGCGTCCATCTTATCAGCTAAGCGCTGAATAGTTTATCAAAAATTTATAAAATATTTTTGTTACAAGCCATGCATAAAATTTTTCAAACTTCTTTCAAGATCGTGGGTAGACTCAAAGGTCTATTTTGTAATCTACTCACACGCCTCTATCACATCAAACTGGCGGGTACTCAATTTTTTTTTAAAAATGACGGTTCAGAGATAGCACGCGTTTGTGTACGTGTCAGTGTACAAACATGCGCGTGTGTTACACTCTGAAAATACCAAACGTTAATTTTTCTTTAACTCGGATGTCAAATCTTTATATATGAGAATTACCAAATGTAACTTCTCTCTTTTACACAAAACTCGCGTCCGCAGTTAATAAATTCATGGCTAAGATTCAACAGTTATTACACGTGTTTAAATCCTACTAAGACTACACAACACAAGTTTCAAAAACTCTTTACTGTGTCATTTAAAACACAAACTCTGCAGAAAAAGTAACTTACTTTCTATTCACGCATATCTGCAAATCTCTCTTTATCTCTCTCAATACAACAGAAAATCTCAGTTCATCTTCTTCGTTTTAAACAAAAAATGGCACCAAAGAAATCATCATCTACTTCTGCTGAAACTACCATCAAGGTAACTGAAGGTCTTGTTGTCGACTGGAAATTCCTATATGAACAAACTCAGATCAACCTGACGGATGTAATGGACATGGTCGTCCAAGCTGGGCTCAAACCCTTCTTAACCCAATACTCTTATATGTTTCCTACTGAAGTTGAAACTTTCTGGAAGACTGCTACCCTTTCAGAGGACAAGAAGTCCATCTCTTGTAAAATTCCCTTCTCCAAGAAGGAGTCTCCAAAGGAATTCATCCTATCTGCTTCCACCATTGCCAAGAACTTCAATTTGCCTAATGAGGGTGAGGCACTGGATTCTGTTACGTTAAAACAAATTAAGGAAGCATGGGCAATCATGAGTGCGTACGACGACGTTCCTTACACTCAATACTTCGAGAAGAAAGATCTGGTGTCCAAATATCGATTATTGGCTGATTTCTGCAGCAAGATCATAGAATGCCGCGTAGGAACCTTTGATAAAGTAAATCCTGTCCAATTTCAGATGATGGTTGCTATACTCTTCAACATCAAAATCAACTGGAGTGAGTACATCTTCGGACGGTTTCGGGACAGTCTAAGCGCTTCAAATAAGCCTTATGGACTCATCCTGAGTGACATCTTGTTTAAATCGAATTGTGTGTACTCGTCTGGACTTCCTTTGAATAAGTCCAAGTTGTTGGGAAAAAGGATTCTGACCAATATGTTCAATCCTCCAAAAGTTCATGGTGCGGCTAGACCCCTATCTGAGCGACTGGAGAGAACGCCAACTGCTTGCTCAAAAGGCTGAGAGACCAGTGCCAGAGGAAGCTGTGAAGCGTCCAGCAGTAACGAAGAAGAGAGCCCCAGAAAACCCAAAGTTAAAATTGCCGTCCCCTCTCAAAAGATTGATGAGGAAACTGATGAAGATGCCGAGGACAAGTTGCCTCTCAAAAGACGAAAGCTTGAAGGGATCATTAAGCAAATAGACTTTGAAGAACCAGCTGTTGATCCTCCCGCTCCTCCGGCTAAACTAGTTGAAGGAGTCAACATTAAGAAAATCTTTAAGCGTTCCAGGACTAGCAAGCGTCAAGCTACTCCTGAAGAGCCTGAGACAGTTGAGCCAAGCGCTCAAGTCGCTGTTGAGCCAAGCGCTCAAGTTGCTGTTGAGCCAAGCGCTCAAGTTGCTATTGAGCCAAGCGCTCAAGTTGCCGTTGAGCCAAGCGCTCAAGTTGTAGTTGAGCCAAGCGCTCAAGATGCTGATGTTGAGCCAAGCGCTCCAGAAACTACTGTTGAGCTTAGTTCTCAGGGTAAGTTTATTTCTTCCCACAGCATTTCTATTCCTACATCTGTAGAAGATCCTGCTCTTATAGAGGATGGCTCTTGTTTTTCAGCTATAGTTTCAGCTGCTGCTGAAGTGTCCACAGATGTTCTGTTGGATGTGGATCTGACTGGAGTTGTAGCTATCGCTCAAGATGTTGCCGCTAAAGTAGCTGCAATTGAACCTGAGGAACCTGCTACTTTAACAGAGGCACGTTCAAAAGATCAGAACGCTGCTGAAGACGTTAGAGCTCCTCGTCACTTCTTCCAACTCGATCCGCTGAAGACAATTGATCATTCAATTAACTATATGCCCCCAGCGCTCGACGAAGATTTCATTCCTGCAGGATATAATATAGAAAGATATATTGCTGCAGAAGCTGACGCTGCAAGACTGATTGACTTTGACAGCGCAATCAAAGCAACCGTTCTAGACAGACCAGGAGACAGACCTCCTAGATGTGCCGTGGATGTGGCTTACTATCTTGACAATGGCCACAGCAGACCAACTGGGTTCGCGCTAAGGGATTACAGTGTTCGTGTGTATGATCCTCTCCGTCCTAGCTTTCTCAATCCCTCAGAGTCAGTCTTGAACAGAGAAGGTTACACACATTTCCCTCAGACGGCTCACAGCCCTGAAAATCTTGCATCGGCCCGACCTCTCTGTCTATGGAAAAATAAAGAGATTCATGCTGGTGAGCGCCTTGAATCGTTGACCGATCTACTCCAGACTGAAGCTGATGCTTACTTTGACAGCGTCTGGAATGCCAACTATCAGCCTGATAAGCACCGCTTTGAAGCCATAAGAGATATTCATCTTGAAGGTATTCGTGCTATGGTGAATGCTGGCACAGACTTCTGTATAAATGAAGTAAATTGGGTTGAAGCGTACATGGGACATACATACACCTTCCCAGAGTTAGTCCAAGCTCCCCATCTTTTCGGCATAGGCATGCATGACAAGAAGCGTCAATTCGCCAAGTATTGCCTCCTGAAGCGTCAACAAAGACTCGGACCTGTTCTCAAGCTCCCAATTATTAGACATCAAATAGAACAATGTCTACGTCAAGAACTTCAGAGATTATCCATCACCCCTCTTCGGTTTAATGCTCAAGCGTCTTCCAGTGGTACAGTTGGTGAACGGTGCTTAAATCTTGCTCCAAGCCACTGTGAAGAAAACTTCAATCTGATGGTAAAGATTCTATCTCCCGTATCTCTCTTTGATAAAATCTTCACTGCCAATCTCAGATCTTGGAATGGCTCAATGATCAATTCATTCAAAGGATATCCGCTGCTCCCTTCCATTCGCAGTGAGGTACTCAATCACTATGAGTATGTTCTTTCTCTGCTTGAAAGGAATCAAGAGCTCGCTCAAGCCGTTTATCCGTATCTTGAAGAGTACTATGCGGACTGTGTGCCTACACCTCGACGTCCTGCATCTCTTCCCTCAGATTGCTTGATTGGATTTTCCAGAACTCACTGCACAGATTCACTATTCTCCATCGCTCAAACGCCGCCCAACTTGCCATGAAAGAAGAACTTGAAAAGCGCCTTGCAACCCTTGAGATATCTGTGAATGACGCCACCAGCGCTAAGCTTCTTGTTATGCAGGAACGCTTCGACAAGCGTCTGGATGACATCACAGATTCCTTATCCCAGATTGCTCATCAGGTAAGTGTACTCACAAACCACTTCTTAAAATCTGATGATGGCAATAAGGGGGAAGAAAAGAAGAAAGGAGAAAAGCGGAAAGCGTCCAGTTCAAAAGTTGAAGATCCTCCGTCTGCTAAGCGTCAAATGCCTCCTTCTCAGTCTGCGCTTAATCTCCCGTCTTGGATAACTGCTCTGACACAAAGTTCATCCGGAGCGCCCAGTAGTACACTAAGGGAACCTCCTAGAGCGTTATATCCAAACCTACCAATTCCTACAAGAGCACTGCTTGAACAGTTTGACATTCCTCTTCAGAGAACATCCATTTCAGAACCTACAGATCCACAGATCTTAGCTGAAGAAAGGAAAATGACTGATTTTAGCCAAGCTTTTCGAATCTGCCTAAGGTACATTGGTATCGACCCAACTGACTGGGATAATCACTTTAAAGTATTCAAAAAGAGACAACAAGAAGAAAACAAGCTTATCATCAACAAAGATCATGAAGCAATGATGATCTTGGAAGACAATCTGACTGAAGCTATCCGAGCTGAAATGTCCAAGCGATACAGAGTTAGACCAAGTCATTAAAGCTTTCTGATTTTACATTATCTATATTCTTGTCTCTTATATCTTTAAATATTCAGCTGTAAAAATGCTTGTAATTCTCGATAAATATGAAATGCATTTTTTTGCTGAAACATCTCGTTGAAGCGTAACTAACTTTAACTAACGTCTACTGATCAAAGCTAACTTTTACGTTTGGCTATCTAACTCTTGAACTATAAAAGAGTAAGTATTGCCATCATCAAAAAGGGGGAAATTGTTAGGAATTTCATGTTAGAAGTTTTGATGATGACAATTAAGTTTTTGTTAGACCCCAAAAAAGTTGTAAGTTTATTTTTTGTAGAAAACTTGTATAGGCTTTGAAGCGTTAGACTTATAATAGATTTATTAGGCTTTGTTATCTTACCTTAGAGTGTTAGGCAAAATAGTCTTAGGCTGAGCGTCTGATGATTTCTGAGTGAGTTTATCAGTGGTAAAGTTCGAAGACTCAAGCGCCTGATCTCAGAAGATAGATACAGTCTCCAAGCGTCCACTTTGGCCAGCTATATCAAGCGTTACCTTATGGGACAGAAGTGATCTCACCTGAATTTACTTCTAAGTCCAAAAGGAGTTTAATGCAAATATTCTCAAAGCATTAAATACCAACGGGTATTAATTTCAAATGCATTAAATGTTGATAAGAGCATTTAATATGATAAGCAATGTCAGACGTACGGAGAAGCCACCCTATTTGACTGTCAACTATCTCAGACTGCAGCACCAACTTTCGTGCAGCAGATTTTCAGGAAAAAGGACAAAAGCTGTTCACTCGCGAAAGTGAGAGACACGCGCCAGTGCATGTGTCAAACGGACACTTTCTCCAAGAATACCTATAAATAGGACTTCAACAACAAACAAAAAAAAAAGACGCAACAATTTTATCAAAGCCAAATTGCTGTTGCATTAAAATCTCATTCCTTAAATTCTCAGAAAAGCCCGAAACTTCAAGAAACATCCAAATTGCTTTTCTTATATTCCTGAGACAGTCAACAAATATCTCAAACATTCTTTTTGCAGAAACCAGATTCCTACTGAGATATTACCAAGTTGTTTGAACTTCATCAAAATCAAACAAACCTTTTAGAAAATCCCATCCAAGCCTCGCGATCTGTGTGAAGTCGAAGTTGGATACTTGCATCATTTCTGGGTGAAAGAAGCAAGAGGGTTGAAGTGATTTGAAGCAGAAATCTGTGTGATCAAGGAGCTCAAGTCATCGACATCCATCTCTCCCTAATTTGTAGAAGATTCTGTGTGATTCTTTGAGAATCATCTTAGTGGATTGCCTCCAAGTGCAAAGGAGAAGAAGGACGTAGTTGGGATTACACCACCCAACGAACCTTACAAATATTGTGTTATTTACTTTTCAGTCATTTCATTCATCTATCATATCACTGCATAAGTAAAACACAATAAAAAGCTAAAGCACCTAAGAAACATCTTGTGACGCTAAAACTTTCAAAGAGAAGACTCCAAAATCATTCCGCTGTGCTAACCCTGATTAAAAGAACTGAACGCTTAACCTACAAGGTCAAAGTATTCAATTCCTGAAGTCTAAGTTAACTTTATAAAACAGTCTTCATTAGACGCTTCACAAAGTCTCAAATATCTTGTGTGAACGCTAAGGTGAAGCGTCACACTCTTCAAGCGCCTATCATTTCAAGCGTCCAAATACGTTTAATACGAAATCAATTTTAAGTCGAAAAAGACTTAAAGGGTCTATTCAACCCCCCCCTTCTAGACCCTTTCGTATGCCACTTGGGACCAACAAGAAGAAGAAAGGAGAAAAGAGGAAAGCGTCTAGTTTAAGAGCTCAAGAGTCTCCGTCTCCTAAGCGTCAAGTTTTTCCTTCTCCTTCTGTGCTTAGTCTCCCATTTTGGATAACTGCTTTGAAAGTAAGTGACTCTGGAGCGCCTAGTAGTACACTAAGGGAACCTCCAAGAGCACTATATCCAAATGTACCAATACCTACAAGAGCAATGTTAGAACAGTTCGACATCCCTCTCCAAAGAACATCTATTCCAGAACCTTCAGATCCCAAAATTTTAGCTGAAGAGAAGCAGATGTCTGAATTTGTCCGAACTTTCAGAATTTGTCTAAGGTATATTGGTATCGATCCAACGGATTGGGACAAACACTTTACTGCCTTCAAGAAGAGACAACAAGAAGAAAATAAGCTCATAATCAACAAAGATCATGAAGCGATGATGACCTTGGAAGACAATCTGACTAAAACTATCCGAGCTAAAATGCCCAAGCGATACAAAGTTAGATCAAGTCATTAAAGCCTTTTGATTTGCTTTATCTACATTCTTGTCTCTCATTTTTTTTTGTTTAAGTTGTAAAAATGCTTGTAACTCTCGATATATATAAAATGCATTTTTCAGCTGAAACATCTCGTTGAAGCGTAACTAACTTTAACTAACCGTATCTAATCAAAGCTAACTTTTATTTTGGCTGTCTAACTCTTGAACTATAAAAGAGCAAGTATTGCCATCATCAAAAAGGGGGAAACTGTTAGGAATTTCATGTTAGATGTTTTGATGATGACAATTAGGACTTTTTGTTAGACCCCAAAATATGTAAGTTTGATTTTAGTAAGAAATTATGTATAAGTTTTGAATCGTTAGATTTGTAATAGGTTTAATAGGCTTTGTTTTATTTTTATTTTAGATTGTTAGGCTAAGTAGTCTTAGGCTGAGCTTCTGATAATTTCTGAGTGAGTTTATCAGTGGTAAAGTTCGAAGACTCAAGCGCCTGAATTCTAAATGAAGATAAAGTCTCCAAGCATCCAATTGACCAGCTATATCAAGCATTACCTTAAAAGACAAAAATGATTCCACCTGAATTTATTTCTAAGTCCAGAAGGAGATTAATGCAAATACTCTCAATGCATTAAATACCAACGGGTATTTAATTCAAATGCATTAAATGCTGATAAGAGCATGAAATGTGATAAGCACTTTCAGACGTACGGAGAAGCCACCCCATTGGACTGTCAACTTTCATAAACTGCAGCACTAACTTTTGTGCAGCAGATTTTCAGGAAAAAGGACAAAAGTTGTTCACTCGCGGAAGTGAGAGACACGCGCCTGTGCATGTGTCAAACGGACACTTTCTCCAAGAATGCCTATAAATAGGACTTCAACAACAAGCCAAATATACAATCAATCTCCAAGCCGAATTGCTGTTGCATTGAAGTCTCATTCCTTAAACTCTCAGAAAAGCCAGAATATTCAAGAAAATATTCTCTTTCCTTTTCTTCAATTCCTGAGACAGTCAACAAATATCTCAAACATTCTTTTCGAAGAAACCACATTACTACTGAGATATTTCCAGTTGTTTGAACTTTATCAAAATCAAACAAACCGGTTTAGAAAACCCCATCCAAGCCTCGCAATCTGTGTGAAGTCGAAGTTGGATACTTGCCATATTTCTGGGTGAAAGAAGCAAGGGGATTGAAGTGATTTGGAGCAGAAATCTGTGTGATCAAGGAGCTCAAGTCATCGACATCTATCTCTCCCTATTTTGTAGAAGATTCTATGTGATTCTTTGAGAATTATTTTAGTGGATTGCCTCCAAGTGTTCAAGGAGAAGAAGGACGTAGTTGGGATTACACCACCCAACGAACCTTACAAATATTGTGTCATTTACTTTTCAGTCAATTCTTTTATCTATCATATCATTGCATAAACTGATTAAGTAAAACACAATCAAACGCTAAGCAACTAAGAAACTTCTTGTGACGCTAAAGCTTTTAAAAGAAGATTACAAAAATCATTCCGCTGTGCTAACACTGATCAAAGAATTGAACGCTCAAACCTACTCGGTTAAAGCATTCAAGTCTTGAAATCTAAGTTAACTTTATAAAAACAGTCTTCGTTTGAGCTCTACCAAAGCGCCTATATTTTAAGTGAACGCTTAAGTCTAGTATTAGATACTTCAAGCGTCCAAAACCTTTTTAGTACAAATTTTTGAAGTCGAAAAAGACTTCAGGGTCTATTCAACCCCCCCCCCTTCTAGACCCTTTCGTATGCCACTTGGGACCAACAATTATTGTAATAAAAGGCATTGTCATGTTGTTTTCTTATAGCCATTTGTAAGGTTTAGTAAACAACGTAAGTCCTTGATAATAAGGCGAACCTTCTACTCCCTATGGGTTAGGAAGAGTGGTTCTAGAAGAGTTTGATCCTTAGTATTGACTGGTTCGCAAGTCGACGAGAGTATTGACTGGACATCATTACTAGATAAAGTCTGTCATTAGAGTAGTTAGATCCAATTCACCCGTTGGTGGGCTTGATGGGCAAGTAGTAATCTTAACTGATTAGCAAAAGGAGATTTATTCTCTCATAAGTGAATGAGCTAAATATCCTATGCAGTCATAAATGACTGAGGTCAAAAGACTTTGGCCAAAGCATTAGAGATACTCATGTTGGATATGAAAGTATACTCAGTGACCTCGATTCATTATGAGCTAAGCCTATGGTCAAGTTCTGTGAGTTTGACTGAACCATGACTCTCACTTGACTGGGATATAGGAATACATGGTTTATACTCGTACGGTAGTCACAGTTTGAAAGGTTTGGAATGATCCTATTCATTCGTTGTCAATTGGGATACGATATGGGCCACAGGACTAGCTAGGTGTTACCCACATCCCTTTGGTTTTCTCCCAATTACCTTTTGAGACGAACCAAAAGAGCCTTGCTTAAAAGAATTGCAAAGGAAAGATTATGGAATTAGACTTGAGAGAATTTTTGGTATTGGATATCACAATTAATTAATTAATTAATTAATTATTGGATGATTTTATTAATTAATTTAATGTATTAATTAATTTCTTTATGGAAATTAACTATAGAGTTAACATGGAATTAATTAGTTATTTGATTAATTTATTTATTGGATAAATAATATTAATTAAATGAATAATTAAAAATAAAACCACAATTGGACTGCCTCAAGGGTTTTAAAAACGCCCAAGTGGGCGTCCACATAAGGCTTGGTTAGTTAGGTTATTTATTTTCTAGTGTAGTATAAATATACTACTTAGTGAAAATTAACCTAAGCCTCAATCATTAACTTTCTCTCCAAGTTAAAGTCTTCCAACCTCTCTCTCTCTCTAGCTGTCTTCAAGGGAAGAAAAGGAGGAATTTTTCGCTTCAATTCCGGTGTGGTGATTTAGAGACAGTAGCAGATTTGCTGTTTGAAAAAGGATCACAAAAACTGGTTTAGAAATCCAATTACACGAAGAAAGGTACATATTTTCTAAACTACGATTTGAATACTTGAAATCCGAGATGAACCACCTTGGGATATTAAAATTTCCGCTGCGTTTAATATGAAAAAACCCAAGACGTTCGCCTTATGCATGATACTTATACCTTTGGTTTTACCTTTTGAGTTGTCACCGAATATAACTTGAGGACCGTTGGTTGCACGATAGTTGATCAAAAGAATCTTTGAGCCTGTCATGTGACTTGAAGACCCACTATCGATGTACTAAATTGATGTATCGGTGCTGGCTCTAGGTACTGCATTTAAAGGGAAGTTCTAATTCTTTTTAGGTACCCATTGTAACTTGGGTCCTTTAACATTAGTATCGTTAGTTTGAATTAAAACTTTTGAAACCCATATTTGCCTAGTCTTCATTGTGGGAGGATCGGCATTTTTGGGTTTCGGTTTGTGTTGTGTGTGCTTTTTAGGTGTATAAAAATATCCTTGATTATAGTTACAATCATAATCATAATCACAATCATCATATTATTGATAATACGACCTTGATCTTTGTGGATATTGACTCTAGTATTTCCTTGGCACTGGCTAACGGTGCACCTTCGGCGCTTGACGCTTAGCATTTGGTTCACATTTGCAAGGTTTCTCCTTAGCCTTTTGAGCGCTTGCATAAACCTTCTTTTGTGAATCATTCACTTTCTTCTTTCCCTTGCCTAAGTCAGCTTTGGCTTTCTCATTTGGCCTCGTACCATTGTCCTTTGGTTCATTCAGCGCTTGACTGTTTGAACTCTTCTCAACAAAGGCTACACTTTTTCCTTTGTTGGTTGCTGTAACTTTAAATGCTTTTGGTTTATTACCGAATTTATCACAACCTAAACTGGTCTTTTTACCAAAAAGTCCGGTTATCTCAGTCACATTGTCTAGCTTTCTTGAAGATTTTGACAATGATAAGACGAGTTGCTCTGATTTAGCAAGTCTAGCGATCAGCTCAGCTTCTCTCTTGACTACCATATCAAGATCATTTTATAACTGAGCAATCTAAGTTTCCAGCGATTGGTTCTTATCTATGCACTGTTGCTAAACTAGCAACTCGGCTTTGAGCATCACGTTTTCACTTTTAATCGCTGAGATCATATCAATGTGTTCTTGATATATTCTGGCAGCATCTTGACAATCTCTATAATATTCATTGACTTTGTCAAGTAATTCTTCATAAGAAAGAGGATGTGATAGTTCAGTGGATACCTCAGGTATTGAGTCTTCAGACGCTTCTTCATCTCTTGCCATGAGATAAATTAGTGCCGAGTCACTAGATAGCTCACCATCGCTGCTTTCATCAGAAGATTACAAATCCTCTTCAGGTGCGATGAATGGTTCAGATTCCGCTAGCAAACCTTGTTGATGAAGGTTGCTTCTGAATTGATTTATATCCATATGATCTTGCCTTGTGGTCTTAGATAGATTTGGATAAGGGCAATTTACCTGGTAGTGCCGTGGTTTCCAGCAATTATAACAAAGGTTAGTTCTCATCTTTTGTTCAATTGTTAACCTTTTGGAAACCACTGGCGCTAAGAGATTTTGATTTTGATTCAGAGCTGGAGGCGCTTGATACTGAATCAGCGCTGGAGGTTGCGGTGCATAATACACTGGCGCTTAATACTGAGACGCTTGTACATGGGGAGGGGTTTGGAATGAGGTTTGACCATTTGAATTTCTCTTTTAATATCTCAGAAAATTCTTAAATTTCTTGAAAAATAAAGCCATTTCCTTTTCCTCATTTGATTCTGACGCTTTCACCTCACTTGTCGCTTTACCCTTACTATTAGTAGTTGCAATTAGCGCTCCAGATTCAATCGCTGAAGTAGATGTATCGCTGACTTCTCCCAATTCAAACTGGAAAGCCCTTAGCTCCGAAAATGCATACTCTGGAGTCATGATATCCAGTATCTGAGATTCTCTCATCACAACAGTCTTCATCAAGTATTTGCTTGGAAGACTTCTAAAAATCTTATTGACCATTTCCTTATTGGTCGATTCCTTGTCCAATGACGCTAATTCTATTATAAGTGAAGTGCATCCAATTGATTTAGCGTCTCACTGGGCTGCATCTTGAAATTCTCAAATTTTTGCATCGCTGTGGAGAGCTTGTTCTCCCTCATCTGTGCGGATCCTTCACACACAGTAGCCAACATATCCCAAATTTCCTTTGAAGTTTTACAAAGCTTGATTTTGTTGAACAATCCCTTATTATCTATCAATGATGAGTAGAGAGTGCTTCGTCCAACATTATCCAGATTCGTTCTTCTTTGATCATCTGGCGTCCATTCTATTTTCGGCTTCTCAACATAACCATCCGGAGTCGCTTCATCTGCTCCAGGGGGTCGAGTTATAACTTTCATGATCTGAATGAGGCCTTCTGTAATAACATCACACATTTCATTATCACTTGAGCATAGATATGTGAATGCTCTAAGTTTCCATGAGTTATAGTTTGACTCAATCAACTTCGGCATCTTGATAAAAGCCATAGGATGTGATTTTTCAAAAAACGACTAAGTTTTTAAAAAAATAGATCTAAACAAGCAGTTACGCTAGGAAACACTTAGGTTTCTACTTCAACCACTCTGATACCAGTTGGTGGTCCCAGGTGGCATACGAAAGGGTCTAGAAGGTGGGGAAGTTGAATAGAACCTAAGTTTTTTTCAACTTCAAAAATGTCGTATCATTTTAAAGATTTTGAACGCTTTGAGAGTAAAAAACTAGGTCAAGCGCTAGAGATAAGATAACTTAGACTTAGTGATTTTGGGCAATTACCAAAGTAGGATAATGTTTAAATCACTCAATCAGGGCTAGCACAACGGAAATGATTTTAAAGCTTAGCGTTCATTTTAGCCAATTAGTGGCTTACTAGTTTTAATGCCTTTGAAGGATAATGTGCAAGAAATATGTAAAGCAGTAAAACAGTAAAAATAAATGACACAAGATGTGAACGGTTCACTGGGTGATGTAATCTCAGCTACGTCCTTCTTCACCTTTACACTCGGAGGGAATCCATTAAAATGATTATAGAAAAAACACACATAGACTTCTACAAAGTAGAGGATGAAGGAAAGATGATCTTGAGCTCCTTGATCACACAGACTTCTGCTCCACTTGAGATCATCTTCAACAAGCTTCTCTCACACAGAAATGCTGCTTGCAAATATCAATAACTTTCTCACACGGATGAAAGAGGTTGCGAGTTTCGTCACAAGGTTTGTTTGATTTTGGAAAGTTCAAACAACTTGGGATATCTCAATAATAGTGTAGGATTCTTCTATGAAGAGGTTTGAGATATCGGTGACTGTCTTTGGAATGTTTGAAAAGCTTGAAAGATTTTTTACTATGGAGTTTATAAGCTTTCCTTGAGAAATTTCAGCAGGGTTTTGTTAGAGTTTAGGCCCGGCGCACCAATTTTGGGCACCATTCTATGTAATATTAACTCTAGCTGAACGATCTTTTTCATATAAATAAAGTTAATCTTTTGGCATTCTTTATTCGTGTATATAGCTTTGTCTTAACTTAGAATAAAATCTCGAAGGATCACACATAGCTATGGGACATCATTGCGCATCGGGAATGGCAATGATGGAATTTGTCTCCAAGGCTGTGATCCTTAAACATATGTTCCAAGTCGTGAATGGGCTCGTCGAGATGAAGGGATATCGATGAGACCCAAAAGACTTGCTTATATGATGCATACTCTTGATAGAGAGTATCTCGTTCTATAGATATTCGCACGGTGAAAGCCTATGCATGTATGAGGGTTCTTATTGTGGGAATAGGTATACTAAACAACCCCATGGAAGTTCCATTAAATGGAATCCCAGTCGAATGTGGAACTTCCAGTGGTCTTGTAGTATAAGAGTAATCCTTAGAACATGAGGTTCCATTGGATGTCTTATACACAATCGAACATGTCTTGGTTTGTTACATGATTACTTAGATGATCACAAATGGGCAAAATCAGACATGGGCTGATTGTGTATGAAGGCAAGTGAGAATCAAGATGGGATCTATCTCTGACATTAGTCTTGTCAGTGAATCTCCTATATTTACGTAGTGAATCGACTTTAGGAATCTTCGGCCGAAGTATGATATCTAAAGAGGCATAGGGTTTCCTCGTTTAGATAGTCGAAAGTCGATCTCACCGTATTTGGGAAACATAGTTATTGAATTAATAGAGCTTCGACCTTAGCCACTGTTCTAGATTCAATCGGGAGATTAGATGAAGGGATCTTACTTATACAAAGATCAAGATCACAAAAGGCGTATCTTTATATTCATCTTTATCTAGGTCTTCGTGGCCCGTTGCTAGGTAGTAACCACGATTTGTAAGTGCCGAGAATTAATATGGTGATTAATTCGAGGCTTGATTAAATCAAAAAAATGATTTTATCTAGTACTTTCTATTTGAGGAAAACACACTAGCACTTTGAGAAAGTGTACTTACTACTAGATAGTAGACGAGCCTAAGGGGTCACACACTTAACTCGTGAGAGTCACTGCTTAAAAGATGTGATTAATAAATTTGAGGAAATTGAGGAAATTAGGAAAGTCTAGTCCTTTCCTAATAAGGAATATGAATTAATTAAGGCGATTCAATTAATTCGACTATTTTAATTAATCTTGTTGAATGAATTAAATTAATGGACCTAGTAGAGTCCAAGTATTTTATTTAGTCGGGCTTGGCCCAAGGTAAATAAATAAGCCAATTGGAATAAGTAATATATATAATTAAACGGGTTTTAATTATATGGGAATATTTTATTAATGGGTTTAGCCCATAATTAAATATGGAGTCAAGAATTAATTCTTGGACTCCAATTAAAGGATGATGGCCGATTTTTGAGCCCAAAGATGGGGGGAGGGGTTCGAATTCTTGGAGAAGAAGAAAAAGGTTTTTCTTCTTCTCCAAGTCTTGCAGTTGGATTAGGATTCTAGGACTCCTACTTTATATATATGTGAATGTAAGACTAAAACCCTAAGCCTCCTATGAGTGTAACATTTGAACCCTAGCTGGAAAAAGAAGAAAGTTTTTCCTTGTCATCCTTGAGCAAAATCGGCCCCCTCCCTTGTTCCAATACGACATTGTTTTGTTCATATGTTGAACTCAACGATTCACATATTCCATCCCTTCACATAATGAAGCCTAGGTTTTAGACTTAAATCTATTTCGTTGGCTAGCACCAATAACGAAGTAGGTGGTGACTTGAACGAGGTGTGAATACATCTTAGAGGTGCGACGTTTGGAGCACTAACACCGGGGATACGATTGACGGGCGATTTCCTCCAAGGAATTGTGTGGACTTGCACCACAGGGTTGAAAAGATCCGAATCGTTGCTGCGAGAATTTAATCGAAAGGTAAAAAATTCTCATAACCTTTTTTATAGCGTAATTGAGCACACCATTATTCCTGTTTTGGGTGGTTGTACGTTTAAATTTTAATTTTCGTGGCCACGAGCCACCCGGGGAACAGAACCAACCCAACAGTTTTGACTTATTTCTTTTGTATAATTTTCTTATGTATATTTCTTGTGGATAGGTTTTGCTGAAGGGAACTATTTATGGACATTTCTTGGGATTTGTCCGTTGGACACATGCATGCGCGTGTCTGTCACGTTGAGAATTAGTAGTCTCTTTTTCTGATATTCCTAAATTTCTGCTGCACCGATTAGATGTGGTAGGTTTGAACTTTGAAACTCTGACATTCTTAGCCAATAGGGTGGCTTGTTCCATATGCAATTCGTGCTTGTCTCATTTAATGCTCTTATCAAGCATTTAATACATTTGAATTTATTTTCCGTTGGAAATAAATGCCCGTTGATGATTGCATTTAAGTCCTTAATAACTTCGAAATTTATTTCACGTGAATTCTGATCATTTGATCGCTTGATGGCTTTGAGCGCTGACTCATAACTCCTAAAATGTCCTTAGCGTTTGGTAGTCGCTTAAGACAAAATCTTTATCTTCGCTTGACTTCAAACGCTGATCTTCAACTTCGTCTCTGAAAGACTCACCTAGGATTCTATTAGCGACTTAGTTTACAATACTTAGTCTAAAATCTACAAAGATAAAACTTACAAGCCTAATCTAAAAATTACAACTTGATAACTTGTTGAACGCTTAAATATATTCAAATAAAGATAAACTTACATAATCTTTGGGGTCTAACAGGCAATCTATCTTGTCATCATCAAAATATCTAACATTAAATTTCCTAACACCTATGTCTAGCAAAATTGTTAGTCTGCTAATGTACAAATCAAATGATTCCTGATCTGTTATTAAACTATATATATGTTTTATCTTATTGCGCATATCTGTGACGCTACTATTTGCTAATACTATGTTTGATACATGATCGCTTTGATACCAAAATGGTCGATGCACTGTTCCGACGCTTTAGCAACATTTTTTTCTCTTTTTAGATGAGAATACCACTAAACCGGGGGTAAAATGTGATTAAATACGAGCACGGTGGGGGGGGGGGGATAAAGTAATACAAATAATATTAGAAAGGGGTAGAATGTGATTGAATATGAGTACATGGGGTAAAGTGAAATTTATTCTCTTCTAAATTAAAGTATTAAAGGAATGTAATTATAAATGACAGTGGTGGAATCAATTCATTCTTTTCTTTGCTTATATTTTTTGGTAATTGCCTTATCTCCACCTGAGAAATTCCCGTTTTCAATGTAACAAATAACAAGAGTAGATAGCATGGAGCCATAGAGGAAATTAGTCCAAAAGTTTCAAATGAGTTTATCTAAGATGTTAGGCAAATTTTGTGAACCTGTATTAAGGCATTTAAATGAAAACGCGAGTCATAAAACTCTGTATATAGTTATAATCAATAATTGTTCATTATGGTTTTACAACAAAAATTCCATCTTATAAATGATTAAAGCTGTTCTTAAACTGTGAACAATAACTATTCACAATTTTATTATACCGGCATACTCAAAAATACATGTTAGGAATTTCATGTTAGATGTTTTGATGATGACAAGATAGGATTTTATGTTAGACCTCAAAAAATTGTAAGTTTGTGCTTTCATAGAAATATTGTATAAGCGTTTGAAAGTTTATTATTTTGTTAGGCTTGTAATTTTTATCCTTGTAGATTTTAGACTAAGCATTAGATACCAAGTCGCAAATAGAATTTTAGGTGAGTCTATTAGAGATGAAGTTGAAGATCAGTTGTCTTAAGAGTCTGTCAAACGCTAAAAGACTGTTTCAGGATTTTTGAATCAAGCACTCAAGTTACTCAAGCGATTCAGAGATCAAATTCACCTTAAATAAATTCTCTAGTCATGGAGGACTTAAATGCAATCATCAACGGACATTTATTTCCAACGAAAAATAAATTCAAAACGCATTAAATGCCTGATAAGTGCATTAAATGTGATAAGGTATCATGACTTGTGGACAAGCCACCTTTTGACTAGACTGTCAGATTTCAGAGTTCAAAGTCTGCTCATGTCCAATCGAAAATAGCAGAAATTCAGGAATGTCAGAAAAATGACTGTTTAACGCGCTGCGTGAGAGACACGTGCCTACATGTGTCCAACGGACAAATCCCAAGAAATCTCTATAAATAGTACCCTCCAGCAAACCCTAATCAGATTCGAAGATATGTACATACATAAGAAAAAGGTCCAAACTTTGCTGAAATTATTTGAGAGAAAAGCTTACAAACTCCTTAGCCAAAATCCTTCCAAGCTTTTCATACACATTCCAAAGACAGTCAAAGATATCTCAAACATCTTCAAATAAGAATCCTAAACTCCTACTGAGATATCCCAAGTTGTTTGAACTTCCCAACATCAAACAAAGCCATGACAAAACCCTCAACATCTTTCATCTGAGTGAGAAAGCTTGTTGATTCACAATCATTATTTTTGTGTAAAAGAAGCTTGTTGAAGAAGGTCTTCATTGGAGCTGAAGTCTGTGTGATCAAGGAGCTCAAGATCATCTTCCTTTCCATTATCTTGTAGAAGTCTCTATGTGAATCTTCGAAAATCAACCTAGTGGAATTCTTCCAAGTGTAAAGGAGAAGAAGGACGTAGCTGGGATTACATCACCCAGTGAACCTTACAATATCTTGTGTTATTTACTGCTTTATTGCTTTACTTTACATCTTTACATTATATCTTTGAAAAGGCATTAAAACGGTTAAGCGACTAATTCGGTTAAGAGAACACTAAGCTATAAAATCATTTTCGTTGTGCTAAACCTGATTAAGCGATTGAAACATTATACTACTTTGGTAATCGTTGAAATCACTAAGTTTAAGTTATCTATTCTTAAGCGCCTGACCTAGCGCTGAGCTTACTAAACGTTCAAAATTCTTTAAAAGTGATACAAAATTTTTTAAGTCGAAAAAGAGTTCAGGGTATATTCAACCCCCCCCCCCCCCTCTAGACCCTTTCGTATGCCACTTGGGACCATGGCTTTTAACAAGATGCCAAAGTTGATTGAGTTAAACTATGAATCATGGAAACTTAGAGCATTCGCTTATTTATGTTCCTGTGATAATGAGATGTGTGATGTAATTACAGATGGCCCCATTCAAATCATGAAAGTTATAACTCGAGCACCTGGAGCGAATGAAGCAACTTCAAATGGTTACGTCGAGAAGCCTAAGTTGGAATAGACGCCAGAAGATAGAAAAAGAGATAACTTGGATAATGTTGGACGAAGCGCCCTATACTCAACCTTAATAGATAATGAAGGATTTTTCAACAAGATCAAGCTATGTAAGACTTCAAAAGAAATATGGGATAAGTTGGCTATTATGTGTGAATGATTAATTCAGATGAGAGTGAACAAGCTCTCAATAGCCATGCAAAGATTTGAGCATTTTAAGATGCAACTAGATCAATTGGATGCGAGGTTCACGTCGCTTATTCCAGAGTTAGCATCACTAGATAAGAGTTGACCAACAAGGAAATGTTCAATAAGATATTTAGAAGTCTTCCAAGTAATTACTTGATAAAGACTGTTGCCATAAGAGAATCACAAATGTTGGAGATTTTAACTTTAGAGAATGTATTTTCGGAGTTAAGGCCTTTTAAGTTCGAATTGGGTAAAGTCAGCGACACATCGACTGAATCCGGAGCTTTAACCAATACCACCAAGAGTAAGAGAAAGTCAGTCAGCAAGGTGAAAGCGACGAAATCAAGCGAGGAAAAGGAAATGGCATTGTTGGTCAAGAAATTCAAGAAATTTCTAAGATATGAAAAGAGAAAGCCTACTGGACAGACCTCATTTCAAACCCCGCCCCCTGCACCAGCGCTTCAGTATCAAGCGCCAGTGTAGTCTGCCCCTCAACGTCCAGCGCCAGTTCAATATCAAGCGCCTCCGTCTCCGACTCAAAATGTCTCAGCGCTAGTAGTTTCCAAAAGGTTAACCACTGAACAAAAAATGAAAACTAACCTTTGTTACAATTGTAGGAAACCAGGGCAATACCAGGTAAATTCCCCTTATCCAAATGTGTCTAAGCCCACAAGGCAACATTATGCGGATGGAAACCAATTCAGGAGCAACATTCGTCAACAAGGTTTGCTAGCGGAATCTGAACCATTCTCCGCACCTGAAGAGAACTTGGAATCATCAGATGAAAGCAGTGATGATGAGCCATCTAGTGACTCAGCACTAATTTATCTCATGCCGGGATTTGAAGAAGCGTATAAGGACTCGCTATTTGAGGTATTCACTGAATCATCTCATCCTCTTTCTTATGATGAATTACTTGAAAAAGTAAATGAATATTATAAAGATTGTCAAGATGCCGCCAAATTATATCAAAATCACTTTGATATTATATCAGCGCTCACAAGTGATAATGTGATGCTCAAGGCAGAGTTGCAAGTTCAGCAACAATGCATTGAGAAGAACCAATCACTTGAGAGTAAAGTTATTCAATTGAAGAGTGATCATGATATAATAGTCAAGAGAGAAGTTGAATTGATCACTAAACTTGCCAAATCAGAGCAGCTTATCTCATCATTATCAAAAGCATCAAGAAAGCTAGATAATGTGACTAAGGTAACCAGACTATTTGGTGAAAAGATCGGTTTAGGTTTTGATAAATTTGGTCATAAATCCAAAGAGTCTAAGGTTACGGCAACCAACAAAGGAAAAGGTGTAGCCTTTGTTGAGAAGAGTTCAAATAGTCAAACGCTGAATGAACCTAAAGATAATGGTACGAGGCCAAATGAGAAGGTCAAAGCAACTCAGGCAACAAGGAGAAGACGAAAGTGAATGATTCACAAAAGAGGGTCTATCCAAGCACTCATAAGGCTAAGGAGAAACCTTCTACCAGTGAATCAAACGCTAAGCGTCCATCGCCAAAAGCGACTCCTAAGCCAGTGCCGAGCAAATACCAGCATCAGTATCCTCAAAGATCTAGATCATATTATCGATACTATGATGATTATGATTATGATTATGATTATGACTATGATTACTATTATAATCGAGGATAGTACTATACACCTAAAAAGCACACACAACCCAAACCGAAACCCAAGAAGGCCAATCCTCCCATAATGAAGACCAAGCAAATATAGGTTCCGAAAATTTTAATTCAGACTAACGTTACTAACATTAAAGGACCCAAGACAAAATGGGTACCTAAAAAGAATTAGAACTGCCCTTTAAATGCAGGTACCTAGAGCCAACACCGATACTTCAATTTGGTACATCGATAGTGGGTCGTCAAGGCACATGGCTGGCTCAAAGGCTCTCTTGATCAACTATCATACAACCAATGGTCCTCAAGTTATATTCGGTGATAACTCCAAAGGTAAAATCAAAGGTATAGGTATCATGCATAGGGGGAATGTCATGATAAGTGACTTATATTATGTAAAGGTCTTAAGCATAATCTTTTAAGCATAAGTTAATCTTGTGATAAAGGCTTTGAAGTTAAATTTTCTAGTGACTTATGCTATATCAACGACGCTAAGACTGGATCTACTAAATTGAAAGGAAAAAGAACAAACAATGTTTATTTAGTAAATTGGGGTTCAACAATAGATAACAACCCTACATGCTTTATCGATAAGAGTCAAAATGAATTGGGTTGGTTATGGCATAGAAAAATGAATTACCTCAAATTTAAGGCAATCTCTCAGTTATTATCGCTAAACCTTGTAGAGGGATTACCTAAGGGTTCCTTTCATAAAAATCGCTTATGTGATGCATGTCAAATGGGTAAACAAGTTAAATCATCTTTTAAGAAGAAACCTCATCTATCTACGTCTAGAATTCTTGAACTATTGCATTTAGATTTGTTTGGTCCTATTCAAATCATGTGTTAGTGGTAAAAAGTATTCGCTAGTAATAGTTGATGATTTCTCACACTATACATGGGTAGAACTTTTAGCGTCTAAAGATGAAACTAGTGTCAAGCTCACAACGCTAATTCGTCAATTACAAACTTCGAAAGATCTAAAAGTGATGAGAATTAGAAGCGATGGAGGAACTGAATTTACTAACCATATTGTTGAGAAGTTTTGTACAGATTTGGAATACTTAATGAGCATTCTGCGCCTAGAACACCTCAACAAAATGTAGTTGCCGAGCGACGGAACGGAACGCTTAAAGAAGCTGCTAGGACTATGTTAACCGAGCTCAAAGGTTTTGGGCCGAAGCAATTAATACCGCTTGCTACACTCAGAACCGGAGTATGATCAACAAGCAACATGAAAAGACTCCATATGAGTTGTGGAAAGGACGTAAGCCTAACGTTTCATATTTTCATGTATTTGGTTCAAAATGTTTCATTCATAACAATGGATCCCACAATCTAAGGACATTTGATCCTAAAGTGGACGAGGGAATCTTTCTAGGCTATGCTAAAAATGGAAAGAGTTTTCGCATCCTAAATAAGATCAAATCGAAGGTTGAAGAATCCTTTCATGTTGTGTTTGATGATGCTAACCAAGAACCTAGTAAGGTTAAAGGTAATGATGTAGGCATTGAAGATCTTGCCCAAAAAGCGTAACAAATCAATCTTGGCCAATCCTAAGGTTACTCGTGAGGTTGTGAATGATGATATTGCAAGAAACGCTGATGTTCATGAAGAGAATGGTCATCAAGAGCAAATTGGAACTGTGAATGTTGAAGCGATTGAGAAAGAGACAAATGAGGGTCAAGCGATTGATAGTCAAGCGTCTCTCAACCCGTTCCAACCAAATCGAAAGTGGCTTAGAGACCATCCACCAGAATTATTAATTGGAGATGTTGGAGCACCTGTTAGAACTAGGGCCGCTACCATTAATGAGGCCATGTTAGAACTGAAGCTCTCTCGACAGAGTTAGCTAGAGATCGAGGTAAGTACTTGTCTTAAACAATGTATATTATCCTTTCCTTGTGTTCTTCTTTTTAACGCTAGGATCAAATTTCTTTCAGCATATAGAGAATATAACATTCAGTATGTCTTCAATTTATTAGATGAATCCAATATTCCTATCCGTGTTGATCCCCTCACTTTTTTCCTAAATCTTGAAGATGACGAAGAAGTTTCGGAGCCTAAGGCTATGGATACTGAAGTTCCTATAGTTGAAGCGACTACTATAGTCGAAGATAGCCCTCAGGGTGAGCGTTGTTGCATTTTATATCTAGAGTTTCTACTTAGTAGAAATTTATCCTGTTTTTCTCAAACGCTTGCATGTATCAACTCAAAGTGCACAAGACACTGATGCACCTCCACCCTCAGAGGCAAACATCGATTTGGATGTTGATTTAACAACGGTGGTGGAAACCGCTAGAGAGTTAGACTCAGTCCTTCTGGACGCTGAAATCTCACCAACCAAGGAAGCGACTCTGGATGTTGAGCGGTCAACACAAGTGGTCGAGATTATCCCCACACCAACTGGTCCTCCTCCTCAAGCGATCAACTTCTTTCCCAGAGGCTATACTGAAGATTTAGAATTTTATTATGCCTGGAGAGAGACGACGCTTGATTAGGTGATTGATATGGAACTAAATTTTCAAACTACCCTCCACAATCCTGGTCTCTCAGATGCTCAGAAGACAATCATATTTGAGACACTTACGAATAGAGGAGTAACAACAATGAATGACATTATTGCTTGCTTGGAGTATCTGGAGACTCCTAAGAAAGATCTGACAAAGTTCGAGAGCAAACGCTTTCAAGAAGTCGGCAGGAGCATGGAACGCAATTATCCATTCCGCTGAACTCATGTCCAGATAAGGAATCCTCACATGGGCGATTGGGGAAAGAATCCAGATGAAGAACAGCTGAACAAGATGGGTTATTCAGCTCTCCCCAAAGTTGTCCATTCATACACCAACAAATCTTCCAAGAAGCCACTACAATTATGGAAGGGAAAGGGTGCTATGCTTCAAGATCACCCTAACCCTATCAACTTTTGGATTGAAGATGAAGCTAGAGAGTTTCTAGCCATACTTTGGGCAGAAAGTTTTGATGTGGAAAAAGAGCGATTCAAGAAACTGCTCGAAACCAAGACAAATAAGGAACTGGCAGAGAAATTGGGCAAACGCTGGATATTGGATACATCCAGATGGGTGGAGGATTTAGTGTTGCATTGCCATACTGTTGATGAAATGATCAGGTATCCATTCCTATTTAATTTTGGAATAGAGTATAGGCATAGAGGATACGCTCTATTTTTGTTGCAGCAGCGCGAGTCGCTTGTGGGTCCGATCAACACCTTACCGTATTTTCGCCGAGGCATAGAAAGCCATGTTCGAGAACAGCTATCTCAAATCAGACAAGGGGCTATGAGTTGAACTTTGCTCAGCGACTCTAGATTGATTTGAATGAAGATGCTTCGACAAGCAAGCGAGATGCTCTTCCAGGCCCAAGCGAAGTCCACATGCATTTGACTGATGATTTTTCTGAGTTCCATAGAGAAAGACGTGCGATTGTTGAGAATGCCCAATCGTTAGATCTCGCCTTTAACCAACATTTCAATTTTAGCGACTTTCGTGGGTACAACTTGCATCCCGTCTTATTTTACGAACAGAACATCCGAGTGGCCAAGCTCATGTCACTCATCAGGCCAGTGGATCATGCGCTAGCTCAAGCGCTGATTTCTTTCATATTGAACTTCAAGAATCTTTACACTACTGGAATAGAGTTCCCGGAAGACCCTGGTCTAACGTTTAGCCTTGAAGAAAGCGAGGACGCTGTGATGTTTATTCCGCGGACATTTTGTTTAAGTCCAGGGCACGTTCTAAAAGCAATTGGCCCAATCTGGGCCATCGCTGTTGCAAGACCTTCTCCTGCTGTGGAGATTGTAGAAATTGAAGTGGACAAGACTCCTACTGTGGAAGATGTTCCCGTTCCAGACGTTGATATACAAATGATTGATTTGCCCAGCACTCCAGTAGTTGAGATTCCACTTGACGCTCAAGTTGTGTAGATTGACGCTGCAACTCAATCCTTTGAGAAAGCGATTCATGAAGTTCAAGAACCGATTACAGAAGTTGCTGAGGAAGAACCTCTTATAAGAGCTATCATCTTGCAAGGCCCCTGCAGCAATGCCTTCTAAAGAGCTATCATCTTCCAACGACTCCTCAGATTCTGAGAGTGACCCTGAAGCAAAGGACTTCAAGAAAGCGGTCAAGAACTCACTGGTTGATATTCAGGGTTCATGTTCCCGTTTAGAAGAATCATCTCAATAGATAGTCTGAACAATGGAACGACAGCGAGTCACTGACATGAGATATCAAGCATCTCAGTGCTCCTACAAAATCCTTGATGCAATGACTTCACTGATTACCGGTCTCTCTGAAGAATTCAACCAATTGCTTGCTTAGAATGCATCTGCTGATACTGAAAGGCATAATACTTTCAACTTAGTTAGTCAGAGTATCGCTGAGCAGGTTGCACTTTTGGTTGATGAGGTTAAGCTATTTCATTGAGATATCGCTGAATTGAGATCTTCCCTTGATGAAGTCAAGAAGGGGGAAGAGAAAGAAAAGCCTCAAGATCCTAAAGCCAAAGGAAAAGCCTTACTAGAGTCCAAGACTTATAATAAGAATTGGCGCTCTATGTTTGAAGAGATAGTGAGTCTTAAAAGAATGCTCACGAAGAAGCGTAAGCCAAGATACTTCCAAGGCAGGCATAGACTTTCGGATCTTGATGTTGAATTTCTGGAAGGTATGGGTTTTCATCCATACGGTGAACCTCTGATGATACCTTTAAACTGGAATCCGACTAATGACCGAATGCAAGACATTTATCATGATCTAATCAGAAAACTCGGAATCCCTCCAAGGGATTGGGTGGAAAGGTTATTAGAGTTAAATCTAAGTGCTAAACAGAGACGCGAGGACTACAATGAAGTCCATCATACCACAATGATAGACATCGATTGAGTCCTTCTGGATCTAGCGAATGAGATTTTCCAGGAAGAGGCTTCCAAGAAGCGACAAAGAAGATGATTTCCTATTTATCTTTTTATTTTCTTTGTTTATGTTGTCGCTTTTACTTTTTCAGTATAAATCATGTACGCTTTCAATTCCATATATATGAATGAATGATTTATCGCGGAAACATCTTGTCGAGGCTAATCTAACATTAGCTAACTTACCTAACTTTCTAACGCTAACTTATATTTATTTTGGGCTTTTCTTCAAACTCTTAAACTATAAAAGAGTTATAAGAGTTAAGGTTTTGACATCATCAAAAATGGGGAAATTGTTAGGAAATTTAATGTTAGCGTTGTGTTGACTCATTCCCTCAGGTGGCTCGTGGTAGCGGAAATTAAAATTTTACAAAAGTAAACGTACAACCACCGGAAAACAGGAATATGGAATTGGTTTGATCGAATTTGATGAGGAGGTAAACGAAATTATACCTTTCGAAAATTTCGTTTCACCTCGTACTTTGGATATCAGCAACCCTGTGGTGCAAATCCACACAATTTCCCTTGGGTGAGAAATTTCCCATCGTTTTTCGTATCCCCCGGTTTAGAGTGCTCCAAGCATCGCACCTCTAAGATGTATCCACACCTCGTTCAAGTCAACAATCGTCTTGCCTTGCGTGCTAGACAACAAAACGATTCCAAGCTTAACTTAGGCTTGATTATGTGAAAGGTAGGAATATTTTCTAAGTTGTTTAATTCAACACATGAATAGAACGACGTCTTATTGGAAAGAGGAGAGAGGTGGCCGATTTTAGGTCTAAGAGAGGGGGGCAGATTTTTCAACTTTTTCATCATCTATTTTAGTCTCCTTCATCTCTTATTTATAGGTGAAGATTACCTAGAGTCCTATTAGGAAAAGGAAACTTCCTTTCTCCCAAACTCTCTAATAATCCTTATCCTATGAAGACTTGGAGGAGGGGAAAACTCTTTTCCTCTTCCACCACACATAAAATCGCCCCCTCCCTTATTTACACTCACAAATCGGTCAACTCCATTTAATTGGACTTTAGGATTTAATTTTGACTTCTCAATTTAAATAGGTGCAACCCATCAATTAAATACAAGTCAAATTAAATTCAACCAACTAATTCCAACATTTATTTATTTAACTTGGGCTCCAACCAATTAAATAAAATACTTGGACTCTACTAGGTCCATTAATTTAATTAATTCTACAAGATTAATTAAAAGAGTAAAATTAATTGAATCCTTCAATTAATTTATATTCCATATTAGAAAAGTACTAAACTTTCCTAATTCCCTCAATTTCCTCGAAATTGATTAATCACATCTATTCAAGCAGTGACTCTCTCGAGTTAGGGTATGACCCCTTAGGCTCGTTTCTATCTAGTAGTAAGTACACCTTCCCACAGTGCTAGTGTACCTTCCTAAAATGGAAAGTACTAGATTAAATCAATCCTTTTGATTTAATCAAGCCTCGAATTAGTCACCAAGCTAATTCTTGGCACTTACAAATCGCGGTTGCCCACCTAGCATATGGTCCCGAAGACCTAGATAAAACGAAAGTAAAGATACGCCTTTTGCTATCTTGATCCTCGCATAAGTAAGATCTCTCTATCTAATCTCCCGATTGAATCTAGAGCATTGGCTAAGGTCGAAGCTCTATTAATTTAATACTATGTTTCCCACGTTATGTGAAATCGACTTCGACTATCTAACTGAGGAAACCCTACGCATATTTAGATATCATACTTCGGCCGTAGATTCCTTAAGTCGATTCACTATGCAACCATAGGAGATTAACCGACTAGCTAATGTCAGAGATAGATTCCTCTTGATTCTCACGTGCCTTACTACGTAAGACGTGCATGTCTGAGTTTGCCCATATTCGATCATCTAAAGTGATCATGTAACAAATCAAGAACATGCGCGGTTATGCATAAGACATCCAATGGAATCTTAGGTCCATAAGGATTATTCTTATACTACAAGACCACTGGAAGTTCCACATTCGACCGGGAATCCATTTCAGGAACTTCCATGGGGTTGTTCAGTTCGCCCATTACCACAATGGCAACCCTCATAAATGCATTGGCTTTCACCGTGCCAGTATCTATGGAACGAGATACACTTCTACCAGAGTATGGATCATATGAGCAAGTCTTTTGGGTTGCATCGATATCCCTTTATCTTGATGAACCCTTTCCTGACTTGGAACAATGTTTAAAGATCACAGCCTTCGAGACATATTCTATCATTGCCACACCCAATATGCAATGATGTCCCAGCTATGTGTGATCCTTCGGGACTTTATTCTAAGCCAAAGTAAAAAACTAATTTAAGAATAAAGACAAGCCACACATAAAAAAGAGATTGACTTTATTTATAAGAAAATGATTGTTCAACTTTAGAGTTACTATTACAAAGAATGACGCCCAATAATTGGTGCGCCAGGCACTAACTCTAACAGTTAGATGTTTTGATGATAACAAGATAGGATTTTATGTTAGACCCCAAACGATTGTAAGTTTGTGCTTTCATAGAAATATTGTATGAGCGTTTCAAAGTTTATTATTTTGTTAGGCTTGTAATTTTTATCTTTGTAGATTTTAGACTAAATATTAGATACCAAGTCGCTAATAGAATTCTAGGTGAGTCTATTAGAAATGAATTTGAAGATTAGTGTGTGAAGTCAAGTGAAGATGAAGATTTGTCTTAAGCGTCTGTCAAACGCTAAACGACTGTTTCAGGTTATTCGAATCAAGCGCTCAAGTTACTCAAACGATTCAGAGATTAGTTTCATTTGAAATAAATTCTCAAGTCATGGAGGACTTAAATGCAATCATCAACGGACATTTATTTCCAAGGGAAAATAAATTCAAAACACACTAAATGCCTGATAAGTGCATTAAATGTGATAAGGCATTATGACTTGTGGACAGGACACCTTTTGACTAGACTGTCAGATTTCAGAGTTCAAAGTCTGCTCATGTCCAATCGGAAATAGCAGAAATTCAGGAATGTCGGAAAAGGGACTGTTTAACGCGCTGCGTGAGAGACACGCGCCTACATGTGTCCAACGAACAAATCCCAAGAAATCTCTATAAATAGTAACATCCAGCAAACCCTAATCAGATACGAAGATACGTACATACACAAGAAAAAGGTCCAAACTTTGCTGAAATTATTTGAGAGAAAACCTTACAAACTCCATAACCAAAGTCCTTCCAAGCTTTTCATACACATTTCAAAGACAGTCAAAGATATCTCAAACATCTTCAAAGAAGAATCCTAAACTCCTACTGAAATATCCCAAGTTGTTTGAACTTCCCAACATCAAACAAACCCGTGACAAAACCCTCAACATCTTTCATCTGAGTGAGAAAGTTTGTTGATTCACAAGTAGTATTTTTGTGTAAAAGAAGCTTGTTGAAGAAGGTCTTCATTGGAGCTGAAGTCTGTGTGATCAAGTAGCTCAAGATCATCTTCCTTCCATTATCTTGCAGAAGTCTCTGTGTGAATCTTCAAAAATCAACCTAGTGGAATTCCTCCAAGTGTAAAGGAGAAGAAGGACGCAGATGAGATTACATCACCCAGTGAACCTTACAATATCTTGTGTTATTTAATGCTTTATTGCTTTACTTTACATCTTTACATTATATCTTTGAAGAGGCATTAAAATGGTTAAGCGACTAATTCGGTTAAGAGAACGCTAAGCTATAAAATTATTTCCGCTGTGCTAACTTTGATTAAGTGATTGAAACATTACCCTACTTTGGTAATCGTTGAAATGACTAAGTCTAAGTTGTCTATTCTCAAGCGCCCGACCTAGCGCCGAGCTTACTAAGCGTTCAAAATTCTTCAAAAGTGAAACGAAATTTTTTTAAGTCAAAAAAGACTTCAGGGTCTATTCAACCCTCCGCTTCTAGACCCTTTCGTATGCCACTTGGGACCATCAATACATTTACCATTGTTTTACTACATATTCACCTCACTATATCATATTGCACTATTATATTAGTATTTTCTTCACATTAGAGTATTATTCTTGAAAGCATACATGATACATGTCCAATGTGTCACCTTTCTTCCTAGCTATTCCAAAGACTAAGTGCAAATACTAATATAATGTTGTCCTTGAATAGAAATATTTGAATTTTAGAAAATGATTTGTAATTGAAAGCCTGCCTATTGAAAGGGAATAAATAGAAGGGGGGGGGGGGGGGGGGGGGAAATTAAAATGACTTTTCTCGTATACTGAAAAAATAAAAAATAATAAAAGTATTGAATATGGAATGGAGGAAGCACAATATGATTAGATAAATGTTGCTAATTTTTCATGAAAAGCAATTATTTATTGCTTATTTAGTAATTTTCATGCAACTTCAATAGCACTCATATCCAGTTGGAATATGAAAGCAAGCAACGATTTAAAAGTGTGTGAAAAATGTATCATGACAGAAACAATATTATTGATGGTATGTGGAGAGTGATTAATACAAGAGATTGGAAGCTTGAAGGCATGTAGCTAACAATATTTAATGACGCAAGCATGCCAAATTTCCCTTTTCATAAAAACAGCAGTTGTAAGATTCTATCACAATGGATACACTTGTTGTGTACTCTGAGGACGCGAATTAAACAGCAAATTTGTGAAATAAAATGGAAATGTGGCATATGTAATGCACAAGATCATCCCCACCAACCCAATAAACGCTCGAATGAGGTTAATGGACGTACAAATATATAACCCCAAATAATAAAATAGTCAAAAACAACACGGAGCAAGCCCTCAGTTAACACGTTGCTATGCCGGTGGATATCTGTTGCCGTACTCTTACATTTTCTTCAAATCATGCCTATCCGACGATGTCGGCGCTTGATTCATACTGAAAATTCGCAATCACCGCAACCCCACGAATTATTCTAACGAGAGAGACCACGAATTAATTCCGAGATTCTAAGCTAACGAATGCAATTCTTTGTAAACCGCACAACAAAAAGACTAAGCGCCGTGAAATCAACAGACCCCGCTTAAGACATGCGTGGGCCCAATTACCACCAAGCACAACTACGTAAATGCGCCTACAAATAACTGATTAATTAATGAACCGAATTAAATGTCAGGCCTATTTGTTTTGGTACCTGCAATGACCTCTCGATTAAAAGCCACTCGAATCGGTGGAATCCAAAGTGCTGTGGAATTGATTGGCTAATAGACGACATTATTGGTGCTCTAGAATTCGCTGTATAATCATTTAACACAATTAACAGATACCTGTATTAAGTTTTACAACATGAGCTGTAAAACAAAAAAAAAGGGTAACTAATTTTACCCCTTTACAATTCAGGCGACTTCTTTCAGCGATCTTCTATACTGTTTTTAAACAATATTCTTGTAATCCTGGCAATGCGCAAATCCTTAAATGAGTATTTTCGCCTATTTTATTTTCGTTGTTTCCTTCCTATTATTATTATTATTATTATTATTATTATTATTTATTTTTTATTTGCTTATTAGGCGTGCCTAATCTGATATACCCCCCTTGTTATTTAAAAAAATGCGTACAGACCTTTCTCAACTACTATCAGCGGAATAATTACAAAAAATCTCCCCGTGTTAATGCGAAATTGCAAAAATACACCTATGTCAACGAAATAGGCTAAACACCACCATGTGTTACTCAAAAGTCTGCAAAAAGTCACTTTTTGTTAAAAAGATATGTGTTTTTTTTGGTGAAATAACACTATTTTACCTTTTGTTTTGTTTGTATAGTGCATGAATGACAAAGAAACATGTCATTAAAGGTGAAAAACACGCTCGTTTTTTTTCTTTCAAAAAGTGACTTTTTGCAGACTTTTGAATAACACGTGGTGGTATTTAGCCTATTTCGTTAACATATGTGTTTTTTTTTTTTTGCAATTTCGCATTAACACAGGGTTTTTTTTTGCATTTATCCCTATTATCAGCACGTGTCCATATCCATTCTATATACCGCCAAACCTTATGCTATATATATGGTACATCTTCAATTTCGCCCATCTCATACGAAACATTAAAAGTTACAACCCTAGATAATTAAATATGGGATGGAAAAAAATCGTCATTTATTACGTACGAGTATAATACGAGTTTTTATTGAAAGTTACGATGAAAAAATTGGTCAAAAAATAAGGGTACAGGAAATAAACGGATTCGCAGATGTACGAGTATAATACAGATACAAATAAATTATTCGGGAGTGAAAATACGTCGTATTTTCATATAAATTTGAGTAGTATGTTGCTTGTATCGCTTTTATTTAATATAAATAATAGTTTATATGAGTCTCTAGTTGATGATAACTAATATTTTGATAAATTATTGACGTTCATGAATTTTTAATTGTGCAATACTCAATTAGTACTTATAAAAAATAATTATAATTTTCAAGTTTTAAATTAAAAAATAATTTTTTTTTTGCCAAAATCAAAGTATTATTCATCAAGTTTTATACGGGATATGTAAAGTACATATATTAAACGGCTTAACTCAAAAGTACGAGTATTATTCATTATTTTCAATATGCATACGGGAAACATAAGTATTTATCAATCACATGTACGTATGCATTCTATACGGGTATAATATGAGTTTTAACTAATAGAGGATACAACCATTATAATATTAATTAAATATGACAGATAGACATAAAATTTTAGGCAGACGAAGCGGTGCATAAACGAGATGCAATAGCCATATCTAGGTACACCGCGCACACATTCCCAGATGATTAATGATAGACGGCTGCTTGCTTCACTTACTAAGCCCAACCGCCGCATAGTTCAATATAAATAGGAGGAGTATATTATAACCAACACCAGCGCTGAAATAATCAAGCCAAGTCCCTAAGTGATATAAACAACGCAAATCGTAAAGGTGTCAACCTTGAGTATGGCCAATCATCCAGTGCCTCCATCAAAAGAAGAAGGATCAGGTAATTTAAAAAAACACCCAGCACGATATACACACGATCACAATATTTGGTTATCACCAGTAGTGTAATTAGCATGGATATAGGAGGCTAGTTGTTTGAAATAAAAGACGTACTGGCCCATTTTCGTGCCTATTTATTTTTGCATCCGCCTTACCTTCTACTGTCTCACAAAACAACTAAACGGATGCAACTATAAGGGGATCGATCAGTCATAAAAGTTGACATTGACACACCAGATGAAAAGGAACATCAAGAGTAGGGGATTTCATCGGTCCACAAGTGCAATGAATCATTCAGGCCACCCCGTTTACAACCAATGATTCCTGGTGAACCCAACGAAAGAAAGAGAAGATTCGCAGATCACCTGCTTCAATTGTTAGGTCTCATATTTTCATCATGTTTTACCTCACATTTATATTTATTTTGTGCCTTGTAGTTAATCTTTTTCTTTATTTTTAGCCTAATTTATGTATTTTGATTTCTAAGTCGTTTCAATGCTTTTTTAGGCCTAACAGCGATTGTTTTGATGAGTTGAAGGAGTGTTTCTTACGAGAATAATGAAGGCTAATCAAAAGGATTTGAAGAAATGTAATAGAGAGGCCGCACGAGAAATTTTCGTTGAAGAAAAATTAAGAGGAAAAATTCTGCACAGCTAGGTTGCGCAGTTGGGCAGCTGCCGATTTTTATATTTTTTATGGGGCAGTTTTATGACTTGGATGAGCCTATTTTTGTATCTAAGACTCCTTTTATGCTAAGAAATCATTATAAAACATTTTTAGAGGCTAGTTAGGGAGGAGAGTCATATTCTTGAGTTAAAAGACTTGAAGAAGAATTCTTGGATTTTGAAGCTTTCATCTTCTCAAGTTGTATTTCTCTATTCCTCCATTGTTGAACATTAGTATTTTTATGTTTATGCAAATTATTTTTTGTTTTTCCTTAATTATGCATAGCTAAATTATTTTCTAGGATTTAAGATGTAATCTTGCGTATTAATTTGGATTATTGATAATTCATGGGTTTGATTCTTGCTTTGTTTATCTATTAATGAGTGTTTAATGTTGTTGGTCCCAAGTGACATACGAAAGGGTCTAAAAGGGAGGGTTGAATTGACCTTGAAATCTTTTTCGACTTTAAAATTTTCATATCACTTTTGAAGAATTTGAACGCTTAGAAAGCTTAAGCGCTAGGTTAGGCGCTTGGACAAGATAACTTAGACTTAGTAATTTCAATAACTACCAAAGTAGGGTAATGTTTCAATCACTTAATCAGGGTTAGAACAGCGGAAATGATATTATAGCTTAGCGTTCGTTTTAACCAATTAGTCGCTTAACCGTTTTGATTGCCTTTTCAAAATATAATATGAAAATGTAAAGTAAAGCAATAAAACAGTAAATGACACAAGATATTGTAAGGTTCACTGGGTGATGTAATCCCAGCTACGTCCTTCTTCTCCTTTACACTCGGAGGATTTCCACTATGTTGATTATCGAAGAGTCACAAAGAGACTTCTACAAAATAGAGGTAAGGTAGATATGGATGGCTTGAGCTCCTAGGTCACACAGATTTTTGCTACAAGACACTTCTATCCTCATGCTTCTTTCACCCAGAAATAATGCAAGTGTTCCACTGATCTTGAGCTCCTTGATCACACAGACTTCAGCTCCAATAAAGATCCTTTTTAAAAAGATTCTTTTACACAAAAATACTGCTTGTGAATCAACAAACTTTCTCACTCAGATGAAAGATGTTGAGGGTTTTTGTCAAGGGTTTGTTTGATGTTGGAAAGTTCAAACAAGTTGGAATATCTCAATAGTAGTGCAGGGTTCTTCTTTGAAGATGTTTGAGGTATTGGTGACTGTCTTTGTAATGTGTATGAAAAACTTAAAAGGATTTTTGGCTATGGACTTTGTAAGCTTTTCACTCAGCAAAGTTCAGAACCTTTTCTTGTGTATTTTTGTGTCGCGTATCTTTCTATATACAGATATGTCTCTTTCACACGTCACACTTTTTCTATATTTTCGCACTTGTTTAAGGTTTGTTGAAGAGTGCTAGTTATAAAGTTTTTTGGGATTTGTTTTCAACATTCCTGACTTTCTACTATTTTTAATTGGTCAGGCGTGTACTTGATTTTCGAGATCCGACAGTCTAGTAAAAAAGGTGGCTTGACCATAAGTTATAGCGCGATTATTTTAATGCACTTATCCGGCTTTTAATGCATTCTGAATTTATTTCCCGTTGAAAATAAATGTCCATTGATGATTGCATTTAAGTCTTTTATAACTTGGGTTTTTACTTTAGGTGAATCTGAATACTGAACGCTTGAGTAGCTTGAGCGCTTGAATCGAAAAACTCCGAAACAGTCTTTAAGCGCTTGACAAATGCTTAAGACAAATCCTTATCTTCACTTAACTTTAGACGTTGATCTTCCACTTCATCTTTAATAGACTCATCCAGAATTCTATCAGTGACTTGGTAATCTACAAAGATCTTGAGCGCTTGATTCATAAATCCTGAAACAATGCTTTAGGGTTTGACAGACGCTAAGAACAGATCTTCATCTTCACTTGATTTCAGACGCTGATCTTCAACTTCATCTCTAATAGACTCACCCAGAATTCTATTAGTGAATTGGTATCACATACTTAGTCTAAAATCTACAAAGATAAAAATTACAAGTCTAACGAAATAAATAAGGTTTTAGACGCTTATACAATTATTCTATGAAAGCGTAAACTTACATTCTTTTTGGGGTTTAACATAAAAATCCTAATTGTCATCATCAAAACATCTTAACATGAAATTTCCTAACAATTTCCCTCTTTTTGATGATGGCAATACTTACTCTTTTATAGTTCAAGAGTTAGAGACAACCAAAATACAAAAGTTAGCTTTGAAAGATTAGATAAAGTTAGTTAGTGTTAGTTTAAGCTTCAACGAGATGTTTTAGCTGGAAATGCATTTCATTATATATCAAGAATCAGTACATGCATTTACAACTAAAATATCTGAAAAATGTAAAGAGACAAGAATATAGATAATGACATGCAATAACTCTTAATGTCCTGTTCGAACGATGTGTCTTCTAATCATTTTAGCTTTGATCGCTTCAAATTAGTTCTCTTCAAGAATAGTCATTGCAGCATGATCTTTATCTATTACGGTCTCGTTTTCTGTCTTTTGTCTCTTTTGATAAGCAACAAACTGCTTATCCCATTCAGTTGGGTCAATACCAATGTGCCTAAGACATATCCTGCTTGTTTGAACTCTGTCATCTTCTTCTCCTTGGCTATAAGCTTGGGATCAGTAGGCTCTGGAAGAAGAGCTTGTTCAATTGGAATGTCAAACTATTGAAGGTGGGCTTCAGAAGGCACTGGCAAATTAGTATTGAACTCTATTGGAGGGGACCCAGATGTTGTACTAGGTACTCCAGAAGCAGCTACCCATGATGGGTATCTTCATTGAATGTTTAGCGGAGGAGGAGGAGGAAGAATTTCTTGACGTTTGGGCGGAGGACTTGCGGCTCTTGAACCAGACGCTTTCCTCTTTTCCCACTGAAGAATTTCTGGATGCTTGGGAGGCAGGCTGGCAGCTCTTAAACTAGACGCTTTCCTCTTTTCACCCTTATTCTTTTCCCCCTTATTGCCATCATCAGTCTTCATAAAATGTTCTATTAGGAGACTGACCTGATTAGCAATTTGAGCCATAGAAGCCGCTAGATTATGAAGGCGTTTGTCAAAATGCTCCTTCATTGTGATTTGATTAGCACAATTAGCGTCAGCTTGTTCTTAAAATGCTTTAAGGCTATCCGCAATAGCAGCCTGAGCAGCTCCACGCATATGGGCTATCTGAGTGTCCATATTCTGCGATTCAATTTTTTTCTAGATTATCCTTAATCCAGTGGAGAGCTTCTGCATTTTGACTCGCATGATCACGAACTTCTTCTAAGACTTCTCTCAAAAGAGGACCAAACTTTTGACCATCAGTAGAAGTAACCGTTTGAGTCTGTTTTAATGATTCAAGAGATGGTTGATGCGCTGGATCAAACGCTATGCCTTGCGGTTTGATCCGAAGATCAGCATCATCAGGAACATAAGCGTCAGGAATGACCTCTGGTAGAGACGCTTGTTCTGGTTCCTCTGCCTGCTCAGAAACACTTGCCGCTTGATGTTCAGACTCTTCAATAAGATTCACAGGTACTTCCTCAGGCGCTGACATCTCTTGACGAAAGTCAGTAAACTGGAAGTTTAACCTGGCAAAAGGCATACTTGCATAGAGATCTGATGCACCAGCAAGAAGTTCATTCACTCGGCGAAGTGGAAGGCATGTCCCTTGAACAAGTGTGCGAAATGGACTATCCATGGCCCCGACCCACATAGGACCCATGATATCCAGCACATGGTTGGGAAAAATCCTTGACTGCGGTTTAAGAATTTGAAATAGCATATCCGGGCAGTAATGCAAGGAAAAAGCAATGATCCGATCAGTTGGAAGATGATTAAAGCGATCAAACTCTGGAACATAAGTTCGGTAATATTCTTCCAAGTATGGATAAACGGCTTGAGCAATGCCCTGATTGTTCCAGCAACGATAGCACATAAGAGTAGTGTTCGCTCACTTCTTTTCGGATAGATAGGAACAATGGGTATCCCTGAAAAGATCAAATTGTTGAGCCGTTAGCTTTGAGCAGATTGGCCGTGAAGATCTTATCAAAATGTGCGATTGGGGTCATGATCTTGATCATCAGCCGAAAGTTGTCATCATAGTGGCTTGGAGAGATGTTCAAATTAGATACTGATTTACTGCCACTGGTGTACGCTTGGCTAGTGAAGCGTAGGGGAGTTACTGCAGGCCGATACAACGCTTGACGCAGAAATATCTCTACTGGTTGGCGAACGCTTAGCAACTGATTAATTGGGCCCACTCGATTTTGACGCTTTTCCAGGCAATACTTAGCAAACTGACGCTTCTTGTCATGCATGCCTATGCCGAATAAGTGAGGGGCGATAACCAACTCTTGAAAAGTGTACTTGTTACCCATGTACGCTTCACACCAGTTCACTTCATTTTTGCAATACTATGCTCCAGCATTGCATATAGACCTAATGTCTTCGTGGTGAATGTCTCTTATCGATTCAAAGCGATGTTTGTCGATTTGATAGCTGGCATTCCATACAGAATTGAAGTAGTCATCAGCTTCTTCTTAGATCAAATCCGTAAGAGACGTTGGACGGTCCCCAACATGAGCACTCTTATTCTTCCATAGACACAGTGGATTATCTGATCTTTTATTTGCAACACTGTGCACTGCTTGAGGAAAACGAGAGTATCCTTCTCTATTCAAGAGTTCCTCTGTTGGATTGAGAAATTCAACAGGTAGACGCTCATAGACTCTAATGTTGTAATCTCTTGGAGCAAAGCCAGATGGTTTGCTATGCCCCATGTCCAAGAAATATGCTAAGTCTACATCAGCTCTAGGATTCCTGACATCTTTTCTTTTCTCATGAATAGCGATGGAAGCAGGAATCTGATCAATAGGCTCATCATTGGCAACGGCCAAGTAATATGCACGCTTGACATCTGTCAATTCCGAGCTGAATAACATTTGACAGATAGAGTGGTCAAGCTCTATCAACATTGCCACTTCATTCTCTGTAATAACATCGCGTTCTTCATTGTATCCAGTGGGAATGTAGTCTTCTTCATGAGCTAGTGGCATATAATTGATCGAATGATCAATAATCTTGATAGGATCCAACTTGAAGAAATGTCTGGGTTCTGTAACGTCTTCAGCAACACTCTGACCTACTGAGTGTGCCTCTATTATAATATGTGAGGTGAGTGATGGTTGGACCCCTTCTCTGATAGGTTCCTCAGCGTCCACAACAATGCTTGAACTTTCAGCAAGCACTTCTGCTGCAACATCTTTAGCGATAGCTACCACTTCCTCTAAGTCAACATCCAGGTGGACATCGACAGGCGATTCAACAGCAGCTGTAATAAGAGATATACCACAAGATATATCCTCTATGAGAGGAGGATTTTCTACATATGTAGGTAAAGGAACACTGTGGGAAGAAATAAACTTACCCTGAGAACTTGTCTCAATAGCTAGTGTTCCTTGAGCGCTTGTCTCAACATTCTCAGGCTCTATAGGAGAAGGGGCAGATGGACGCTTGTCTGATCCTCTGGATCTCTTGAAAATTTTCTTGATGTTCACCCCTTCTATTGGTTTGAGAGTCTGAGCAGGGGCGACAACTGGTTCCTCATCAAAGTTGATATTCTTGATGATCTTTTCCAGCTTTTGTCTCTTGATTAACAGAATCATGTGTTCTACATCCTCATCGGTCTCTTCATCATCATCCACAGGATGAGATGGAACTATTGTATCTTTGGGCTTTCTGGAAGCCCTCTTCTTTGTCACAGCTGGACGCTTCACAGCTTCCTCTTGAGCAGGACGCTCAGCTTCCTCATCTGACACTTAACGCACAACTTGGCGCTCAAATAGAGGTTTTGCTGCATCACCAAGATTATTTACTATCCTCTTCCCCAGGAACTTGGCTTTAGCCAATGGTTGCCCAACAGAATCAACACATTCTGCTCTGAACAATAAATCACTAAGAATGACTCCATAGGGTTTGTTTGTGGTGGATAAACAATCCTTAAATCTGCCGAACACATACTCACTCCAGTTTATCTTGATACTTAGGAGTACAGCAGTCATCATCTGAAATTGCAGTGGGGAAACTTTGTCGAATGTTCCCACTTTGCACTCAATTATTTTGCCGCAAAAATCTGCCAGAAGTCTGTATTTTGGGACGATATCTTTCTTCTCAAAATGGGGTTATACGCTGCATCATCGTAAGCACGCATTTTCCACCATGCTTCCTCAATCTGGCCGATAGTGATAGATTCCAAAGCCTCACCCTGGTTAGGCAGCTTGAAGTTCTGGGCTATGGAGTCAGTGGAAAGGATAAATTCCTTGGAAGAGTTTTTCTTCGAGAATGAGAAGAGACAAGAAATGGAAGTCTTGTCCTCTGAATGTTTGGCGCATCTCCAGAAAAAAGAAACTTCATCAGCAAAGTAATAGGAGTATCTGGTCAGGAAAGTCTGAAGCCCAGCCTTGGCAACAGAATGCAGCATGTCCGTCATGTCGATTTGAATTTGCTCATACAAATACTTCCAACCCACAATAAGGCCTTCAGTAACCTTGATGATATCATCAGTAACATTCACAGATTTCGTTAGTGCCATTGAAAATTTTTGAAAGAAATAGAGATTTGCTTTGAGAGAGCGATAGAGAGTGGTTTGCAGAGAGCTTGAGTAAAAGTGAGTAATTTTTCTGCAATTATTTTGTTTTAAACATATTTTTTGAGCGTTCAACATATTAGGCACAAATAATAAGCGTTGATGATCTATGCATATAAAAGTCGTTTTTGATCATTGACGCTTCCAAATGTGCACAAGTTCAATTTTAAGGTTTCCCCTAAATTTGATGACTTGTAACAATTTTTCAAGAATCTTTTAGACATAAATAAAGTGGATTCCCCCTACATTATATGTCTAATGAAAGTATGATGCATAATGATTAAGCGTTTAGTTCTTTTTAAGATATGATACCACTTAATGTTGTCCCAAGTGCTTATGACCAATGCAAAGAGAAATATTATTTTTTGGTCAATTTTCACTTTCTAATAAAGTTATCCTTTTAAGGTTCCCCCTAAAATAAACAACTTTATTAATATTTTCTTTGAAATATTTGAAACATAAAATAAGGTAAATTCTCCCTAAATTTTATGCCTATAACGTATGATGTTTCGAATGATCAAACATTTAAATCAATCATACCTAGTTCACTTCTTAAAGTGAGAAAGCGTTGTTCGTTGAGCGCTTTGGTGAAGATATCTGCCAATTGTTTTTCTGTGCCAATAAATTGCATAGAGATATCTTTCTTTTGAACATGGTCACGTAAGAAATGATAGCAGATGTCAATGTGTTTCGTTCTAGAATGAAGAACAGGATTTTGAGTCATGGATAGGGCGCTTTTGTTATCACAATGGATTGGTGTTGGACCTAGGATTATACCATAATCTATAAGTTGTTACCTCATCCAAAGGATTTGTGTACAACAGCTTCCAGCGGCTACATACTCGGCTTCAGCGGTAGAAGTCGCTATGGATTGTTGTTTCTTACTATGCCATGAAATTAGTCTATCACCTAGAAATTGACATGTACCACTAGTACTTTTTCTATCTATTTTCCATCCTGCAAAATTTGCATCTGAGTAACCAATTAGTTGAAAAGGAGAGTCCTTTGGATGCCACAAGCCCACATTTTGTGTGCCTTTTAGGTATTTAAGGATTCTCCTGGCAGCACTTAAGTGTGATTCTTTAGGATTAGCTTGAAAGCGTGCACACATGCATACCGAAAACATAATATAGGTCTACTAGTGGTAAGATAAAGAAGTGATCCAATGATACCTCTATAATTTGTGATCAATTTTCTTTCCACTTTCATCTTTATCTATCTTAAGCGTTTGGCTCATTGGAATTTTTTAAGATGATGCATTTTCCATACCAAATTTCTTAATCATGTCTCGAGTATATTTAGTTTGGTTAATAAATATGCCATTAGGGAGTTGTTTAACTTGTAATCCTAAGAAGAAAGTTAATTCACCCATCATGCTAATTTCAAATTGATCATGCATCATTTTTGAAAATTTCTCACATAGACGCTTATTAGTAGATCCGAATATAATATCATCAACATAAATTTGGACTAAGAGAATATCTTCACTATGGGTAATTTTAAATAAAGGTGTGTCAACGCTACCTTTTGAAAAGCCTTTACCTATAAGGAAGATAGAGAGAGTGTCATACCATGCTCTTGGTGCTTGTTTAAGGCCATAGAGTGCCTTATCCAGTTTGTAGACCATACTTTTGCCATGGTTGTTGATGAATCCTGGTGGTTGCTCCACATATACTTCTTCTTAGAGTTTACCATTCAGAAATGCACTCTTCAAGTCCATTTGATACACTATGAACTTGTTGAATGCGGCAAATGCTAGGAACATCCTAATCGCTTCAAGACGGGCTACTAGAGCATATGTCTCATCAAAATCAATACTCTCTTCTTGGCAATATCCTTGAGCGACTAATCTAGCTTTGTTTCTTACAAAAATACCATCTTCGTCGATCTTGTTCCTGAAAACCCATCTAGTCCCAATAACTCCTTGGTGAGTTGGTCTTGGTACTAGCGTCCAAACCTTACAACGCTCAAATTGGTTAAGCTCCTCTTACATAGCTTCTACCCAACTTGAATAGTTAAGCGCTTCATCCACTTTTTTGGCCCCATTTGAGATAGGAAACTTGCAAACATGGCCTCATTAATTGTAGCGGCCCTAGTTCTAACAAGTTCTCCAATATCTCTAATTACTAGTTCTGTTGGATGGTCTCTAAGCCATTTTCGATCTGGTTGGAATGGGTTGAGAGGTTGATCAGGTGCTTGGTTAACCTACACAGGTGCTTGGCAACCATCTTGTGTAGGTGCTTCTAGTTCATATTCCATTTTGCTCTTGATGATCATTCTCTTCACGATCATCAACGTTTCTTGAAATATGCTTATTGATAACCTCACGAGTGACCTTAGGATTGGGCACAAAGATCTCATCATCCTCATCAACATCACTATCATCACCAAGATTGATTTGTGATGCTTGTTGAACAAGATCTTCAATTCCTACATCATCATCATCAACATTAACCTTACTCGGTTCTTGATTAGCATCATCAAACACAACATGAATGGATTCTTCAACCTTCAATTTGATCTTATTTAGGATGCGAAAACTCTTTCCATTTTTAGCATAGCTTAGAAAAATTCCCTCATCCGCTTTAGGATCAAATGTCTTCAGATTTTGGGATCAGTTATTATGAATGAAACATTTTGAACCAAATATATGAAAATATGAAACGTTAGGCTTACGTCCCTTTCATAACTCATATGGAGTCTTTTTATGTTGCTTGTTGATCATACACCGGTTCTGAGTGTAGCAAGCGGTATTGATTGCTTCGGCCCAAAACCTTAGAGGCAACTTGGACTCAGCTAACATTGTCCTAGCGGCTTCTTTAAGCATTTTGTTCCATCCCTTGGCAACTCCATTTTGTTGAGGTGTTCTCAGTGCTAAATACTCATGAAGTATTCCAAGATCTTTACAGAATTTTTTAACAATATGGTTAGTAAATTCAGTTCCTCTATTGCTTCTAATTCTTATCACCTTTAGATCTTTCGAAGTTTGTAATTGACGAATTAGCGCTGTGAGCTTGATACTAGTTTCATCTTTAGACGCTAAAAATTCTACCTATCTATAGCGTGAGAAATCATCAACTATTACTAGAGAATACTTTTTACCACTAACAGTCATGATTTGAATAGGACCAAACAAATCTAAATGCAATATTTCAAGGATTCTAGATGTAGATAGATGAGGTTTCTTCTTAGAAGATGATTTAACTTTATACCCATTTGGCATGCATCACATAAGCGATTTTTATGAAAGGAACCTTTAGTTAATCCCTCTACAAGATTTAGCAATATTAATTGAGAGATTGCCTTAAAGTTGAGGTGATTCAATTTTCTATGCCATAACCAACCCAATTCATTTTGACTCTTAGCCACAAAGCATGTAGGGTTGTTATCTATTGTTGAACCCCAATCTACTAAATAAACATTGTTTGTTCTTTTTCCTTTCAATTTACCAGATCCAGTCTTCACGTCATTAATGTAGCAATAGTCACTTGAAATTTAACTTCAAAGCCTTTATCACAAAATTGACTTATGCTTAAAAGATTATGCTTAAGACCCTTAACATAATATACGTCACTTATCATGACATTCCCTCTATGCATGATACTTATACCTTTGGTTTTACCTTTGGAGTTATCACCGAATATAATTTGAGGACCATTGCTTGCACGATAGTTGATCAAGAGATCCTTTGAGCCAATCATGTGCCTTGACGACCCACTATCTATGTACAAAGTTGAAGTATCGGTGTTGGCTCTAGGTATCTACATTTAAAGAGCAGTTCTAATTCTCTTTAGGTACCCATTTTATCTTGGGTCCTTCAATGTTAGTCACTTTAGTCTGAATTAAAACTTTCGAAGCCCATATTTGCCTAGTCTTCATTGCGTGTGGGTTGGCCTTCTTGTGTTTCGGTTTGTATTGTGTGTGCTTTTTAGGTATATAATAATATCCTTGATTATAGTAATAATCATAGTCATAATCATAATCATAATTATCATAGTATTGATAATATGATCTAGATCCTTGTGGATATTGACGTTGGTATTTCCTTGGCGCTGGCTTAGGGTTCACTTTTGGTACTTGATGCTTAGCGTATGATTCATGTTGGTAAGGTTTTTCCTTAGCCTTTTGAGCGTTTGGATAAACCTTTATTTGTGAATTATTCACTTTTGCGTTTATCTTGCCTGGGTCAGAGTTGACTTTCTCATTTGGCCTTGTACCATTGTCTTTCGGTTCATTCAGCGTTTGACTGTTTGAACTCTTCTCAACAAAAGCTACGCCTTTTCCTTTGTTGGTTGTCGTAACCTTAGATGCTCTAGATTTATGACCAAATTTATCACAACGTAAATCGGTTTTTTCACCAAATAGTCTGGTTACTTTAGTGACATTATCTAGCTTTCTTGATGCTTTTGATAATGATGAGATAAGTTGCTCTGATTAGGCAAGTTTAGCGATCAATTCAGCTTCTCTCTTAACTATTATATCAATATCACATTTTAATTGAATAATTTCACTCTCCAATGATTGATTCTTCTCAATGCATTGTTGCTGAAATTGCAACTCTACCTTAAGTGTCACGTTATCACTTTTGAGCGCTGAAATGATATCAAAGTAATTTTGATATAACTTGACGGCATCTGGACAATCTTTATAATATTCTTTTACTTTGTCAAGTAATTCATCATAAGAAAGAGGATGACATAATTTAGTGGATACCTCAGATAGCGAGTCGTCGGACGCTTCTTCATCTCTCGCCATGAGACAAATAAGCACTGAGTCGCCTGATGACTCATCATCACTACTTTTATATGAGGATTCCAAATCCTCTTCAAGTGCGTAGAGTGGTTCAGATTCTGCTAGCAAGCCTTGTTGCCGAAGGTTGCTCCTGAATTGGTTTCTATCCGCATGATCTTGCTTTGTCGGCTTAGATACATTTGGATAAGGGCAATCTACTTGGAAGTGCCCTGGTTTCCTGCAGTTGTAACAAAGGTTAGTTCTCATTTTCTGTTTAGTTGTTCACCTTTTGGAAACTACTGGCGCTGAGAGATTCTGATTCGGTGACGGAGTCGCTTGATATTGAATTGGCGCCAGAGGTTGAGAGGCAGAATACACTGGCGCTTGATACTGAGGCGCTGGTGCAGGGAAAGGAGCACTACTACAAAAATTCACTATTACAGCACACCTATTACAGCGATTTTGGTAAAACCGCTGAACGGAGGTACCTATTACAGCGGTTCCCAATGGACCGCTGTAATCGGGTATCGCGGTCTTGACCTATTTCAGCGGTTCAAAAATAAACCGTTGTAATAAGACGCACCTCTGAACTGCTGTAATAGGCGGTCCAGGGACCTATTACGGCGGTTCGGAGTGAACCGCTGTAAAAAAAAAAAACTTAAAAAAAAAACGGGCCTATTATAGCGGTTCGAACAGAACCGCTGTAATAGGCAGCGGATATTTAAAAAAAAAATTGGCCTATTACAGCGATTCACATAAGAACCACTGTAATAGGCCGAAACCAAAAATTTAAAACCCCCCTTGTAGATCTTCTCGCCTCTCTCTCTCTCTCTCAGTCTTTCTCTTTCTACTCTCTCGATCTCTCTCTCTCTACCCTCTCGATCTCTCTCTCTCTCTCTATAGCACCATCGCCGCCGCCACCACCACCGTATAGCACCACCGCCGCCTCCACCACCACCACTAGCATATGTGTGGTTGTATGTATATTTGTGTATGTGTGGGTGTATGTATATTTGTGTATGTGTGGGTGCATGTATATTTGTGTATGTATGGGTGAGTGTATGTATAGTTGTGTACATGTGGGTGTATGTATATTTGTGTATATGTGGGTGTATGTATATTTGTGTATGTGTGGGTGTATGTGTATTTTGTGTATGTGTGGGTGTATGTATATTTGTGTATATATGGGTGTATGTATATTTGTGTATGTGTGGGTGAGTGTATATTTGTGTATATGTGGGTGTATGTATATTTGTGTATGTGTAGGTGTATGTATATTTTGTGTATGTGTGGGTGTCTGTATATTTCTGTATGTGTGGGTGTATGTATATTTGTGTATGTGCGGGTGTATGTGTATATGTGGGTTTATGTATATTTTTATATGTGTGGGTGTATGTATATTTGTGTATATGTGTATGTACATTTGTGTATTTGCGAAAATACGGAAAAAAAAATTGTTGTGTCGGAATGATACAAAATTCGCACGGTCATAGCAAAACGGAAAGCTAAACAAGATGCATTGCTTTGCAATGCGGTCTTGTGATTTTAGCCATCTGAGATCGTTTAAGGCCTGAAATTTGCGTTTTATTACGAAAATACCCTATTACAGCGGTTATTATAACCGCTGTAATAGGGGTGAAATAAAAAAAATGCCCTATTACAGCGGTTATAGTTATAACCGCTGTAATAGGGGGTTTTATAGTTATAACCGCTGTAATAGGCACCTATAGTTATAACCGTTGTATTAGGCACCCCTATTACAGCGGTTATAATTATAACCGCTGTAATGGGCCAAAACCCTATTACAGCGGTGCCTATTACAGCGGTTAAAAACCTCTGTAATAGGTAAAAAAAAAACCGCTGTAATATGCATTTTTTGTAGTAGTGGAGTTTGAAATGAGGTCTGTCCAGCAGGATTTCTCTTTTCATGTTTTAGAAATTTTTTGAATTTCTTGACCAATAAAGCCACTTCTTTTTCCTCGCTTGATTCTGTCGCTTTCTCCTCACTGATTGATTTTCCCTTATTTTTGGTGTTAGCGATTAAAGCTCCGGATTCAGTCGATGTGTCATTGACTTCACCCAATTCGAACTCAAAAGCTCTTAACTCAAAAAATACATGCTCTGGAGTTATCTTCTCCAATGTTTGTGATTCTCTCATAGCAACACACTTTATCAAGTACTTGCTTGGAAGACTTCTGAATATTTTATTGACCATTTCTTTGTTGGTCAACTCTTTGTCCAGTGACGCTAACTCTGTTGTAAGCGATGTGAATCTCGCATCCAATTGACTGAACCTTAAAATGTTCAAATCTTTGCATGGCTATTGAGAGCTTGTTCTCCCTCATTTGTGTTGATCCTTTACACACGGTAGCCAATTTATCCCATTTTTCTTTTGAAGTTTTGCATAGCTTAATTTTGTTGAACAATCCTTCATTGTCTATTAAAGCTGAATATAGAGCGCTTTATCCAATATTATCCAAGTTAGCTCTTTTTCTATCTTCTAGCGTCCATTCCAACTTTGGCTTCTCGACATAACCATCCTGAGTTGCTTCAGTAGCTCCAGGTACTCGAGTTATAACTTTCATGATTTGAATGGGGCCATCTGCAATTACATCACACATCTCATTATCACAGGAGCATAAATAAGCGAATGCTCTAAGTTTCCATGAGTCATAGTTTGACTCAATCAACTTTGGCATTTTGTTAAAAGCAATGATATGAGATTTTTTTTAAAAAAAAATTAAGCGACTAAGTTTAGAAAAATGGATCTAAACAAGCAGTTACGCTTGGAAACGCTTAGGTTTCAACTTCAACTTCTCTGATACCACTTGTTGGTCCGAAAAGGTCTAGAGGGGGGGAACCCTGAAGTCTTTTTCGGCTTTAAAAATTTCGTATCACTTTTGAAGAATTTGAACGCTTAGAAAGCTTAAGCGCTAGGTTAGGCGCTTAGATAAGGTAACTTAGACTTAGTAATTTCAACAATTACCAAAGTAGGGTAATGTTTCAATCATTTAATCAGGGTTAGCACAGCAGAAATGATTTTATAGCTTAGTCTTCATTTTAACTAATTAGTCGCTTAACCGTTTTGAATGACTTTTCTAGATATAATATGAAACTGTAAAGTAAAGAAATAAAAACAGTAAATGACACAAGATATTGTAAGGTTCACTGGGTGATGTAATCCCAGCTACGTCCTTCTTCTCCTTTACACTCGAAGGATTTCCACCATGTTGATTATCGAAGAGTCACACAGAGACTTCTACAAAATAAAGGTAAGGTGGATATGGATGGCTTGAGCTCCTTGGTCACACAGATTTCTACTACAAGACACTTTTATCCTCTTGCTTCTTTCACCTGAAAATAATGCAAATGTTCCACTGATCTTGAGCTCCTTGATCACACAGACTTCAACTCCAATAAAGATCCTTTTTAACAAGCTTTTTTTACACAAAAATACTGCTTGTGAATCAACAAACTTTCTCACTCAGATGAAAGATGTTGAGGGTTTTTGTCATGGGTTTTGTTTGATGTTGAAAAGTTCAAACAACTTGGAATATCTCAATAGTAGTGTAGGGTTTTTCTTTGAAGATGTTTGAGATATTGGTGACTCTCTTTAGAATGTGTATGAAAAGCTTAAAAGGATTTTTAGCTATGGAGTTTGTAAGCTTTTCTCTCAGCAAAGTTTAGACCCTTTTCTTTTGTCTTTTTGTGTCGTATATCTTTCTATATACGAATATGTCTCTTTCACACGTCACACTTTTTCAATATTTTCGCACATGTTTAAGGTTTGCTGAAGAGTGCTATTTATAGAGTTTCTTGGGTTTTGTCCTTTGAACACATGTAGGCGTGCCTCTTATGCAGCACATTTAAACATTTCTTTTCTGACATTCCTGACTTTCTGCTGTTTTTAATTGGTCAGGCGTGTACTTGATTTTCGAGATCCGACAGTCTAGTAAAAAAGGTGGCTTGCCCATAAGTTATAGTGTGTTTATTTTAATGCACTTATCCAGCTTTTAATGCATTCTGAATTTATTTCCCATTGGAAATAAATGTCCGTTGATGATTGCATTTAAGTCCTTTATAACTTGGGTTTTTACTTCAGGTGAATCTGAATGCTGAACGCTTGAGTAGCTTGAGCGCTTGAATAAAAAAACTCCAAAACAGTCTTTAAGCGCTTGACAGACGCTTAAGACAAATCCTTATCTTCACTTGACTTTAGACGTTGATCTTCAACTTCATCTTTGATAGACTCACCCAAAATTCTATCAATGACTTGGTGTCAAATACTTAGTCTAAAATCTACAAAGATCTTGAGCGCTTGATTCCTAAATCCTAAAATAATGCTTTAGCGTTTGACAGACGCTAAGAACAGATCTTCATCTTCACTTGACTTCAGGCGCTGATCTTCAAGTTCATCTCTAATAGACTCATCCAAAATTCTATTAGTGATTTGGTTTCACATACTTAGTCTAAAATCTACAAAGATAAAAATTACAAGCCTAACAAAATAAATAAGGTTTCAGACGCTTATACAATTATTCTATGAAAGCGTAAACTTACATTCTTTTTGGGGTCTAACATAAAAACCCTAATTGTCATCATCAAAACATCTTAACATGAAATTTCCTAACAAATGCTTGTAATCGCTTGATCGCCAATTGCATGATTTAAGATGAATTAAGAAGTACCGGGAGGCGAATTAGTTTATCGGTTCAGATTTAATAGACATGTGTAAATTGCTTAATAGGGATATTGGTAATTTTGCATGAGACTAGTTAAACAATATTCATAGAACTTAATGGATTCATCTAGATTAGTTGTTGATCATGGGAGTGACGAGAATTAGTTTAGATGAGTACTCACGGAGATCTCGGGAGAGTATTCATGTAATTAAGGAAGTTGGATCTTTAATTTAAGCAAAAATGATAACTCGTTAAATCAATAATCCATAGAAATACCTTGATGAGATCTTTATTCTTAGGCTTTTTCGTTAATTGATTTATCGTTTTAATTATTTCTATTTTAATTAATTTAATTATTTCCGCTTTTATTAGTTAAAAAAATCTCATCTCTTACAATCGATAGTCTAAATATTAGGATAAACTTCGTTTGGTACTTGACATCCTTCCCTATGGAGACGATCTTACTTTCAACTATATTATTTGTTCAATCCCGTGCTGTTACGGATGGTTAACAAATTGGCGCCATTGACGGGGATCGAAACAAATAGTCAATATCAATAACAAATTGATTCTTATTAGTTTAAACATTTTTCTTTCTTTATTTTTTATTTTATTTTATTTTAGGTTTTAATTTGTTTGAACCTTCATACTCGAGATTCTTGTTTCAGAATGGCTGAGGAGCAGAGAACTCTTAGGGATTATGATACGCCAACATATCAGAACATAACTTCCAGCATAGTTATACCAAATGTTCAGGCCAATACTTTTGAATTGAAGCCAACTATTATTCAGATGCTACAGAACACTGCTTTTGAGGGAGACATTGAGAGGGAGGATCATCATTACCATCTGGGGAATTTTCTGGAAATCTGCAGTATTTTTAAGATGAATGGCGTTACTGAGGACATTACTACAAAAATACACTATTACAGCGCACCTATTACAGCGGTTTTGGTAAATCCGTTGAACGGAGGTACCTATTACAGCGGTTTTGGTAAAACCGCTGTCATAGCTAGGGATCCTCGGTTTGGACCTCTTACAGTGGTTCAGAGGCGAACCACTGTAATAGGTTAACCTATTATAGCGGTTTTGGTAAAACCGCTGTAATAAGGATCCTCAGTTTAGACCTATTATGGCAGTTCAGAGCCGAACCGCTGTAATAGGTTAACCTATTATAGCAGTTCGCCTCTGAACCACTGTAGCAGGGCATATTACAGCGGTCCAGAGATGAACCGCTGTAATATGTCCGATAAAAAAATAATAAATATAAATTAAAAAAAAATCGGCCTATTACAGCAGTTCTTGGGCGAACCGCTGAAATAGGTTTGGACTATTACAGCGGTTCGACCTCGAATAGCTGTAACAGAAAAAAATAAATAAAAAAATTAAAAAACTGCCTATTACAGTGGTTTGTACCCGAACCGCTGTAATAGGCGGTCGGGTTTATTAGGGTAACCGGCCGCCTCCCCCCAAATTCAACTATCTCTCTCTTTCAACTCTCTCTCCTCTCTTACTATTACACCACCACCACCCTCGTCGCCGACCGCCTCCACCACCACCATCTCTCTCTCTCACTCTCGGTCGTCCCCCGCCGCCGTCCACCTCCGTCGTTCGGTATCTCTCTCTCTTTCTCTATATATATGCGCATATATATATATATGTATATTTATCTCTCTCTCTCTCTCTCTCTATATATATATATATATATATATATAAGCACCGCCGTCGTCGTCGCCGCCGCCACCACCACCATTTAGATTGTGCGAATTTGGGGTAATTTTTTTAGATAAATATATATATACACACACACACCGATTCCATTTCCTTAGGCAGGCTGAGGTCGATACTCTTTCGCGCTTGGTGGCATCTTTCTGTCATATCGTGAGGGCACACACACATATAGAGTATAGAGTTTGAGTTAGATAAATATTTGTGTATGTGTGGGTGTATGTATATTTGTGTATATGTGGGTGTATGTCTGGGTGTATGTATATTTGTGTATTTGTGTATGTGTAGGTGTATGTATATTTGTGTATGTGTGGGTGTATGTATATTTGTGAATGTGTGGGTGTATGAATATTTGTGTATGTGTGGGTGTATGTATATTTGTGTATATTCTTGAGATTTGACTATTTTTGTGAAAAATTTAAGGGAAATAGGAACTTGACTGAATTTAAGATTAATTTGGGTTAGCCGAATGTTAATTACATTTAATTTGGGATTAAATTGTGGTTATTTTGTGGTTTAGGGTACATTGATCCAACTGGTGATCTATATTTATACTTAGTTGTTGAAAATATGATGCTTTATTTGTAGTTTTATGTGATCCAACTGGTGATCAATATTTGTAGTTGTTGGAAATATGATGTTTTATGTGATCCAACTGGTGATCAATATTTATAAAATGATGCTTTATTTTTAGTTTTATGTGATTTATGTGATTCGACTGGTGATCAATATTTGTAGTTGCTTGAAATATGATACTTTAGGTGATCCAACTGGTGATCAATATTTTCGTATAGTGAGATCGACATTTTGGGTTTGTTGTGGGTGAAAGATTAGAATGTTGGGTTTGTTGTGGTTGAAAGATACGAATTTTGTTGGTTGCAAGTTTGGGGGAAGATTAAGTAGAGAACTTGGTAGAAATTTTTGAGTTGTTACTCCGCCGAATTTTTTCTGGGATAATGGAAAATAAATTAAAGTTAAAATAATTTAATTAATTCAACTCAACTGATGTTAAAATTATTTAATTGAATTAATTAAGAATCAAGATGGATATATCGAAATTGAATTTTAGCGGATCGTAAGATCCAAATTTTGTTGGTTGCAACCCACCCGGGGGAAGATTAAGTCGAGAACTTGGTAGAAATTTTTGCGTCGTTACTCTGCCGATTTTTTTCTAGAATAATGGGAAATAAATTATAATGAAAATTATTTAATTAATTCAACTATCAACTGATGTTAAAATTGTTTAATTTAATTAATCCAGAATCAAGATGGATCGAAGTTGGATTTTAGCGGATAGTATGTTGGAATAGTATGAGAAAGGGGTGAAAGAGTTCATCAAGTTTGCGGTTGAGCATGCACCAGATCGAACTAGGATTACTTGCTCGTGTTTACGTTGTTGTTTTGGAAAGAAAATTAGTCCACGTGACTTGGAAGATCATTTGGTGTGTGATGGAATTGATAAAAGCTACACATGTTGGACAAGACACGGTGAAAGCAGTGTCACGTCAGATGATTTGGGTGGTACATCATATCCATCACAGGATTTCAACATGAATGATTATGAGCCTGATCGTTTGGAGGAGATTACAAATGTGATTGAGGAGGATTTTCGAAATTGTCCTAAAATGTTTGACAAATTGACAAGTGATTCAAAGACACCACTGTATAGTGGTAGTAAATTCACACGATTGAAAGCAGTCCTAAACCTATATAAGGGGTGGAGTGATAAGAGTTTCACAGACTGACTTGGTCTATTAAAAAGCATGCTACCCGAGGATAATGTGTTACCTAATAGTACTTATGAGGCTAAACGGATGTTAACCTCAATTTGCATGGGATATGAGAGGATACATGCCTGTCTCAATGATTGTATGTTGTTTAGAACTGACTATGCATCATTGAAGGCCTGTCCGAATTGTGGCGCCTCACGGTACAAGAAGAATGGATCTGCTCCTGTCAAAACCATGTAGTATTTGCCCATAATACCACGATTTAAGCGCATGTATAGTAGTAAAGAGTTAGCCAAGGAATTGACATGGCATGCTGATAGAAGGGTTGAAGAAAGGATTGAAGATGACAAGATTCGACACCCCTCAGATTCTCCTCAATGGAAAAAGGTTGATGATGATTTCCCTGAATTTTGTGAAGAATTTGTATTGGCTACAGATGGCATGAACCCTCATGGCTTGCAAAGTAGCTCACATAGTACATGGCCAGTGATTTTGATGATCTACAACCTTCTCCCATCGTGATGCATGAAGCGATAGCATATAATGATGCCTATACTTATTTCTGGGCTGAAACAACTTGGAAATGAAATAGATGTCTACTTGGCTCCTTTAATTGAGGATTTGAAGGTGTTGTGGGAGACCAATATACAAGTATATGGCGGATTCAGAGAAGAAAATTATAATCTCAAAGTCATGTTATTTGGAACAATCAATGATTTTCCAGCAAGAGCAAACCTCGAGGGATATCGTGTACATGGCCAATGTGGATGCCCCATATGTGTCAAGAGTACAGATCAATATCGATTGACACACTCTAAAAAATGTGCATTCCAAGGGCATCGGAGATGGCTAAATCGGAACCATCGATATCGTCGGTGGAAGAAAGCTTTTAATGGGAATATAGACGAAGGTCGAGCTCCTAAGTGCTTGACTGGTGAAGAAGTGTTTGAGAATGTAAAAGACTTGGAGGTCAAATTTGGAAAGACTTTTGCAGGTGGCCTTGCAAAAACTAGGTGGAAAAAAAGGTCAATTTTCTTTGAGTTGCCGTATTGGACGTCCTTACATGTTAGACATTTTCTTGATATTATGCATATTGAGAAAATGTATTTGATAGTGTCATTGGTACACTTCTAAATGTGCCTGGAAAGAAAAAAGATGGCATAAAGGCAAGGTTAGACTTGGTTGAAATGAAGATAAGAGGTAAATTAGCACCAACAAATAAGGGAAAACGTACTTATTTGCCTCCAGCAGCTCACACTCTATCCAGGAAAGAAAAAATCGCATTATGTGAGTTTCTTAATGGAGTGAAAGTTCCAGAAGGGTAATCTTCAAACATTAGCAGTCTTGTATCAATGAAGGACTTGAAGCTAAAGCACATGAAGACTCATGATTGTCATGTAATCATGGATCATTTGCTACCAATTGCTATACGGGCCATTTTACCAAAAAAGGTGAGAGACACAATAACTAGATTGTGTTTTTTCTTCAAAGCAATGTGGAGCAAGGTGTTTGATCCTGAACAATTTTCTGCACTTCTGAAACAAATTGTCATCACTTTGTGTGAGCTTGAGATGTATTTTCCACCTGCTATTTTTGATATAATGACTCACCTACCTATTCATTTGGTTAGAGAGACACAACTATGTGGACCGGCTTTTATGAGATCTATGTATCCGGCTGAGCATTATATGAAGGTATTGAAAGGCTACGTGAAAAATCGTAGTCGACCAAAAGGTTGCATTGTTGAACGGTACATAGTTGATGAAGCCATTACATTTTGCACAGAGTATCTGGCAGATTCTAATGTTGCAGAGCTTCTAAAGTCTCGTGTTGTGGGAGGGAGAACAGAAGGAAAAAGCATAATTGGAAAGAAATTAGTTAGTGTTCCTATTACACAAAGGGAGCAGGCACACCTATATGTGCTCCACAACACCGATGAGGTTGACCCATATGTTGAAGAGCATAAGAACCAACTTAAGAGATTCAATCCAATTAAAAATGAGAGCTGGATTTCAAAAGTGCATAACAAGAGTTTCATCTATTGGTTCCGAAACCATATTGAAGAGAAACAGAAAGAGAATTCACTTTCAGTTTCAGATAAATTGACACGACTGTCGATGGGTCCGGACAGACTAGTATTTTATTATTCAGGTTATCGTATAAATGGTCGCACATTTTATACAAAAGACCAAGATGAACGAAGTACAATGCAGAATAGTTGGGTAAGTCTTGTAGCTCAAGCAATGCATATCTCAAGGGCGAAAGATAATAACCCTATCTATGCTGATTTATCATATTATGGGGTGATTGAACATATATGAGAGCTTGATTATAGTTGGCTTCGGGTGCCTGTATTTGGGTGTAGGTGGATTGACAATAAAAATGGTGTCGATAATAGTGAAATAGGCTTCACTCGAGTAGACCTTGAAAGGGTGGGATAAAAAGATGAACCTTTCATTTTGGCTTCACAAGCTAAGCAAGTGTTTTTTGTCACCGATCCTATTAATAAGAGGTGGTCCATTGTTTTATCGGCAAAAAAAAAATACCTGTATTGATGATGATTATGAAGAAAGTGAAGATGATAGAGAAAATCCTATCTTAGGTGATTCACAATCAATTGATAGTGAAGATGGCTTGGATATAAGTGATGATGAATTGTATATGCGACAAGATCACCAAGAGGGAATATGGATTAATCCATCAGTTCGTCAGCGTACTAAAAAAAATGGTCGTACCGATGGGAAGCAAATGATTGCTAAGCTAACGACAAAAAGAAAACGATGAATGGTATTTGAACTTATTTCATAATTGTATGGTAGTCTTATTTTTTGATCAATATTTATATTTAGTTGTTAGAAATTTATATTCTTGAGATGTGCCTGAATTTAGGGTTAATTTGGGTTAGCGGAGGGTTAATTACGTTTAATTTGGGGTTAAATTGTGGTTATTTTGTGATTTAGGGTACATTGATCCAACTGGTGATCAATATTTGTAGTTGCTGGAAATATGATTCTTTATATGATCCAACTGGTGATCAATATTTATAAAATGATGCTTTATTTGTAGTTTTATGTGATTTACGCAATCCAACTAGTGATCAATATTTGTAATTGCTAGGTTTGTTGGGTTTGCTGTGGTTGCAAGTTTGGGGGAAGATTAAGTCGAGAACTTGGTACAAATTTTTGCACCGTTACTCTGACAATTGTTTTCTAGAATAATGGGAATGAATCTAACTTCTGTATTTATTACTTCTATTTTAAAATTATTATTGCCAAATAAATCTGCCAAATTTATATGAATCTAACTTCTGTACTTTTTGGCTTTTGTAGGTCGATGGCTTCAGATATTGCTAGTAGTTTTCTTGAGGATGATGTATATGGATCAGATAGCCATCATGAAAAGGAGATACGGAGAGGTGTCACGGCTATGAAAAAATTTATCAATGCCAGAAGTAAAGGCATAAGGTTACTTGTCGGCTGGAATGACAGAGTCCAAGCAGTTGACCAATACAAATCAATAGGAGTCTTGGCTCGGCAGAAGGTGCCGATTACCATCAGTGATTGGCGAAAACTCCCGTCACCAATAAAAAGAAACATTTGGGATGAAACAAAGGTAATTTGGATATTATCATATTTCTAAGTGTTAATGTATTTTTTGTTGATTTAATTTTCTCTAAATTATAATTTCATATATACTTTGTTGTTTGTTTTTTGTAGTTGGCATTTAATATTGAAGAAAGTAGACAAAAGTACGTACTAGCAGAAGCTGGGAAGCTAGCACGTAACTTTAGGAGCTACTTGAGTAGAGTGTGGGTGCGAGATGATGATGGAAACATTAATTACAACCCACCCTCACAATATGAGATACCTCAAGCCGATTGGACGACATTTGTAGATCTTCGCCTAAGTGAAGAGTTTCAGATCGCTAGTCATTTTAATTTACGGTTTCATTTGTTGGTTATTGCGTTTATATTTAACTAATAATTTGATTATGTAATAAACAGAAACTAAGTAGGGAAAATCAGGAAAGAGCAAACGAACCTGAATATCCTTACCGGAGATCACATCTTGGACATGTTCTTGTGGAGCAAATTGAGGTACGTAGTTCATTTAGCAGTGAATCCTTACAATTTTTTAAATAAAAAATCCTTGTTAATAAATATATATATATTTTAATCCAAATATAGATGAATACAAGAAGGGATGCGGGGTCCGATTGCACAGACGTGACACGAGCACTTGTGTGGAGGATTACGCGTTCCGATAAAATAAATGAAATTGATAACGACAATGTTAGAAGAGTAGTGAATGAAATGGTGAGTTATTTGCAATTTTAGCTCTATAATGTGTTGTATATTTGTTTTTAAATACTATTGAAAGAACAAAGTTCACTATTTTTTTTTTAAAATGTATTATTACAGGAGAGCATTCCACAAGAGAGTACTAGCCATAGTGGAAATGAGAGGAGTCGAGATGATCTATTGGCTAAAGCTCTTAAAAAGAAGGAGCATCCGGGTCGCGTTAGGGGTGTTGGCTTTGGGGTCTCACAAAGAGAGTACTTTACGGATCCAAAACGTTCTAAAGAAATGGAGATGGAAAGCTTGAGAAACATGATGGAGAACCTCTCTGAAACTATGTTTGCCATGCAACGCCGGATTGATGATTTGGAAGCGCCTAAATCGCGTCAGCCACATGAAGATGATGTGATTTCTTTGAAAGATAGCTGCCCTGAACCAGTTAAGATGCTTCCTGAGGTACTGATTTGAACTTGTTTATTGATCATGTAACTTGCAACTCTCTATTTCTGTAAATCACACAAAACTTTCTAATATAATGTTGTATATATATATATATGTGTGTGTGTGTAGGTTATCGCTCCATGTCAATTAGCACTTTCATCACCGTCATATCGTGTGGTGGCTAAAGGACAAATGTACAATCGAGTGGTGATTGATAGAATACTTCACAACCGTCCATTAGCCACCAACTTTGTGAAAGTGCGCATTGACACTGCAGTTGAGGCGGATACACCCCTACCCATCCCTCTCAATGATGAAGTGATCACCATTTCTAGTGCTTTGGGTACCTTTGTTGCTTGGCCAGCGAGTCTTGTCATTGTCACTGATGCACTGGTATGTAATTAATAGCTAGTCATTAATAAATTATAACAATTGTTTAAGGTTACTAAATATACTTTGGTGTGTAACATTCATGATTTATTTTCGTTCCGATAAACAGTCTCTTGGACCATCCAAATCATCTGGAAACCAAAAATCAGGGATGTCGAAGCAGTCAGCTGTCAAACTAAAAACTCCAGTGGCCAAGCCTGTACGTGAAGGTGACAGATGTGCAGACCTTGTACTAGATGGACTCCCTAATGACCTTTTATTTCTGGGAAAGTACACGAACAAGATGTCTATTAATGACCAGATCACTATAGACATCGAGAAAAGAATTATGAATTTTGCATTCCCAGAGTATATTGGGAAGGAGGAGATCTGTCACCTTCTACGTCAAGAAGAGATAGGAGCCTCTCTCATTACAGCGTACATAAAGTTTTTTAATTATTTTATTGCATCTGAACTATGATTATTTTCGCTACTCGAAATTTGTTTTTTATGCTCCATTTAGGTTTTTGTGGGTTAATTACGTGGTCCCCGAAGGGCAAGAAGTTTTTTTCAGGTTCCTTAGCCCACATTCCATATCTACGGGAACAGGCAAGCAAACTGAACAAGTTTAGTACATAGCACGTGCTATGATACAGGGTGCACAATCAAATAAATTATTTCTTGCACCTTACAACACCAGGTGAGCTACTAAAGACTCCACTTTAATTTGTAAAACTAGTTACGCAAAACAAATTTTGAACTTATCTTTTGAATGCTTTTTAGGGGACATTGGTTGTTGCTTGCAATTGATCCATTTCAAGAGGTCATTTACTATCTGGATTCTTTGCATGGTGAGCCGGATTACCGAGATGAGATGACAGAAAAAATCAATTAGTAAGTTTTTCATTCAATCAATATATCCATTATATTTAATATTTTTTTAAAGTGTATATATCTTCCTAGATTTCACATAATTGCTTGTTTTTGACATATTTTCTTGTTTTTTGATTTTCTTTACAGGGTTGTGCTCATATTTCGTGCAAATCGCAACAACCATTTCAAGAAATCCAAAATAAGGGTTAGTGTTTTCTAGTTTCAAGAGATTAATTATTCGTATAGAAGTTCGTGTTTAAATACAATTTTGATTACTTTTGTAGTGCCCCCGGCAGACAAACTAGGTGGTTTGTGGCTACTTCGTTATGAGATTCATGAAGGAGGTTATTAGCCACGGACAATCTATAATCCCAACAGCGGTATGTATAATCCTAATTAACACTTAATTTCTTTCCCTTTTGAAGTTATTAAACCTTTGGTAGGTAACTGAAATGTCATTTAGATTTTGCAATCTCTATATATATCTTGCAGTGCTTTCATGATTCTCAATCCTTATATACTCAAGAGCAAGTTGATAAAGTACGCTGCGAAGTGGCACGATACATTTTCTTAGCAGCTTCTTAGAAATTAGGTAATGTATTTTTTGTACATTGTGACTTGTTGTAAATTGTGATTTAATTTGTTGTATTTAAATTGTGAGTAATTTAATTAGTTGATTGTAAATTAACACGTGATCTCATTTGTTGGAGGAAAGAATTGGTTATATTGAAGTTTTGGGTTTTTGTTGTTTATGTTGAATTTGTTTTACTGTGCAGAGATCTGGTTTGTTTTGGTTTATTGAATATATACTGTACAGGAAGGTTCTAAACAAGCTAGTAGGGGCGGGGGGGAGAGGAAAAAAAATATCAATTATAGCGGTTCACATCAGAACCGCTGTAATAGGGTCAAAAAATAAATTAAATAAAAAACCTGTAAAACCTATTACAGCGGTTCTGGATAGAATCGCTATAATAGAGTAAACCTAATACAGCGGGTTCTGTCCCGAACCGCTGTAATAGGTTTTGCAAATTTAAAAAAAAAACCGACCTTATTACAGTGGTTCTGTTCAGAACCGTTGTAATAGGTGTTCCCTATTAGAGCGGTTCTGTCCAGAACTGCTATAATAGTGGACCTATTACAGCGGTTTTTAACTGCTGTAATAGGTGTAAGCCTATTACAGCGGATACAACCGCTATAATAGGTAAAAAAAAAATCGCTGTAATAGGTCTTTTCTGTAGTAGTGGGATGCCATACGACTGCTACTCTTCCCATTCTCACTGTCTAAACGAGCTAAGGAGTGGCTGAAAAACCAGCCAGCAAATAAGTTCACCACTTGGGCTGATTTGTCGACTGCGTTTCTCACCAAGTATTTTTCCCCAGCTAAGACAACTCAGTTGAGGAATGCTATCACAAGATTCACGCAGCAGATGGAGAAATACTCTACCAAGCATGGGAAAGGTATAAAGAGCTACTTAGAAAGTGCCCACATCAGGGTATTCTGAGTTGGATGCTTGTGCAGACTTTTTACAATGGTTTGTCACATAGTATCCGAATGAATATCGATGTAGTAGAAGGATGAAATTTTATGGCAAAGAATCTGGATGATGCATTAGCTCTTATGTACGAGATGGCTTCCAACACTTACCAGTGGGTGAGTGATAGTAGGGCGGTAAAGAAAACACCGGGCATGTGTTAGTGTTATGCCCTCAAATGCCATAGAGTATAAAATTATAGGGCATTAAATTGTAGCTAAACAATCTTATATTAGTAAAAGGCATTTCATGTTGTTTCTTATAGGCATTTGTAAGGTTTCAAAAACAACGTTTAGTCCTTGATTATAAGGCAAAGCTTCTACTCCCTATGGGTTAGGGAGAATGGCACTAGAAGAGTTTGATCCTTAATATCTAAATTGGTTCGCAAGTCGAAGAGATTATTGACTGGACATCATTACTGGATAGAGACTTATATGATATAAGTATTGACAGAAAAGTGACAGTCGGACACTATGAGTATGTTCATCAGTGAGACTGATGAGTTCTAACACGGCTCGCATCAGTTATGTAACATGGGTTTTCACTCAATGACAGTAAATGACAAAACTGATAAGTTATGATAGGTACGCACTACTACAAAAATACCCAATTACAGCGCACCTATTACAGCGGTTCCCAACGAACCGCTGTAATAAGGTATCTTGGTCTTAACCTATTACAGCGGTTCCGAGAAAACCGCTGTAATAGGTCTTAACCTATTACAGCGGTTCCGAGGGAACCGCTGTAATAGGTGGTCGAGGGACCTATTACAGCGGTTCGTTAGGAACCGCTGTAATAGGTGTATCTTGGTCTTAACCTATTACAGCGGTTCCCTCGGAACCGCTGTAATAGGTTAAGACCAAGATACCCTATTACAGCGGTTCGTTGGGAACCGCTGTAATAGGTCGAAACCAAAAAATTTAAATCCCTTAAATTTAGATCTTCCCGTTTCTCTCTATCTCTCTTAGTCTTTTTCTCTCTACTCTCTCTCTCTACACTCTCTTTCTCTCTCTCTCTTGAAGCACCACCGCCGCCGCCACCACCATATAGCACCGCCGCCGCCTCCACCACCACCGTATGTGTGGGTGTATTTATATTTGTGTATGTGTGGGTTTATGTATATTTGTCTATATGTGGGTGTATGTATATGTGGGTTTATGTATGTATATATGGGTGTATGTATATTTGTGTATATGTGGGTTTATGTATGTATATGTGGGTGTATGTATATTTGTGTATATGTGGGTTTATGTATGTATATGTGGGTGTACGTATATTTGTGGGTTTATGTATGTATATGTGGGTGTACGTATATTTGTGTATATGTGGGTTTATGTATGTATATGTGAGTGTATGTATATTTGTGTATATGTGGGGTTTCGTACACGAATATGTGGGTGTGTATGTATATTTGTGTATATGTGGGTGTATGTATATTTATGTATATGTGGGTGTATGTATATGTGGGTTTATGTATGTATATATATTTGTGTATATGTGGGTTTATGTAAGTATATGTGGGTATATGTATATTTGTGTATGTGTGAGTTTATGTATATATTTTTGTGTATTTGCGAATTTCGTGTCATTTCGACACGGTAAAATTATAAACGAAAAAGTGAAATTAATAAAAAAAAATAAAAAATACCCTATTACAGCGGTTCTAAAAAAACCGCTGTAATAGGGTACCCTATTACAGCGGTTTTTTTAGAGCCGCTGTAATAGGGTGCCTATTACAGCGGTTCAAAACCGCTGTAATAGGTCGAAACCCTATTACAGCACTGCCTATTACAGCGGTTCGAACCGCTGTAATAGGCATTTTTTGTAGTAGTGACGCGTGAACCTTATACCTGAGTAATCACATTGAAGATGTACTTGTGACATCAAGTCTATCATTAGAGTAGTTAGATCCAATTCACCCGTTGGTGGGGTCGACCTTGAAGTGCGGCTTGATGGGCGAGTAGCAACCTTATCTGATTAGCAAAATGGAATTTATTCTCTCATAAGTGAATTAGCTAAATATCCTATGCCGTCATGAATGGGTGAGGTCAAAGACTTTGGCCAAAGCATTGGAGATACTCATGTTGGACATAAAAGTATACTCAGTGACCTCGATTCATTACGAGCTAAGCATATGGTCAAGTCCTATGAGTTTGACAAAACCATGACTCTCACTTGTTTGGGATATAAGAATAAAGGGTTTATACTCGTACGGTATTCACAGCATGAAAGGTTTGTAATGATTCTATTCATTCGTTCTCAATTGGGATACGATGTGGGCCACGAGACTGGCTAGGTGTTACCCACATCCTTTTGGCTTCCTTCCAATTGCCTTTTGAGACGAACCTAAAGAGCCGCGCTTAAAGGAATTGCAAAGGAAAAATTGTGGAGTAAGACTTGAGAGATTTTTCGGAATTTGATATCGCAATTAATTAATTAAATAAATTATTTGATAATTTTATTAATTAATTAAGTTAATATGTTAATTGATTTCTTTATGAAATTAATCATAGAATTAACTTGGATTAATTAGTTATTTAAATAATTTACTTATTAGATAAATAATATTAATTAAATAATTAAATTAAACCACAAATATTGACTAAAGCCCAAGGGCTTAAAATAGCCCAAGTGGACGTCCAACAAGGACGCCTAGAGCCTTAGTTAATTAGGTTTAGTTATTTCCTTGTGTAGTATAAATACTACTTAGTGGAAATAACTAACCCAAGCCTCATAATTGTCTTTCTCTCCAAGTCAAAGAATTCCACCTCTCTCTCTCTCTAGTTGTCCATAGGGGAAGAAAAAGAAGGATTTTTTCGCTCTCAATTTTGTCAATGACAAAATTGATAAGTTGTGATAGGTACGCATGAACCTTAGACCTGAGGAATTACGTTGAAGATGTGCTTGTGACATCAAGTCTATTATTAGAGTAGTTAGATCCAAATCACCCGCTGGTGGGGTCGACCGCGAAGTGCGGCTTGATGGGCAAGTAGCAGTCTTAACTGATTAGCAAAATGGGATTTATTCTCTCATAAGTGAATGAGCTAAATATCGTATGTAGTCATGAATGAATGAGGTCAAAAGACTTTGGCCAAAGCATTAAAGATACTCATGTTAGTCATGAAAGTATACTCAGTGACCACGATTCATTATGAGCTAAGCATATGGTCAAGTTCTGTGAGTTTGACTAACCCATGACTCTCACTTGACTGAGATATATGAATAATGGGTTTATACTCGTACGGTATTCACAGCGTGAAAGGTTTGGAATGATCCTATTCATTCGTTCTCAATTGGGATACGATGTAGGCCACGAGACTGGCTAGGTGTCACCCACATCCCTTTGGTTTCCTTCCAATTGCCTTTTGAGACGAACCTAAAGAGTCGCGCTTAAAGGTATTGCAAAGGAAAAACTATGGAATAAGACTTGGGAGAATTTTCGATATTGGATATCGCAATTAATTAATTAATCATTGGATGATTTTATTAATTAATTAAGTTAATGTGTTAATTAATTTCTTCATGGAAATTAATTATAGAATTAACATAGAATTAATTAGTTATTTGATTAATTTTTTTATTGGATAAATAATATTAATTAAATAAATAATTCAAAATAAAACCACAATTGGACTAAGCCCGATGGGCATTTAAAATGCCCAAAGTGGGCGTCCATAGTGGGTTAGGGTTATTATTTTTTAGTGTAATATAAATATACTACTCAGTGAAAATTAACCTAAACCAATATCATTAACTTTCTCTCCAAGTCAAAGTCTTCCAACGTCTTCAAGGAGGAAGAAAAGGAGGATTTTTTCGCTTCAATCTTGGCGTGGTGATTTAGATACATTAGCAGATTTGCTGTTCGAAAAAGGATCACAAAAACTGGTTCAGAAATCCAATTACGCGAAGAAAGGTACATAAATTCTAAACCCAATTTAAATACATGAAATCGTGATGAACCACCTTGGGATATTTAAATTGCCGTTGCATTTATATGAAAAAAAAAAACCACCAGTGTTATCAAAGTCAATCTCTGATTTCCGTATTTAATCGAATTTGTGATTTTTTATGTTTTTCGTGTTTTTGAAGCATGATAAATTTGATGTTAAATTTATGATTTTGAGCCATGATTTTTCTACATTTTTCTTGGATATTATTTGCATGATAATATGGTGAATTGGAAAAATCGAATTGGGTGAGAAAACGGAGCCCGAAGGCTCCGTGCAATGGCGCAGCAGCGCACAAAGTTCGGCCGACCCGCTGTGCGTGCACAGCGCGCCATTGGGTAGCAGGCCAGCACTGGCCGTGTAAATCCACACGACCAAGCCCTCGGGGGGCCTGGGTCTTTTTGACCCGGGTTCGGGCGGGTCAGGTCGTGTAATACCGGGTCCAATTTTTTAATAAATGGGTTTTGGGTTATTTTAATTATCTGGGTGGGTCAAAAGGTTGATGACCCGGGTTTTAATTAAATGAGCCCAAATTGGTTTAATTAAATTATTGGACATTCAATAAATTAGTTTTGGGCTTAATTAGTTAAATTTAAATGTGCCAATGGATTGGTAATTTATGTTTGATGAAATCGAGCCCAATTAGTTTTTATTGAATATTAATTATTTGAATAAAGAATTAATTAATTATTCTTGGAGGATTTTTTAATTAATTTATTTATTTAAATAATAAATTCTCACTAGATGGTTTTTTTTATCATAAATGTGAATAAATTTTGGAATTTTATTAGAGAATAAATTAGTTAGACTAATTAATTATTAACTTAATCACCAACATAGTTGCTTTATTTATCGCGAGCATGTATTATGTGATGGTGACATTATCCATGGGCTTAGGTTTCTTTTTGGATGTATTTCTTTTTATGGGTTGTAAGGGCCGGATTTGGGTCCATTATTTTGTTCGTAGAGTTATGTATAGGATGTCAAATATTCTTATGTAATAGATAGAATTAGAATAGGCCTTGAAGAAGAGATCAATCCAAAAAGCAGAGGAACTTGGAGCTCAAGAAGAATAGTTTAAGTTTTTTTTTTTGATGGCCCATTGGCTTGGGCCCTCTAGAAAAGCCCATGGATACATGTATTGTTTTATTGCTTTTGATGCATGTTCATTAGTTGTATGAAGCATGTATTTATTTATCCTGCGCTATATAAATTTGAAAATGTACAAAGTGAGACATAGATAAATGTTTAGAACATGAATCCTCCCAAACAAAAATGATACTAAGTTAGAAAGGGGCGTTGGGCGTCCTTCCCCTCCACTAAGCTTAATGGAATTAAGAATTAAATCTAATATATGACATTTTCCCAGTAAGTGGGGGTCATATATCGAGACTTAATTCTAAAATTTCATAAAGTGCAATAGATGCCTTAATCGAAACATATTTCACCTCAAATATCGTTAAAGGGTTGCAAGGTGAAATTCAAATGTTATATTATAAGGAGTTAGTGGGAATGAACTTAGATAGTCCACAAGCCTATATATCGTTAAAAGGTTGCGGTTTTGATGGATTATGGGAAAACAAGATTGGACCGTCTATTGGATAGATTGATGTTAGACATCACTTTAATGAAGTAGTGGACAAATATCGTTAAAGGGTTTCCATCCACTACATTGATTAAAGAAATCAATCTCCACTACGGAGTAATAAACAAAGATCACTTTCGATTTTCAAAGTGGGAGTGTGAATCTCAAAAAATGTAGTGGCAGCCAAGTTATAAATCGAAGTCCTTTATTTAACTTGGTTTTAGTTTAAGTTACAACTATCTAATCAAGTCTGATTTATTTTTTGCAGTTATTTATTGATTTATCTCTCTCAAAACAAAAATGACTATCAACCCACTTTCCGTTTTACTCAAAAAAAACATTCTTACCGGACCCAACTACGTGGACTGGCTAAGGAACTTGAGAATTGTTCTCAACGTGGAGTCTTTGGGGTATGTGTTGGACACGGACATCCCTGCTCCAACTTCCAGAACACATGCCAATGAGAAAGAAGTCCAAACTCATGAAAAATGGGTAAAGGACAACTTCCGAGTGCGTGGGTACATGCTTGGCTCGATGACAAACGAGCTTCAGAGGTCCCAAGAGAAGATGACCACTGCTCGAGCTGTCTTAGCACACATGGTCGAGCCTATGGTCAGCACAGTCGCACTACTAGATATGAAATATCTAAAGAGCTCTTCGGAGCCAAAATGAGAGAGGGTGAAAAAGTTGGGGATCATGTCCTCAAGATGATCTCGAGGATTGAAATATTGGAGGCTCTCGATTTTACAATGAACCCACAACTTCAAACAGGTCTCATTTTGCAGTCTCTTCCTGATTCTTTTTCCCAATTTGTCATGAACTTCACTTGCAATGAGATTGAATGCAACTTAGCTGGGCTAATGAACAAATTAACTACTGCACTATCACAATTGAAGCCCAAGGGAAAATAAACTGCATTGGTTATCTCTTCTGGGCCTAAAAAGGCTAAGAATATGAAGAAGAAAACCAAAAAGCAGAGTGGTGAGCTTGGAGCTCAGGGTGGTGTCGATAAGGTAAAAAGGAAAGCTCCTGTGAATCGCAAGTGTAAGGGGCCACAGAATACGGATAGATGCCTACACTGCGGTGAGCTAGGCCACTAGAGAAGAAACTGTCCAAACATGGGCCCCGGCGCACAAGGTATGGAACTTTATGTTCATGGAACTTATTGTTCTATGAGCGTTTTCTCTACATCTTGGATTCTTGATTCTGGAGCTAGTGCTCACATTTGTTGTATGAATCAGGATCTGGTGCGAGGAAGGAAGCTGGACAGTGATGAGGTGAAGATAAGAGTTGGTAGCGGGCAATGTGTCGCGGCTACTGGAATTGGATCTACCTCATTACTTTTAAATTTTGGACATTCACTATTTCTGGATAATGTTTTGGTTTTGCCCAATGGGCTTAGAAACATTATTTCTAATCCTGTTTTAGTTAAGCAGGGATATACTTTCCGTTTTATTAATGAACATTGCAATATTTATTATGGTAATAAATCAATGGGCTTTGCTTCTTTAGTAAATGGTTTGTATTACATTAATATCCAGAATGAGTGTGCTATAAATACTATACAAAGGAAACGTGGTAGGCAAGGAATTAACCAAAGATTGATTTGGCATCTTAGACTAGGCCATGCCGGCGAACACAAAATTCACAAAATGGAGAAAGATGGACTAATAGGTCCATTGGGATTGGATCCCTATCCTACTTGTGAATCTTGTCTCAAAGGCAAGATGGCTAGATCCCCTTTCACAGGGACTTTTGAAAGAGCCTCACAAATCTTAGGTTTAGTGCATACTGATGTTTGTGGGCCATTTGGAGAAATGGCTCGTGGAGGTTTCCTTTACTTCATCACATTCACTGATGACCATTCAAGATATGATCTAGTGTACCTGAAGAAGCATAAGTCTGAATCCATTGAAATATTCAAAGAATTCAAGGCTTTAGTGGAAAAGCAAACTGGACAACATATAAAGGCTCTTCGAGCTGACCGAGGATGAGAATGTATGAGCGCGGAGTTTGAAGAATACCTTAGAGAGAATGGTATAGTATTACAGCTCACACCTCCAGCGACACCACAGTTAAATGGAGTAGCAGAGAGAACGAATCGAACCTTATTGGACATGGTTCGCTCCATGCTTAGCTACACTGACTTACCCATTTCACTGTGGGGTCATGCACTGCTTACATCTATACACATTTTAAATAGATGTTCGTCCAAGTCCGTTCCTAAGACACCATATGAAATATGGAGCAATAGGAAACCAAGTCTTAATCACATTAAGATTTGGGGATGTCCTGCTTATGTCAAAAAGACTAAAGTGGACAAGTTGGAGCCTAGATCCTTAAAAGGGCATTTCGTTGGTTATCCTGAGGATTCCATGGGATACCTCTTTTACCTGCATGATGATCAAAGGATCATCATAGCTTTACAAATCCACTTTCTTGAAGATGAGTTCATTCAAGAAGGTGGAGCAGGTAGAAAGATTGTTCTTGAAGAACAATATGAAACTCCAGTGGATACATCTACACAGGAAGTAAGATCCGAACCTTCTTTAACACAACCACAACTGCGAAGATCAAGTAGGGTACCTCAACCGCCTTAGAGGTATGGATATCTACTACAGAGGGAGCTAAGTCTCCATTCTGTATTAGAGGAGGGTCATGGAGATGAACCATCCACATATGATCAAGCAATGGTGGATGTGGATGCTATAAGATGGCGTGAAGCTATGCAAACAGAAATAGATTCGATGCATTCAAACCAATTCTGGAACTTGTAGATCGGCCTGATGGTATAAAACCAATTGGGTGCAAATGGATTTACAAGAGAAAGATTGGTGTTGATGGCAAGGTTCACACCTATAAAGCCAGGCTAGTGGCGAAAGGGTATAGTCAAAAGGAAGGAATTGACTACCAAGAAACCTTTTCGCCAGTGGCTATGATCAAATCTATTAGAATTCTACTTGCAATAGCAGCTCACCTAGACTATGAGATATGGAAAATGGATGTCAAAATTGCTTTTCTGAATAGATTCCTGGAAGAGGATATCTATATAGAACATCCTAAAGGTTTGTATCCGAGGATGGTATCCATAAGGTGTGTAAGCTTGAAAGATCCATTTATGTACTCAAGCAAACATCTCGTGGCTGGAATCTATGATTTGATGAGGTAGTCAAAGGATTTGACTTCATCAAAAATGAAGACAAGCCATGTGTTTATAAGAAGGTTAGTGGGAGTAAGATAACATTCCTTGTGCTATATGTAGATGACATATAACTCATAGGAAATGATATAGGAATGCTCACAAGAAGTGGCTTTCGAGTACTTTCTCCATGAAAGACTTGGGAGACGCTACTTACATTCTAGGGATTCGAATCTATAGAGATCGAACAAATAGAATGATAGGGCTCTCTCAAGCCCTTTACTTAGAAAATGTCCTAAAGAGATTTAGCATGGAGGATTCTAAGAAAGGGTTCCAGCCAATGAGACGTGGGATACATCTCTTGAAAACTATGTGTCCTCAAAGTGAGGTAGATAAAAAAAAAGATGAGCATTGTACCCTATGCATTTGTAGTGGGTAGCCTGATGTACGCAATGATGCGTACTAGACCTGACATTGCTTATGCAGTAAGCGTTGTTAGTCGATTTCAAGAAAACCCCGACAAGGAACATTGTATAGCTGTGAAGAATATCCTGAAGTATCTGATGAACTAAGGATATGATTCTCATCTATGGGAGTGGTAACCTAAGAGTAGATGGGTACACCGACACGGATTTCCAATCAGATGTCGATGATCGGAGTCCACCTCAGGGTTCATATTCACCCTCAACGGTGGAGTGGTGACTTGGAAAAGTTCCAAGCAAAGCACAACTGCGGACTCCGCAACAGAGGCTGAATACATAGCTGCCTCTGAGGCAGCTAAAGAGGTTGTTTGGCTTAGGAAGTTCATTGGAGAACTTCAAGTGGTTCCAAGCGTGGAGCTCTCGTTGCCACTTTATTGTGACAACACTGGAGCAATAGCACAGGCAAAGGAACTAAGGTCTCACAACAAGTCCAAACACATTGAGAGGAGATATCATATCATAAGAGAGATCGTTGCAAGAGGAGAAATATATGTTCAGAAAATAGCCCCAACTGACAATGTCGCTGACCCATTGACCAAGCCATTGGCACAAGCGGTGCTAGAAAAACATCTAGAAGGGATGGGTATAAAATACTACAACAAATGGCATTGAGTGCAAGTGGGAGATTGTTAGTGTGTTTTCCCAGAAATGACATAGAGAGGATAGATTTATAGGGCATTGATTTGTAACGAAATAATATTATTGTAATAAAAGGCATTTTCTTGTTGGTTTCTTATAAGCACTTGTATGGTTTAGTAAACAACGTAAAGTCCTTGATAATAAGACGAACCTTCTACTCCCTATGGGTTACGGAGAATAGCACTAGAAGAGTTTGATCCTAATTATCTAAACATGGTTCGCAAGTCGAAGAGAGTATTGATTAGACACCAATACTGGATAAACACTTGTATGATATAAGTTTTGACAGAGAAGTGTCAGTCGAACACTATAAGCATGGTAGTGGGAACTTTTGTCATAGATGCCTCAGTTAAACTGATGTGTTCGAACACGGCTCGCATTAGTTTTGTCATATGGGTTTTCACTCACTGACAGTCAATGACAAACTGATAAGTTGTGATAGGTACGCGTGAAACTTAAACCTGAGGAATCATGTTGAAGATGTGCTTGTGACATCAAGTCTGTCAGTAGTGTAGCTAGATCCAAATCACCCATTGGTGGGGTCGACCTCGAAGTACGGCTTGATGGGCAAGTAGCAGTCTTAACTGATTAGCAAAATGGGATTTATTCTCTCATAAGTGAATGAGCTAAATATCTTATGCTGTCATGAATGAATGAGGTCAAAAGACTTTGGCCAAAGCATTAGAGATACTCATGTTAGACATGAAAGTATACTCAGTGACCTTGATTCATATGACCTAAGCATATGTTCAAGTTCTGTGAGTTTGACTAAGCCATGACTCTCACTTGACTGGGATATATGACTAAAGGATTTATACTCGTATGGTATTCACAACGTGAAAGGTTTGGAATGATCCTATTCATTCGTTCTCAATTGGGATGCGATGTGACCCACGGGACTGGATAGGTGTTACCCACATCCCTTTGGTTTCCTCTCAATTGCCTTTTGAGACGAACCTAAAGAGCCGCGCTTAAAGGAATTGCAAAGGAAAAACTATGGAATAAGACTTGGGAGAATTTTCGGTATTGGATATCGCAATTAATTAATTAATCATTGGATGATTTTATTAATTAATTAAGTTAATGTGTTAATTAATTTCTTCATGGAAATTAATTATAGAATTAACATAGGATTAATTAGCTATTTGATTAATTTATTTATTGGATAAATAATATTAATTAAATAAATAATTAAAAATAAAACCACAATTGGATTAAGCCCGATGGGCTTTTAAAACGCCCAAAGTGGGCGTCCATAGTGGACGCCTATGTGGCTTAGTTAGTTAGTGTTATTATTTTCTAGTGTAGTATAAATATTCTACTTAGTGAAAATTAACCTAAGCCAATATCATTAACTTTCTCTCCAAGTCAAAGTCTTCAAACCTCACTCTCTCTCTTTCTAGCCGTCTTCAAGGGGGAAGAAAAGGAGGATTTTTTCGCTTCAATTTCGGCGTGGTGATTTAGAGACTGTGGCAGATTTGCTGTTCGACAAAGGATCACAAAAGTTGGTTCAGAAATCCAATTACGCGAAGAAAGGTACATAAATTCTAAGCCCGGTTTAAATACATGAAATTGAGATGAACCATCTTGGGATATTTAAATTTCCGCAGCATTTATATGTAAAAAAAAAACCAACAAAAAGCTGGTTCAGAAGTTTCAATAATACGAAGAAAGGTACATGTTCTTTATCATGACTTGAATACATGAAATCGGAGATGAACCACCGTGGGATTTAATCTTTCCGCTGTGTTTTGATATGTAAAAAACCCAAAAGAATGCACAATGTAGATGACATTACATTGCTCAGTGCTAACATTGAAGCACTTGTCAAACACATCGAGGGACTCAAGGGAAATGTTAGTGTAGTATCTCAGCCTGTTTGAGCTTGCGATATTTGTGGAGCACCACACATGGCTACACATTGCCCCACTCATCGAGCAAACAAATTATTTGTCAATTCAAAATAAGCAACAGGGTAATCCGTTCTCAAACATCTATAATTCGGGGTGGCAAAATCACCCCAATTTTTCTTGGGGAGGTCAAGAAAACCAAGGGTCTGAAGACTTTCCTCCTAGCCATCAGTTCCCCCAGGTTTCCAACAGCATCCTCAGAACTTTCAGCAGCAACATCCACATCATCAAGGACCACCACCTCAAGAACAAAGACAGCCACAAGCTTGGGAGCTTGCTATTGAAAAGCTCGCCAATGGAACAACAAAATAGTTCGAGAATCTTGAAGCAAAAATTGATCTGGTAGTGGGAGCAACAACAATCTGGAATTACAAGTTGGACAACTGGCAAGTTCTATGAATTTGAGGTCAAAGGGTACACTGCCTAGCCAAATAGAGGGAAATCCTAGAGGACAATGTAATGCAGTGACTTTGAAAAACGAAAATACACTTGAAGAATTTGAGTCACGTGCTGAACACAGAGATGAACTTATGACGAAGGATAATTCAGTCTTTGAAACTTCAGACAAGGCTGAACCAGAAAAGGATACCCCTAAGCCATATGTGAAGCCGTATGTTCCTCCGATTCCATTTCTCCAGAGGTTGAAACACAAGAGGTTGGACAAGCAGCAAGAGAAATTTCTCCAAGTAATTAGACTGTTGCACATCAACATTTCTTTCCCAGATGCTCATGCTCAGATGCCTGTCTATGTGAAGTTTCTCAAGGAGCTATTGAGCAACAGAAAGAAATTAGAAAAAGTGTAAGCAATCTTCTTGAATGAAGAATGCAGTGCCATAGTCCAACAAAATATTCCTCCGAAGCTAAAGGATCCAGGGAGTTTTTCACTTCCTTGCACTATTGGAAAATTTCACTTTGATAAAGCACTTTGTAATTTAGGAGCTAGTGTTAGTCAAATGCCTTTGTTAGGAATTTCATGTTATGTTTTGATGATGACAAGATAGGATTTTATGTTAGACCCCAAAAGAATGTAAGTTTATACTTTCATTGAATATATGTATAAGCGTTTGAAAGTTTATTAGTTTGTTAGGCTTGTAATTTTTATCTCTATAGATTTTAGACTTAGTATTAGATACCGAGTCGCTAATAGAATTCTAGGTGAGTCTATTAGAGATGAAGTTGAAGATCAGCGTCTGAAGTCAAGTGAAGATGAAGATTAGTCTTAAGCGTCTGTCAAACGCTTAAGAGTCTATTTCAGGAGTTATGAATCAAGCGCTTAAAGAATACTCAAGCGATTCACTTGGAATACATCCTCAAGTCATCCAATCATCAACGGTCTTGTTGCAATCATCCAATCCTCAAGTCATCCAATCATCAATCATCAAGTCATCCAATCCTCAAGTCATCCAATCATCCAATCCAAGTTACAATAAACCCTCAACACCTTTCATCTGAGTGAGAAAGATTGTTGACTTCCACAAGCAGTATTTTTAAGTAAAAGAAGCTTGTTGAAGAAAGGTCTTTATTGGAGCTGAAGTCTGTGTGATCAAGGAGCTCAAGGCCATCTTGGAGAAGATCTATATTGGAGCTGAAATCTGTGTGATCAAGGAGCTCGAGATCGTCTTTCCAGAAGCAGAGGATTGAAGTGGCTTGTAGCAGAAATCTGTGTGACCAAGGAGCTCAAGTCATCCATATCCATCTCTTCCTTTGTCCCTAAATTGTAGAAGATTCTGTGTGATTCTTTGAGAATCATTTTAGTGGATTGTCTTCAAGTGATCAAGGAGAAGAAGGACGTAGTTGGGATTACATCCCCAAACGAACCTTACAATATTTTGTGTCACTTACTGATTTATTGCTTTACTTTACATTTGCATATCATATCCTTAAAAAAGCTTTAAAACAGTTAAGCGACTATCTCGGTGAAAAAGAGAACGTTAAGCTTTAAAATCAGTCTTAAGCGCTTGACCAAGCGCTAAGCTCTCTAAGCGTTCAAAAAACATTTTAAAGATAAGCAACTAAGGAAAACTTTGTGACGCTAAAACATTTCAAAGAGAAGACTCTAAATCATTCCGCTGTGCTAACCCTGATTAAGCGATTGAAACATTACCCTACCTTGGTAATCATTGAAATCACTAAGTCTAAGTTAACTTTATCAAAACAGTCTTCTAGTAAACGCTTAGCCAAGCGTTTACATTTTCAAGCGTCCGAACCAATTTTAATACGAAATATTTTTTGAAGTCAAAAAAGACTTCAGGGTCTATTCAACCCCCCCCCCCCTTCTAGACCCTTTCGTATGCCACTTGGGCCAACAGCCTTATTCAATTTGCAGGAAATTAGGTTTTCAAAAGTTTAAAAAAATAAAGATGTCCCTGCAATTGGCAGATAGGAGCATAAAGCGCCCCATGGGAATATTAGAAGATTTGTTGGTGAAAGTGGAAAAGTTCTACATCCCATGTGCCTTCGTGATGCTTGAGATGGATGAAGATTCAAAAACACCAATCATTCTTGGAAGACCATTTCTCGCAACCGCGGAAATCGGCATCGATGTGTGTGCTGGCAAGCTAGCTTTGAACATTGGAGATGAGAAGGTGGAGTTCAACCTAAATAAGGTGATGCGATCTCCATCTTTTGACGAAAAATGTTGTTCGGTGGATGTGATTGAAGAGGCCATCAAGGAAGAAATTTCGCAAGGTAAAAGATATCCATTAGAGTCACATCCCATAATTTCCTCTACATCGAAGGTAAAACATAAACCTCTTCCACCATATCTCAGGTACGTCCTTCTTGGAAACAATGAGTTTCTATCTGTTACTGTAAATGCTACACTTTGTACATCTGAAATGGATCGATGGTTAAGTGAAAAGAGGGATCAGGTTGGAATATTTCTGATATGAAAAGAATTAACTGTGCTTTGTATTTTTCAGGTGATGATATTCCTCGAAGGGAAGCAATTTCCCTTGCCAAACCTCAACAATAATTTCGTCTAAGTCAAGCTAAGGACTTTAAACAACCGCTGCTTGGGAGGCAACCCAAGAGTTTTTTTTATTTTTGACGTTGATTTCTTCTTTCTGCTTTATCGTTTTCAATTTTATATCTTGGAAATTTTTCGACGCTCGGGTGCTTTACTAATGCAAGCTATGTATGGGGCAAGTACAATGTAAATCAGGGGCACAATTGTGCCAATTTTAGCACAGTTGTGCAAAATTTTCGCATATTGAAAAAAAATTGAGTGCACAGTTGTGCATTTTTCAGCATAGTTGTGCAGAATTTTCGCACAATGTCAAACAACGATGTGCATAACTGTGCAAAATATTCTTATTTTTGCAAAAAAATTCCTGCATAACTGTGCACTATTTCTGCACCTCCCCCCCCCCAAAAAACAAAAAGAAGAAGAAGAGATTTTTAGGCAATCCTTTTGTGGCAATTCACCTCGTATACCGCATTGAGCTTCACCGTGTCGACTCCCGGGCCATCATGCACATAGATAGGGGAGTATCTCTTTCACTCATATTTTAATTACATTCTACTTTTGTTCATGCATCTCGGTTTTGTTGGGTTTTTACATATAAAACGCAGCGGAAAGAAGAAATCCCACGGTGGTTCATCTCGGATTTCATGTATTCAAGTCAGGATAGAAAACGTGTACCTTTCTTCGTATTATTGAAATTTTTGAACCAGCTTTTGATCCTTTTTCCAAGCAGCGAATCAACCACTGCCCCTAAATCACCACGCCAGAATTGAGAGCAAAAAATCCCTTCTTTTCTTCCCCTATGGATGGCTAGATAGAGAGACCGAGGTGGAGTTCTTTGACTTGGAGAGAAAGACAATTAGAGAGGCTACGGTTAATTATTTCGACTAAGTAGTATTTATACTACACAAGGAAATGATTAAGCCTAATTAACTAAGGCCTAGGCGTCCAATTTGGATGCCCACTTGGGCGATTTAGGCCCTCGGGCTTTAGTCCATGTTTGTGGTTTAATTTAATTAATATTGTTTATCCAATAAATAAATTATTTAAATAACTAATTAATCCAAGTTAATTCTATACTTCATTCCTTAAAGAGATTAATTAACATATTAACATAATTAATTAATAAGATCATCCAATGATTTAATTAATTAATTAACTACGATATCAAATACCGAAAAATCTCTCAAGTCTCACACCATAATTTTTCCTTTTCAATTCCTTTAAGCGTGACTCTTTAGGTTCATCTCAAAAGGCAAATGGGAGGAAGCCAAAAGGATGTGGGTAACACCTAGCCTGTCTCGTGGCCCACATCGTATCCCAATTGACAACGAATGAATAGATTCCAAACCTTTCACGCTGTGAATACCGTACGAGTATAAACCCTTTATTCTTATATCTTAGTCAAGTGAAAGTCATGGTTTAGTCAAACTCATAGGACTTGACCATATGCTTAGCTCATAATGAATCGAGGTCACTGAGTATACTCTTATGTCCAACATGAGCATCTCCATTGCTTTGGCCAAATACTTTGACCTCACCTATTCGTGACGGCATAGGATATATTGCTCATTCACTTAGGAAAGAATAAATTCAATTTTCTAATCAGTTAAGACTACTACTTGCCCATCAAGTCACACTTCGAAGTCGACCCCACCAACGGGTGAATTGGATCTAACTACTTTAATGACAGACTTGATGTCACAAGCACATCGTCAACATGATTACTAAGGTCTAAGGTTCACGCGTACCTATCACAACTTATCAGTTCTATCATTGACTGTCATAGAGTGAAAACCCATGTGACAGAACTGATGCGAGTCGTGTTCGAACTCATTCGTCCCACTGATGCGTCTATGACATAAGTTCCCACTAACATACTTATAGTGTTCGATTGGCACTTCCCTGTCAAAACTTATGTCATTCAAGTCTCTATCCAGTAATGATGTCCAGTCAATACTCTCTTTGACTTGCGAACCAATTTAGATATTAAGGATCAAACTCTTCTAGTGCCAATCTCCCTAACCCATATGGAGTAGAAGGTTTGCCTTATTATCAAGGACTAAACGTTGTTTACAAAATCTTACAAATGCCTATAAGAAACAACATGAATTGCCTTTTATTTATATACTATCGTTCAATTTCAAATTAATGCCCTATAATTCTATCCTTTATGGCATTTGAGGGCATAACACTAACAGGTTTCACTGAAGTACATTGAGGACAATGTATTGTTTTAAGTGTGGGGTGTTTATTTGCATGCTATTGAGTCTAGTATATTGAATTGTTCAAGTGTGGGGTAATATGGTCAATTGGTGAAATGATTGGGCATTTGTCATTTTCTGTTGAGTTGTTGCTAAATTTTGGTTAACTTGTTCACAATATTCTTGTTCCCATATTAAAACTCTTGACTATATAAACATGTGAATCTGATTTCTCTACATAGATACTCTTTTTATTGAGTTTGATCAGTGAGTCTGAAATTTATGAAATTTTTATGCATCTTTGCACACTACACACGAGTTCTAATAAAGGGGATTGATCGGTGAGATAAAGCAATTACATATTTTTTGATACATGGGGATATTTTGAGGAAAGTTGAAGAAGCAACGAAAAAATATGAAAAAGAAAAGGAAAAAAAAAGAGAAAAAAAATCGAGAAAAAAACAAAGGGTTGTTGTAGTGGCCATTAATTGCTGAAATTACCCAGTGTCGTTTCTAGCCTTTGTCACTCGAGTGATTAAGTCCATTGGAGTGTCTTGACACCTAATGCCTTAAAACCGACTAGTTTGAGAGTCATTGGCCCAAAACACGTTACAATAGTGACATAGTGACACGCTAAAAGCTAACGTGCTATGATAGCAAGTGCACTAGCCGTGTGTAGTAATAAGTGTGGACGAAAAGTCCGGGTTGTCGAACCAAGGAGACTTGAATTCTAGTTTATGATTTTAATGAAGGTAAAGACAATTAAAGTAAAGCAAGAGAAAAACAATTAAGTAAACGAAAGATCAAAGGAGGGAACAAGCTATGAATTAAACCTCACGAATTGGTTAAAAAAGACTAAGGCACATGCTATGACAAAATCCACTCGTCTATATATATGAGCTACTCTTCGAATTATTAGACTCCTATTGCTTTGGTGAAAACTCCTTAGTTAATCATTACCCGATGTCTCGGCACATAACAATCCTATGATTGATTGACGGTTCTCTAAATATGTCTATCCGAGAATCTAATCAACAACCACGCATTAACGTTCTGGAGTTTCCCCGGATAAATCTGGCTAACCGCACCCGGAAATCTTTACCTATTTCTAGGAGCAATTCCACATTAGTTTCGGATGATGTGTTGATTCATTTGAACCCTAACCTATCTTCTCTCGAATGACTAGATTAGGCACAATAGCAAGCATATGGAGATCAAGCATATGATTGTGATAAAAGCACAAAATCAACACACAAAGCAATTAGGAGAATTAATACGAAAATTAACTTCACATATATAGATTCATGAATTCGGCCTTCACATGGCCTTAGTTCTACAAGATTAGCTCATATTCAATAGCTCAAGAAGGTCTAAAACAATCATATACATAGTTATTAACATAAACATGTAAATGAAATGCAAAAGAAACTCCCTAAGTCTTGAATGATGATGAATCCTTGCTTGTAGCTTCAATCTCTAGCTCAATCCCCCTTCTTTACAATCTTCAAAATGATGAAGAATGGTGATGAATGGTGATGGGTGAAGAGTTATGATGGGTTTTTGGCCTCTTCACCAGCTCCCCCTCTTTTTCTCCAAGAGTGTTAAGAGTGATCGGTCAAGTGTGAAGAAGATGCCCTCAAGGACAAGAAATGATGGGCTCCTTATTCTATTCCAAACCCCATCAAGGTGTGCAATAAACAATTCTTTTTCCCCTCAAGCATGTCCCCCAACACATGTGCTAACATCTTGGCTTTAAATATTCCATTCCACCCTCAAATGATGATCTTTTAGCTGAAAGGAATCAAAACTCGGGTGTGGTCACGCCTAGGCGTGGGCATGACGGCGCTCGGGCGCCGCTGACAGAATGCTGAAATTTAATGCAATGTGTCCTGCGCAGCAATCGTATTTCATTCATAACTCTCTCCAAGAAACTCCGATTTGGATGATTCAAGTCATCATTTGAAGCTAACACATAGTTCTACAACATTGTAGAAGGGACTTCATCCAATTCGGTCTCTAAACATACGGAAATAGCGCTCAACCGTGGAAACTAATGCAGATACGGCGCCCAGGCGTGGACAGTACGGCGCCTAGGCGTGGACAGCAGAATGTTGACGTTATTTGCATCTTGTCCGGCGCCTGGGCGTGGTAATACTGGCGCCTAGGCGTGGACGACAGAAGCAAATTGGCCTGAACTTGTTTTATACGTCGTTTTTCGCCTCGTTTCTTCGTATGCTCAAATTTATCACCTGTAATCACTTAACACCCCGCTTAAACACAAATGTGGCATGATTTTGTCAATAAATGAATCCATAGCATAAGTCCCATGGGCTTAAAAACACGTAAAAATGCCTCTTATCACATAGAAAGCTTGACTAGCAAGATATTGCACGGGTTGATATATTTTGAATGAAGGAAAGCGAATGAGGATGAATTGTGATAGATGTTTGTGTTTTTGCTTGAAATAACTGAAATGTTCCCTTGTTAGAATTCATATATCTCGCACGAATGGATGCATATTAAATCGAACTTGTTTGGGATTAGTTTGATGACTTGAGAGTAAAGATGTTCATGTGGTGGAAAAATAATGATTTTATGTTTTTATTATTGGTTTATGTGTGATGATTGTGGGGATGAATAAATGTTGTGTCTCGTTGCTGATTTGATGAACAATGAGACAGATAGACGAATGTCCTGAATTTTGTGGGTATATTATCTGCATACCCTCAAGAGACAAAACTCATCCACTAGGGGTAACCTAGGGGTTTAACGGCTTCTTGCACGTGCTAAGTGCAATCGTGTTCCCTACGAAAGTGATGCTATCTTTGTTTTTGTTTTTGCTTTGTTTAGATTTACTTGAGGACGAGTAAAGATTAAGTGCGGGGTGTTTGTTAGGTCTCATATTTTATATATTTTCATCATGTTTTACCTCACATTTATATTTTTTTTGTGCCTTGTAGTTAATCTTTTCCATGGTTTTTAGCCAAATTTACGTATTTTGATTTCTAAGTCGTTTCAATGCTTTTGTAGGCATAAAAGCGATTGTTTTGATGAGTTGAAGGAGTGTTTCTTACGAGACTAATGAAGGTTAACCAAAAGGACTTGAAGAATGCAATAGAGAGGCCACACGAGAAAGTTTCGTTGAAGAAAAATTAAGAGAAAATTTTTTGCAGCTGTGGATTTTTATATTTTTTATGGGCCGATTTTATGACATGGATGGACCTATTGTTGTATCTGAGACTCCTTTTACGCTAAGAAATCATTATAAAACCTTTTTTAGAGGCTAGATAGGGAGGAGAGTCATATTCTTGAGTTGAAGACTTGAAGAAGATTTCTTGGATTTTGAAGCTTTCATCTTCTCAAGTTGTATTCTCTATTCCTCCATTGTTGAACATGATTATTTTTATGTTTATGCAAATTATTTCTTTTTTTTCCTTAATTATGCAAAGCTAAATTATTTTCTAGGGTTTAAGATGTAATCTTGCGTACTAATTTGGATTATTGATAATTTATGAGTTTGATTCTTGGTTTGTTTATCTATTAATGAGTATTTAATGCTTTTAATTGCTTGATCACCAATTGCATGATTTAAGATGAACTAAGAAGTACCAGGAGGTGAATTAGTTTATCGGTTCAGATTTAATAGACATGTGTAAATTGCTTAATAGGGATATTGGTAATTTTGCATGAGACTAGTTAAACAATATTCATAGAACTTAATGGATTAATCTAGATTAGTTGTTGATCATGGGAGTGACGAGGATTAGTTTAGATGGATACTCATGGAGTTCTCGGGAATGTATTCATGTAATTAAGAAAATTGGGTCTTTAATTTAAGCAAGCATGATAACTCGTTAAAAGTCATTAATCCATAGAAATACCTTGATGAAATCTTAATCCCTAAGCTTTTTTGTTAATTGATTTATCATTTTAATTATCGCTGTTTTAATTAATTTAATTATTTCTACTTTTATTAGTTAAAAATATCTCATCTCTTACAATCGATAGTCTAAATATTAGGATAAACTTCGTTTGGTACTTGACATCCTTCCCTGTGGGGACGATCTTACTTTCCACTATATTATTTGTTCGATTATGTGTTGTTACGGACGGTTAACAACAATCAACATCCATTGATTTAGTTTTTGAAACCATTCAACGTGAAATGCCCGGATATCAAATTTTATTTGAAAAAATATTGTTGACTTTGACCAACATTATCATAGCATCAAAGAAATAAAGAACGACGCAGAAAATCTTAAAAATAGTAAAATCAGAACAGGGTCAATCAGAACAGAGTCTCTACATAATCGTAAAATCATTAGAAATGCCAAGAGCAACACCAAGAAATACTCATCACCTGCCGGTCTGAAACTGAACAACACATCGCTGACCACGAGGGACGGGTAATTGATCAAATAAACAATCAAATGGGTAGTATCAGACATCTATCACTTCTATCACTGAAGGTTGCAGAAATCACAAAAGATCTCAACGCCATCCACAAGAACAACAGGAAGAGTGAATAAACTTGATTGTAGACACTCCCAAACAAAAAAAAATCAGATTCATTAAATACCAGGTGCCTTTATTAGTTACTCACTACCGAGAAAGTATGTACACAACAATTTTAATTTCACATTTGTTCATCGTTGTACACCTGTTAAAAGGTACCCACCCTGCTTGTTTCTTTGAATTAGATACCGTATTTAATTTGGGCAAGCCGATCCCCTTAAATAAAGAAAACATTCACAATCAAAAGTATCCAAATCTATGCCATCTTCATACGAAGCCAAAACCTCATTCATTAGCTGACTTAGAATGTCCAACAAAATAATTGTAATATGCACCAAAGAGAAAGGTCGTTGGAGGCCGAGGTCGCCTAGAAATGAATATCGCAAATCAAACCCATCACAAACAAAGCACACGTTCAAACTAAGCATACCGTTCACCACGTCCAATACAATGCAACACTCATGGACCCTAACGGCACACAAAGGTAGAAAATACGAAAATATGGACCTATCAGCGCACACGCCAAACACAAAGTCGTACGCAATATTATAAAATTTTGCCAAGGCAAACAATCAAGTAAGATACTGATATTGGTGATATTCCAATTGGCATTCGTGACATCCCGACGCTGTAATCAAATGGACAAAATACACATACATTACTAACACCCCAAAAGAAAGATCTGATCCTAACACAAAAAAAAATGATGGGATTTTTATTAAAAGGGCGGGTAAGAAAAAAACAAAAGCGTCAAAAACAACAATAAGTTAAGAAGGAAGTCCCTGCAGAAGGAACTGATGCACGTCAAATTTAATAGGCAAGCCAATGGACATTGGGTTTACTCAGCCTCAATCACAATATCAGCACCCAACCCCCGCGTTCGTTGTTCGATTCTTCCAATGGGGATCTTGCCGCGTCAAGCTCTTACTTAATTTGTCTCAAGAAACTATACATTGGGCAGGTACCCAGATGCAACAAAACCAATGTTGAAGTAAGCAGATCTGTGACCAGCTCTTCAATAATCTGCAAAACTCTCCCATGTAGCCCAACAAAACAACACGAATCCACAGCCAGTAGTGAGTACCTATCTTCACGCAAGTCAGACCTGGAAGTTTTTTTTTTTTTTTTTTAAAAAGATATCATAACTCAATTGTCGTGTCATCAATGTAAGTGGTGCAAACAAAAAAAAACCTGGAAGGATCGGGGGCGGATAAATCAACACCCAAAGTCCACGGAGATCGATTAAGCCCCCTCGGCGGGTAAAAACTGTGCGACAATGTTAACATAGACGGTTATGACTCAAAAAACAAATTTTGACCATGCCACACATATACACGTCCCGCAATTAACGTAATCGAGAAAACATTACCTCCTAGAGGCAGGCCGATTCGGATTCCTTCTTATTGCAAGCATAATAGTTAAAAACTTGTTGTAAACACAAATGTGGCCATCACTCAACAAAAGACGGTTGTAGAAGTCGAAGCCCGTAATATCAGTGATGATCTTATTGAGTAAATGAGATACTTCCGATGCCAACCTCCTTCTGTAGTAGCACGATGTGCAAGAATGCGGCACAAAATAAGCAGGCGCGGCGCAACAACCATAAAATGAACATACCTTAGGATAAGGTGTCATCTGGACCAAGTGCGCCATTGCGCCCGACTGCAAAATATTTATGTTACCTAATCAATTAGCGAGTTGTAGCAACGATTCAGCATCGCACCACACAAATAGAAATACATAAACAGAAAAGCCGTAGTGCGTGTGGAGTAATAAAACATCAGATGGAGATGAAACTATTCAAAAACTGGAATCCTACAGAACTATACTTGGGATACAGTGTGCAAGGACAGAGCCTCAATGGAAAACATCGCATAATTGGTGAAAGACAGCACCCGCTAAAGACTTAATATATGGGCACAGGCTACAAGACCATAACAGGCCATCGTGAAAATTATGTAACACAAATGCGCACATGACTCACAAAAAGACTTGGCCAACACTCAACCAAGTAGGAGCGCGTGGAGCCCAAACAAACCCAAATATGGCCCAATTGAAGCAACACGTAAGACCGCAAGCAGAAAAGGAAACAGGCAGAATAGTTATTAGGGGTAACAATCAACCGAGGTAAACTAATCAAGTAAACAAAGCCCCCTATTTGAACTGAAGCATAAATTTAGCACGATATCCCCCTTGTAGTACACCTTTCCCAATAGACTCGCCCCCCCCCCCCCCTCCCTCCCCATTTTTTTTTCGAAAAAAAAACCTATTCTAAATGATACCTAAGCGCGTTGAAAATAAAATAGATGCCACGGAAGCCCACGAACCCAATACATGGAGAAGGGCCACTGGGCAATGTGCAGAGCCATAATAATCATGTCAACAAAGCCATGCAGGGCATCAGAATTGACTGCAGTTTCCTGACACCACCCTGCACCATTAACACATAGGTGCTCCACCTGAGCAGCACGCTTACAGATATATCATATATACCTCTAACACTTTGAAGGCTGAATAAGCATCCAATTGGACTCCTTATTTAGCCCCGGGATTTGTTTTGTTTAATTAATTTCTTATTTCAATTAATAATTTATTATATCCAATAAATAAATTAATTAATTAAATAACCAAATTCATTAGATAAATTAATTCATTAATATATTTCACAAGGAAATTAATTAATAATTAATCTTATCATTATAATTAATTATTTCATCTAATGAATAATTAATTATTTAATTTATCCAATAAATTAAAACTCCCAGAAGAAATAATAAAAATTCCTTTTTCTTTGTCAATCCTTTAGCGCGACTCTTTAGGTTCGTTTCATTTGGTAATGAGAGGAAACCAAAGGAAGTGGGTAACACCTAGCCAGTCACGTGGCCCACTTCGTAACCCAAACGAAAACGAATGATAGGATCATTCTGAAACCTTCCAATCGTAAATACCGTATATTTATAAACCCTTTGTTCACGTTCCCCGGTCAAGTGAGAGTCATGGTTATGTCAAACTCACTGGACTTGACCATACGTATAAATCATAATAAATACGAGATCATTGAGATCGATTTAGTGTCAAGCACAATCGTCTCGTTTGCTTTGACCAAATACTTTGATCTCTATTTATCCATAATTACATAGGGTACATACTCATTCACTTATGAGAGAACAAATCCCATATTAGATATCTGCTAAGATTACCACTTGCCCATCAAGTCCGCATTTTGAGGTTGACCCCACCAAAGGGTGAATTGGGTCTAACTACTCTAGTGAAACACTTGACGTCACAAGTGCATCTTCAGCCTGATACTTCAGGTCAAAGGTTCACATATACCTATTACGTATAATCAGTTCCGTCATTGACAGTCACAGAGTGAAAACCCATGTGACAGAATCGATGCGAGTCATGTTCGAACATATCAGTTCCACTGACGTGTGTACAATCTTAATCTCCTATCATCCCATGATACCAGACAGGCACTCCCATGTCGGAGCTAAGATTGTACAAGTATTCGAAGTCTTTATTTGTCCATTAAAGACTTCATATTACTTGCGAACTTAGTTTAGTAATCAAGATCGATCTCTCTAGTGTCTCTTCCTGTCCCATAAGAAGTAGAGGGATCGCACTGAAAACATGGACCAAACATTTTACACAACTTATAGATGCAGATAAGAATTAAGTGAAAACTCAATAATGCCTTTTATTTAAGAAGAGTTTAAGTTCAATACAAGATATATGCCCTATACATTCTATCCTCTATGGCATCTGAGGTCATAATCCTAACAATCTCCCACTTGCACTCAATGCCACTCATTGTGGTATCTAATACCCATCATTTCCAGGTGTCGGTCCAAAATAGCATGAGGTAGTGGTTTGGTGAACGGGTCAGCTATATTGTCAGCTGAGGTTATTTTCTGCACTGCTATCTCTCCTTTGCCAACAATCTCCCTGATGATGTGAAATCTTCTCTCAATATGTTTGGACTTGTTATGAGACCTCGGCTCCTTGGCTTGCGCTATCGCACCATTGTTATCACAATAAAGTGGCATTGGGAGCTGAGCACTAGGGACCGTTCCAAGTTCTCCAAGAAACTTCCTCATCCAAACAGATTCTTTTGCTGCCTCTGAGGCTGCTACATACTCTGTTTCAGGGTGGAATCAGCGGTTGTGCTTTGCTTGGAGCTCTTCCAGGACACCGCTCCACCATTGAGAGTAAAAACAAACCCTGAAGTGGATTTTCGGTCATCAACATTAGGCTGAAAGTCTGAATCAGAATCACCTTCCATCTTCAGGTCTCCACCTCCATAGATGAGAATCATATCCTTAGTTCTTTTTAGATACTTTAGGATATTCATCACAGCTATCCAATGTTCCTTTCCCGGGTTTGCCTGAAATAGATTCACCACGCTTATAGCATAGGCAATGTCGAGTCTAGTACACAGCATTGCATACATCAGGCTACCAACTGCAGAAGCACAGGGTACTGTTAGAGTTAGTGCCCGACGCACTAATTATTGGGCGCCATTCTTTGTAATAGTAACTCTAGAGTTGAACAATCATTTTTTATAAATAAAGTCAATCTCTTTTTTATGTGTGGCACGTCTTTATTCTTAAATTAGTTTTTACTTTGGCTTAGAATAAAGTACCGAAGGATCACACATAGCTATGGGACATCATTGCACATTGGGTGTGGCAATGATGGAATATGTCTCGAAGGCTGTGATCTTTAAACATTGTTCCAAGTCGTGAAAGGGTTCAACGAGATAAAGGGATATCGATGCAACCCAAAAGACTTGCTCATATGATGCATACTCTGGTAGAAGCGTATCTCGTTCCATAGATACTGGCACGGTGAAAGCCAATGCATATATGAGGGTTTCCATTGTGGTAATGGGCGAACTGAACTACCCAATGGAAGTTCCTGAAATAGATTTCCAGTCGAATGTCGAACTTCCAGTGGTCTTGTAGTATAAGAGTAATCCATATGGACCTAAGATTTCATTGGATGTCTTATGCGTAACCACGCATGTTCTTGATTTGTTACATGATCACTTTAGATGATTGAATATGGGCAAACTCAGACATGCACGTCTTACGTAGTAAGGCACGTGAGAATCAAGAGGAATCTATCTCTGACATTAGCCAGTCGGTTAATCTCCTATGGTTACATAGTGAATCAACTTAAGGAATCTTCTGTCGAAGTATGATATCTAAAGAGGCGTAGGGTTTTCTCGTTTAGATAGTCGAAGTCGATTTCACATAACGTGGGAAACATAGTATTGAATTAATAGAGCTTCAACCTTAGCCAATGCTCTATATTCAATCGGGAGATTAGATAGAGAGATCTTACTTATGCGAGGATCAAGATCGCAAAAGGCGTATCTTTACTTTCGTTTTATCTAGGTCTTCGGGACCCTATGCTAGGTGGGCAACCGCGATTTGTAAGTGCCGAGAATTAGCTTGGTGACTAATTCGAGGCTTGATTAAATCAAAGGATTGATTTAATCTAGTACTTTTCATTTTAGGAAGGTACACTAGCACTGTGGGAAGGTGTACTTACTACTAGATAGAAACGAGTCTAAGGGGTCACACACTAACTCGAGAGAGTCACTGCTTAAATAGATGTGATTAATCAATTTCGAGGAAATTGAGGGAATTAGGAAAGTTTGGTACTTTCCTAATATGGAATATAAATTAATTGAAGGATTTAATTAATTTTACTCTTTTAATTAATCTTGTAGAATTAATTAAATTAATAGACCTAGTAGAGTTCAAGTGTTTTATTTAATTGGGTAGAGCCCAAGTTAAATAAATAAATGTTGGAATTAGTTGCTTGGATTTAATTTGACTTGTATTTAATTGATGGGTTGAACCTATAATTAAATTGAGAAGTCAAAATTAAATCCTAGAATCCAATTGACTTGTGTTGACCGATTTTATGAGTAAATAAGGGAGGGGGTGGTTTTTTATGTGTGGTAGAGGAGGAAAAGAGTTTTCCCCTCCTCCAAGTCTTCATAGGATAAGGATTACTAGAGAGTTTAGGAGAAAGAAAGTTTCCTTTTCCTAATAGGACTCTAGGTAATCTTCACCTATAAGTAAGAGATGAAGAAGACTAAAAGCATGATGAATAATTGTTGGAAAATCCGCCCCCCCCCCCCTCTCCCTAACCTAAAAATAGGCCACCTTCTCCCTTTCCAACAAGACGTCGTTCTATTCATGTGTTGAATTAAACGACTTAGAAAATATTCCTACCCTTCACATAATCAAGCCTAAGTTAAGCTTAGAATCGTTTTGTTGTCTAGCACGCAAGGCAAGACGATTGGTGACTTGCACGAGGTGTGGATACATCTTAGAGGTGTGACGCTTGGAGCACTCTAAACTGGGAGATACGAAAAGACGAAGGGCAATTTCTCAACCAAGGGAAATTGTGTGGATTTGCACCACGGGGTTGCTGAGATCCAAAGTACGAGGTGAAACGAAATTCTCGAAAGGTATAGTTTCGTTTATCTCCTTATCAAATTCGATCGAACCAATTCCATATTCCTGTTTTCGGGTGGTTGTACGTTTACTTTTGTAAAATTTTAATTTCCGCTGCCACGAGCCACCCAAGGGAATGAGTCAACCCAATAGTGGTATCAGTGCCACGGTTTGGCTCGATCGAATTTTTATGTGATTATGCATGATTGTTTTTACATTTTAATTGTAAAATCGAAAGCATGATAATCAATATGTTCATTGTTAGACTAGGATTGATTTTGATTTGGGATGTTGTTTGATTTTTATGATTTTAATGTTTAAAAGTCATTAGTTTTAAAAATCATGAAATCTGAAATTTGGGTATATGATTGTTTTCGAAGGTTTTGATCTCGTTTTATGAAATCACCTTTGGTGGGGTGTTGCGAGATGGTTGAACCGAAGGTTTAATCATCAAGTAATAAAACTCAGACATTAGGAGAATTCAGATTCGTTAATCGAAACTCGAAAAAATCACGAACGTGCGAAAAACTGATTTGAAAAATCGCGAACAGCAACAGCCGCTGCACACGGCGCCCAGGCGTGGTCAACAGAAAGTTAAATAAATAAAAAAAACTCCTTTCTTCGTACTTTCTGAAGGTGGGTGACCCAAAGACCTTACCTATGATGTTTTAGACTTGTAAACTCTGAGAAAGGTTTTAGAAATCAATATCGAACTTGTCCCAATGATATTTGCAATCTAGTTTGAATGATGAATGGGTAAAATTTACTTTATCACATGTATGTTTGTTGCTTGGCGTGTTTATGTGATAAAAGAATGAACCACGAACCTAGTCGTAGTGTTGGTTTTCTATGTATGTAATTATTCTAGAGTTGTAAATAATAGCAGGTTTGGCTCTTTCCTTTTCGTAAGACATAGTAGATTAGTAGTTTTTGATATTCTATGTAATCGAAGATGGAGCAAGGAGACGGAGCCAAGACTTGAAGACTTGTATGCTGAGAAGATACCATTGTAATAGTCTAGGCTGTGTTTTTATTTTCTAGAATGTCCAAACCCACTTTGGCTCGAGTGGATTGCTAGGTTAGGGCTCGAGGTGGTTCATCCTCAATTTTACCGCTTTGTGGATGTTTTACTTATCTGTCTATGATGATTATGTGATGTAATGCATGCATAGGATAGATAATTAGAACAAGATAATTAAATCTGATGAGACCCCCCAATAAGCATGTTATAATTCCCTCCTGTGAAAATATTAGGCTTATATGATATTAAGAATGGAATTCTATTATCATGCCTTCCATCATAAGTATCCACCATGTGAAACGCCGCTAAAGGTTCAATCCTTTTGCTCAGAAAATGGGGTGGATTGGATCCGAGGTAGGCTGTGAGTGTTTGCTAAGCACTACGGTGCCCCGTGGAAATCGGTTGGTTTCATTGCTTTGCTCAAAAAATGGGAACAATGAAATTGATGGTTATACATGGGATATTTGATGGGTCGAGCCTAACATCGTCCCTCATGTGTTAGCTCAGAAAATGGGGCACATGTGGGAATGAGGAAAACCATCTTGAGAACTATCTAAAAAGATAGAAGGTCCGGTAAGGCTACTATTCAAAATCATCGTATGTTAGCTCAGAAAATGGGGCATATGATGAAATGAGAATGGATCTCAAGCCCACTAAAGAAACTAATGTTTCTTCGAATCATGTCACGAGGGTGGTATGGTTTGAGAAAAATAGTGGGAGACTTGTACAATTAAAGACCAAATTGTATAAGAACTTTATTTGAAAATACGTTATTGATTGTCTGTTATGCATTTTTGTAGATAAACGAAAATGACCAATAATCCTTTCAAAACCCTAATTGAAACAAACAAACTGATTGGATCAAACTTTAAAGATTGGCTTCGTAACCTTAAGATTATCCTTTCGTCTGAAAGAAGACAATATGTGCTTTACATACCGGTGCAAGATGAGCCGGAAGAGGATTCATCTGATGATGAAAAGTTCCAGTACCAACAATGGAAGGAAGATGACATGCAAGTGCGATGTCTCATGTTGGCCTCTATGAGCAACGAGTTACAGAGATAACATGAGACGATCGAGAATGCTGCGTCGATTCTCCTTCATTTACAAGAGCTGTATGGCACTAGAACTAGGCGAGAAAGATATGCTATCTCCAAGGAGCTCTTCAAAGCTCGAATGACTGAAAACTCTGATGTAGGTGCGCACGTACTTAAAATGGTCGGGCTAATTGAAAAATTGGCTGGTCTGGGCGTGGCACTTGACAATGAGCTTTTTATGGATTTGGTCCTACAGTCATTGCCTAACTCTTATGATCAATTTGAGGTCAATTTCAACATGAACCAACTTGAAGCAAAGCTTCCTGAGCTGTTGAACATGTTGAAGACTGCTGAAAGCACCATCAAGAAGGATAAACCGTTGCTTCTTATGAATTCTTCATCAAAAGCTAAGAAGGGCAACAAGAAGAAGAATAAGACTAAGAAGTTGAAAGGTAATGGTGGTGTGAAGAAGGGTAAGAAGTCCAAGTCTAAAAAGTCTGATGAGTGCTTCAAATGTGGGAAAGTTGGGCACTGGCAAAGGAACTGCAAAGAGCCTCCGGCTCAAGGTATGTTCTTTGTTGAAGTTAACTTCACTGTTAACGATTCTTCTTGGGTTTTTGACACTGGATGCGGTGTTCATATCTGCAATGATTTGCAGGTGATGAAAAGAACCAAGGAGCTAAGTAGAGGAGATATGACCCTGCGGATGGGGAATGGAGCATTGGTTGCTGCCAAAGTCGTGGGGACAATCTACTTAGAGTTAGGAGATAGGAAATTAGTTTTACATTCCGTTTATTTTGTTCCTGAAATAATAAGAAATATTATCTCGATTCCGGTTTTAGATAGAGAAGGATATTATTTTGAGATTCGTAATAAAAGTTTGCTTTTGTTTTATGAATCGTCTCTTGTTATGGAATCGAAAATGAAGGATGGAATGTATACTATATCCCCAATAATTTCCAATCTCAATATTCAACAAAGTAACAAACGTAAACAAGATAATCAAGTAAACGCACAAATGTGGCACGAAAGACTTGGACATATTTCCAAAGAAAGAATTCGAACAATTGCAAAACATTCAGGTGTAAATGACTTAGATGAATAGTCAAGTTGCGAATCATGTCTTAAAGGAAAAATGACCAAGTTACCATTTTCGAGGAAAGCGGAACGAGCCACAAAACCATTGGACTTGGTCTATACGGACGTGTGTGAGCCAATGAGTGTGAGCACTCATGGTAGCCAAAGCTACTTCATAACTTTTACCGATGATTATTCCCGATATGGTTACTTATATCTTATGAGATATAAATCTGAATCCTTTGAGAAGTTTAAGGAGTTCAGAAATGAAGTAGAGAAACAACTTGGTAGAAGTATTAAGGCTCTTCGATCGGATCGAGGAGGAGAATACTTGTCTACCGAGTTTCTTGATTATCTTAGAGAGAATGGAATTCTCTCACAGTGGACACCGCCCGACACGCCTCAACATAACGGGGTAGCCGAGCGTAGGAATCAAACATTGCTAGATATGGTTCGATCCATGATGGGTTTCACTAAAGTTCCTAAGTCCATGTGGGGCTATGCTCTTGAAACGGCTGTCTATCTGTTGAATAGATTGCCTAGCAAGACGGTGCCCAATACCCCATATGAAAGTTGGTGTGGAAAGATGCCCTCATATAATCATTTGAGAATATGGGCGTGTCCAGCTTATGTAAAGCACTTAGTGGGAGACAAATTGGACCCCAAGTCCGCTTTATGCTATTTTGTAGGATATCCAAAGGAAACTGTTGAATATTACTTCTACAGCCCAATGGAACAAAAGGTTATTGTTTCGAGAAACGCCAATTTCTTGGAGAGGGGTCACCTTCTAGATAGGAAAGGCGAGGCTGTAGAACTTGATGAGGTCCATGAGAATGGATCAAGTCAAGAGATATAAATTAACCCACCCGACACCAACGAGGCTACATCAGAGGCACCCACTGAAAACACACAACCTTTGAGGAGATCAAAGAGGATCCCAAAGGGGCCTGAAAGATGGCTAGGCCTATTGTAAGAGGAGGGCACTCAAGATCCTCCTCTAGACTCTGATCCGAAGAGTTTTAAGAGTGCAATGTCTGACATTGATTCGAGAAAATGGCTAGAGGCCATGACATCCGAAATGGACTCCATGTACTTCAACAAGGTATGGACCTTGGTTGACCCACCTGAGGGCATCAAGCCCATTGGTTGTAAGTGGGTCTATAAGCGAAAGCTTAGAGTCGATGGAGAGGTAGTCACCTATAAGGCTCGCCTCGTGGCAAAAGGATTTACTCAAAGACAAGGGATTGACTATGAGGAAACCTTCTCGCCAGTGGCTATGCTGAAATCCATTAGGATTATGCTTGCAATATCTGCATATTTTGATTATGAAATATGGCAGATGGATGTAAAGACTACATTCCTCAATGGAGAAATTGAGGAAGAGATTTACATGCAATAGCTAGAGGGCTTTACATCCAAAGGGAGCAAACACAAAGTGTGTAAACTCCAAAGGTCCATCTATGGACTTAAGCAAGCTTCTCGAAGTTGGAACAAACGTTTTGACACTGTCATACAAGAGTATGGATACGTTCAAAATGTTGAAGAGGCATGTGTGTATAAGAAAGACAGTGAGAGCGCAATCACGTTCATCATACTTTATGTCGATGACATCCTACTAATTGGAAATGATGTAGGGATGATGCAGTCAACTAAAATATGGCTCTCTAATAAATTCTCCATGAAAGATATGAGAGAGGTGTCCTACATACTCGGTATAAAGATCTATAGGGATAGATCGAATAGGATGCTAAGTCTCTCCCAATCTGCATATGTCGATCGCGTACTCAAAAGATTTGAAATGGAAGAGTCCAAGAAGGGATTTTTGCCAATAGGTCATGGCATCACACTTTCCAAGTCTATGTACCCAAAGACTGAGGAAGAAAGAGTGAAAATGTCCAAAACTCCCTATGCTTCTGCGATAGGTAGTATAATGTACGCGATGACATGCACAAGACCCGATGTAGCTTATACATTGAGTGCGTGCAGTCGATATCAAGCGAATCCAGGCATGGCACAATGGAGTTCGGTGAAAACAATCCTTAAATATCTAAGGAGAACTAAGGAATTGTTCTTGATATACGGACGAGGAGAATTGGAATTAGAGGGGTTTACTGATTCGAGTTTCCAATCCGACAAGGATGACTCGAAGTTGGTCTCTGGGTTTGTATTTCTGCTTAATGGCGGAGCGGTTAGATGGAAGAGTTCCAAGCAAGCAACCATAGCTGACTCAACCACTGAAGCAGAATTCATTGCAGCAAATGAGGCTGCAAAAGAAGCTGTTTGGATGAGGAACTTCATCCAAGAATTGGGTGTCGTTCCATCCGTTGGGGATCCAGTAACGGTATACTGTGATAACAACGGGGCTATTGCGCATGCAAAAGAGCCGAGGTCTCATCAGAAATCCAAACATGTTCTGAGGAAATTCCGACTGACACAAGAAATCATTGGAAAAGGCGACGTGCGAATGGAGCGCGTAGATACAGCGGACAACATAGCGGACCCACTCACCAAACCCCTTAGCCAAAAAGTATTTGAAGGACATCTGGGAAGAATGGGCCTTAAGTATAAAAATAACCCCTGTAATAGGTACCCCTATTAAAGCGGTTATTTTTATAACCGCTGTAATAGGGGTATTTGTTTTTTTGTTATTCGACTCAACCATAGAATATCTCCTCAAAGCAGAAACAACATGAAAGGCAGATGCAATACGGGTGTGTAATTCTCATCATACTAATGCCACATCTGGTCCATTATAAGCTTTATTTACGACTAAAATCAAATTAACCATCAAATGACAAAATATGTCTGCTAAAATGCAGATCGTCAACGGAAAATCACAACTATTAACACCACCCTTAAAACCGAGGTAACTCGGATACAATTATCATAAAAATCCAGAATTGCATAATCATATCAAAATATCTAACGGCTAACAACACTCAGCAGAAACTCAAATCAACGGTCCAAGATAACAATGAACCCACCACGCGTTCCGCCTCTTCCGCAGATGGTGGAGTACGGATGCCGTCCTGATCTACCTGCCATTACAACAAAACAAATTCTCACCGTTCATTATCCAATTCAATTAAAAATTAATAAAATTAATTTTCACATCCAATTTTTTTAAAAAAAAAATACAACAAAATTTATTCATACATCGGAAGGAAGATCGGAAGAAGCATTTTCAAGCCTCACACGCTTCCTCGGAACCACCACTTCGCCGCTAATTGCCGATGACTCTTCGCCGCTCGAACTGCTATCATCCTCCTTCGGCGGCAGCGACGGTGAGAAGGGGGGTGTACAGCCACTGTTAGATCTGAGATCCGGAACGGAGGAGAGGTACGTGTCGTACAGCCACTGGCAGATCTGGTCGTCGCCAGATCCGGATCCGGAGGAGGAGATGGTGGCGGGGAGGAGAAGTTGGTGGCGGAGAGGGAGGAGATGGTGGCGGACAGGGAGGCGTGCGTGGTAGAGGAGGGAGCGGATGGGGCGGTCGGTGTCGGCGAGGGAGGAGACGGTGGTGGTGGTGGTGGTGGTGGTGGTGAGATGTGGTGGTGGTTAGAGAGAGAGAGAGAGAGGGACCAATTCAAATGAATTTGAATGGGGGGTCTGGTTTTTAATAGGATAATCACCTATTATAGCGGTTCAAAAAAGAACCTTCGCAATAAATCCTCACCTATGCTATTACAGCGGTTCTTTTTTGAACCGCTGCAATAAGTCCTCACCTATTATAGCGGTTCACTAAAGAATCGCTGTAATTAGTTCCCTATTATAGTGGTTCATTGTGAACCGCTGTAGTAGGGACCTCCGTGCAGCGGTTTTGCTAAAACTGCTGTAATAGGTGCACTGTAATAGGGTATTTTTGTAGTAGTGATGGGACATCATTGCACATTGGGTGTGGCAATGATGGAATATGTCTCGAAGGCTGTGATCTTTAAACATTGTTCCAAGTCGTGAAAGGGTTCATCGAGATAAAGGGATATCGATGCAACCCAAAAGACTTGCTCATATGATGCATACTCTGGTAGAAGTGTATCTCGTTCCATAGATACTGGCACGGTGAAAGCCAATGCATATATGAGGGTTGCCATTGTGGTAATGGGCGAACTGAACAACCCCATGGAAGTTCCTGAAATGGATTCCCAATCGAATGTGGAACTTCCAGTGGTCTTGTAGTATAAGAGTAATCCTTATGGACCTAAGATTCCATTGGATGTCTTATGCGTAACCGCGCATGTTCTTGATTTGTTACATGATCACTCTAGATGATTGAATATGGGCAAACTCAGACATGCACGTCTTACGTAGTAAGGCACGTGAGAATCAAGAGGAATCTATCTCTGACATTAGCCAGTCGGTTAATCTCCTATGGTTACATAGTGAATCAACTTAAGGAATCTTCGGCCGAAGTATGATATCTAAAGAGGCGTAGGGTTTTCTCGTTTAGATAGTCGAAGTCGATTTCACATAACGTGGAAAACATAGTATTGAATTAATAGAGCTTTGACCTTAGCCAATGCTCTAGATTCAATCGGGAGATTAGATAGGGAGATCTTACTTATGCGAGGATCAAGATCGCAAAAGGCGTATCTTTACTTTCGTTTCATCTAGGTCTTCGGGACCCTATGCCAGGTGGGCAACCGCGATTTGTAAGTGCCGAGAATTAGCTTGGTGACTAATTCGAGGCTTGATTAAATTAAAGGATTGATTCAATCTAGTACTTTTCATTTTAGGAAGGTACACTAGCACTGTGGAAAGGTGTACTTACTACTAGATAGAAACGAGCCTAAGGGGTCACACACTAACTCAAGAGAGTCACTGCTTAAATAGATGTGATTAATCAATTTCGAGGAAATTGAGGGAATTAGGAAAGTTTGGTACTTTCCTAATATGGAATATAATTAATTGAAGGATTCAATTAATTTTACTTTTTTAATTAATCTTGTAGAATTAATTAAATTAATGGACCTAGTAGAGTCCAAGTGTTTTATTTAATTGGGTAGAGCCCAAGTTAAATAAATAAATGTTGGAATTAGTTTGTTGGATTTAATTTGACTTGTATTTAATTGATGGGTTGAACCAATAATTAAATTGAGAAGTCAAAATTAAATCCTAGAATCCAATTGACTTGTGTTGACCGATTTTATGTGTAAATAAGGGACGTGGTGGTTTTTTATGTGTGGTGGAGGAGGAAAAGAGTTTTCCCCTCCTCCAAGTCTTCATAGGATAAGGATTACTAGAGAGTTTGGGAGAAAGGAAGTTTCCTTTTCCTAATAGGACTCTAGGTAATCTTCACCTATAAATAAGAGATGAAGAAGACTAAAAGCATGATGAATAATTGCTGGAAAATCCGCCCTCCCTCCCCTCCCTAACCTAAAAATCGACCACCTTCTCCCTTTCCAACAAGACGTCGTTCTATTCATGTGTTGAATTAAACGACTTAGAAGATATTCCTACCCTTCACATAATCAAGCCTAAGTTAAGCTTAGAATCGTTTTGTTGTCTAGCACGCAAGGCAAGACGATTGGTGACTTGCACGAGGTGTGGATACACCTTAGAGGTGCGACGCTTGGAGCACTCTAAACCGGGAGATACGAAAAGACGATGGGCAATTTCTCACCCAAGGAAAATTGTGTGGATTTGCACCACAGGGTTGCTGAGATCCAAAGTACGAGGTGTAACAAAATTTTTGAAAGGTATAGTTTCGTTTATCTCCTTATCAAATTTGATCGAACCAATTCCATATTCCTGTTTTCGGGTGGTTGTACGTTTACTTTTGTAAAATTTTAATTTCCGCTGCCACGAGCCACCCGAGGGAATGAGTCAACCCAACAGGTACATTACTCATCTCTTGTCTATCTTCCTCACTTTGAGGTCACATAGACTGGGATAAGTGTACTCCATGCCTCATGGGAAGAAACTCTTTCTTAGAGTTGTCCATCCTAAACCTCTTTAGGACCTTTTCTAAGTAAAGGGCTTGAGAGAAGCCTATCATTCTATTCGTTCTGTCCCTGTAGATATGAATTCCTAGATTGTATGTGGCTTCTCCCAAGTCTTTCATGGAAAACGTACTCGAAAGCCATTTCTTGACAGTGGTGAGCATTCCAACGTCATTTCCTATAAGTAGAATGTCATCCACATATAGTACTAAGAATGAGAGTTTGCTTCGACTAGTGTTCTTTTAGACACATGGTTCATCTTCGTTCTTGATGAAGCCATATCCCTTAACTTCTTCATCAAAATAGAGATTCCAGCTTCTAGATGCTTACTTGAGACCGTAAATGAACCTCTCAAGTTTACATACTTTATGGATATCGGACTCGGACACAAAACCCTTTGGCTGTTCCATATAGATATCCTCCTCGAGGAATCCATTTAGAAAGGCCGTTTTGACATCCATTTGCCATATCTCATAATCTAAGTATGCAGCTATGCATAACATAATTCGTATGGACTTTATCATAGCCACGGGTGAAAAGGTTTCTTGATAGTCAATTCCTTCTCTTTGACTATACCCTTTCGCTACGAGCCTGGCTTTCAAGGTGTCAACCTTGCCATCGTTACCTATCTTTCTTTTGTAGATCCACTTACATCCTATAGGTTTTATACCTTCAGGATGATCTACCAAAGTCCAGACATGGTTCGATTGCATAGAGTCCATTTTTGTTTGCATGGCTTCTCGCCATCTTGAAGCGTTGACATCCACCATCGCTTAATCATAGGTACAAGGATTATCTTCATGACCTTCTTGTACTACAGTGTGAAGCTCTCGCTCCCCTTGCAGTAGATACCCATACCTCTCAGGTTCATGCGGTATTCTACCAGATCTACGTGGTGGTTGTGCTACTATGGGTTCAGGCCTCGGTTCTTGAACAGATGTATTTGAGGGAGTTTCATTTTGTTCTTCTAGAACAATTTCCTACCTTTGCCCCCTTCCAAGATGAACTCATCCTCAAGGAAGTAAGCTTGTAGGGCCACGATGATTTTTTGATCATCATGCAGGTAAAAGAAGAATCCCATGGAATCTTTAGGATAACCAATGAAATGTCCCATTAGGGATCTTGCCTCCAATTTCTCCACTTTAGTCTTCTTGACATAAGCGGGGCATCCTCAAATCTTAATATGATTAAGACTCGATTTCCTATTATTCCACATCTCATATGGAGTTTTAGGAACGGATTTGGAGGAACATCTGTTCAAAAACATGAGCAATGGTAAGCAGGGCGTATCCCCACAACGAAATGGGTAAATTAGTGTAACTAAGCATGGAACGAACTATGTCCAACAGTGTTTGATTCCTTCGCTCGGCTACTCCATTCAGTTGAGGAGTTGCTGGTGGTGTTAGTTGTAACATTATTCCTTGTTGTCTTAGGAATTCATCAAACTCGGCACTCATATATTCTCCTCCACGATCCGATTGTAGAGTTTTTATATTTTGCCCAGTTTAATTTTCTACTAAGGCCTTGAACTCTTTGAATCTTTCAAAGGATTCAGACTTTTGCTTCATCAGATACACTAGAACAAATCTTGAATGGTCATCAGTGAAAGTGATGAAGTAGTAGAAACCTCCACGAGCTATTTCTCCAAATGGTCCGTAGACGTCGGTATGCACTAATCCTAAGACTTGCGTAGCCCTTTCAAAAGTCCCTGTGAAGGGGGATCTAGCCATCTTGCCTAAGAGACATGATTCAGATGTAGGAATAGAGTCTGACCTTAGTGAGCTTAAAAGCCCATCTTTTTCCATTTTGTGGATCTTGTGCTCTCGGGCATGGCCTAGTCTAAGATGCCACTTGAGTCTTAAGTTAGTTTCTTGCCTACCACGTTTACATGTTACAACATTAACATCAGATGAATTACGGACATTTAAATAATACAAATCATTAACTAAACATGCATTGCCAACTAATTTATTTCCATAATAAATATCGCAATTTAATTTAGAAAAACGGAATGTATATCCAATCTTAACTGAGATAGGAATAGATATAATGTTCTTAATCCCCTTGGGCAAAACCAAAACATTATCTAAAAACAGTAAATGTCCAGAATTCAAATAAAGAGAAGTAGATCTGATCCAAGTAGCTGCAACGCTTTCCCCGCTGCCTACTTTGATCATCACTTCTTCTCGGCCTAGCTTTCTACTACTTTGTAGATCCTGATCCAAACAACAAACATGGGCACTAGCCCCTGAGTCCAGAATACACGAAGTAGAAAATACAGTCATAGAACAGTTAGTTTCAAAAATTAATAGTTCCATACCTTGTGCGCCTTTGCCTAATTTGGGACAGTTTCTCTTCAAGTGGCTAAGCTCACCGTACTCGAGACATCTATCTGATACCACTGTTAGGTTTCATTCGAAAAAGCATAAACGCAGCGGAAGGGATTTCAAAAATTAAAACGAAAACCCAATTGGTACTCTAATTCGCATAATTGAATCTAAAAGCGTATAACGAATAAAAATTACTCGTTAATATGAATATGATGATGGAGAAAAACTTCTTCTTCTCCAAACTCGAAATATTGAAGCTTCCAAATCTTCAATCCTTTGATTTGATTCTTCAAATTTGAACTTGATCCGAACAACGAAAATACGTCATATCTAAATCGTCACGCACGGATCAACAAACGAAAAATCCCCCTTCTTCTTTCTCTATGGTCGACGGCTAGGTATAGAGGAGAGGAGGAACATTTTTCTTTCTTTTGAGAGTTATGAGAGTTGTGTATTCTTTTTTTTTTTTTTTTTGTTCTAAGTAAAAGAGTCCTTATATACCTCATGACTTATTGAACAAGTCAAAACAAAAGAGCTCTAATATATGGCCTCTCAAAGACACCACTTTGAGGCCTCATAGGCGTCTAATTGGACTCCTTATTTAGCCCCGAGATTTGTTTTGTTTAATTAATTTCTTATTTCAATTAATAATTTATTATATCCAATAAATTAATTAATTAATTCAATAACCAAATTAATTCATTAATATATTTCACAAGGAAATTAATTAATCATTAATCTTATCATTATAATTAATTATTTCATCAAATGAATAATTAATTATTTAATTTATCCGATAAATTAAAACTCCCAGAAGAAATAATAGAAATTTCTTTTTCTTCATTTTTCTTTGTCAATCCTTTAGCGCGACTCTTTAGGTTCGTTTCGTTTGGCAATGAGAGGAAACCAAAGGAAGTGGGTAACACCTAGCCAGTCACGTGGCCCACTTCGTAACCCAAACGAAAACAAATGATAGAGTCATTCTGAAACCTTCCAATCGTAAATACCGTATATTTATAAACCCTTTGTTCACGTTCCCCGGTCAAGTGAGAGTCATGGTTATGTCAAACTCACTGGACTTGACCATACGTATAAATCATAATAAATACAAGATCATTGAGATCGATTTAGTGTCAAGCACAATCGTCTCGTTTGCTTTGACCAAATACTTTGATCTCTATTTATCCATAATTACATAGGGTACATACTCATTCACTTATGAGAGAAGAAATCCCATATTAGATATCTGCTAAGATTACCACTTGCCCATCAAGTCCGCATTTTGAGGTTGACCCCACCAAAGGGTGAATTGGGTCTAACTACTCTAGTGAAACACTTGACGTCACAAGTGCATCTTCAGCCTGATACTTCAGGTCAAAGGTTCACATATACCTATTACGCATAATCAGTTCCGTCATTGACAGTCACAGAATGAAAACCCTTGTGATAGAACTGATGCGAGTCGTGTTCGAACATATCAGTTCCACTGACGTGTCTACAATCTTAATCTCCTATCATCCCATGATACCAGACAGGCACTCCCATGTCGGAGCTAAGATTGTACAAGTATTCGAAGTCTTTATTTGTCCATTAAAGACTTCAAATTACTTGCGAACTTATTTTAGTAATCAAGATCGATCTCTCTAGTGCCAATCTTCCTATCCCATAGGAAGTAGAGGGATCGCACTGAAAACATGGACAAAACATTTTACACAACTTATAGATGTGGATAAGAATTAAGTGAAAACTCAATAATGTCTTTTATTTAAGAAGATTTTAAGTTCAATACAAGATATATGCCTTATACATTCTATCATATATGGCATCTGAGGGCATAATCCTAACATATGTGTGGATTTGGTTGAGGATTTTATCTGATTCACCAAGTCTATGAATATATATATATATATATATATTTAATATATCTTGTAATATGTTTGATAGGATCTATTCTAATTAATTAGATGACTAATTAATATAGAAAGATCTTATAAATATATTAGAATAGATATTGTAGATTTGGCAAGATCTATTTAATTAGTTGATTAATTATATGGAAAGATCTTATTTGAATAGATCTTATATATTTAGGAAGGATCTCAAATATATGGAAAGATCTTGTTAGTTAATTAGTGGATCTAATGACTTAAGAAAGAGAATTAAGAGAGAAGGAAACTTAACATATAAGTATAAAATATACATACACATATGGAAACATGATATGCATGCCTATATGAGGCATGTAAGTGCATGTGTGTGAGTTTGACTTATGGTAGATTCTCTCTCTCTCTATATATATATGTATTGATATCTTATTCTTAACTTCAGATATTCATTCTACACAAATTTGTCTTGTGAAAACTCTTTCTCTCCATCTTTTCTCTTCCACCTCTTTCACACGCAATTCTTCCAACTCATGTGTTGAGTACGAAGAACACCAAAAATATATTCCCACCCTTTTTCTCATAAGCCATTATTAGATATTTTCTTAGCCAGCACTGGTGGAGATAATCAAGGATACGAACTAAGGTGTGGATAAACTTAGAGGCGCAACACTTGGGATGCTAGAGCAAATCAATTCGGAGAGGTGTAGCAGGGAGTTGCTTAAAAAGACGTTGCGATTTTTTGTTCTTCAAGAGGTAAAAATGTGATAACTCTCTTTTATGAGTTTTTGAATTTGATGGTACCATGTCTGCCTAGCCCTAATTTGGGGATGCCTCGCGTTTTTATTGAATTTTAAAATTGCGTTCTTCTGCTGCGACCGACGTCCCTGGGGTTGGACCACGCGATCCCAACAAGAGATGCCATCGACGGTGTTGTCAGTAGTGGTGTAGCTGGAGGCAGTGATGGTGTCGACAGTGACGGTGTCATTGGAGGTGTCATCCGTAGTGGCGATACCGTTGATGGTGTCTCTGACGGTAGTGGTGCCTTAGGTTGTGTCGTCGGCGGTGGCAGTTACAACGCAAGCTGCAATTGTAGTGCCGATAGTAGGGATGGCAAGCGGCAGCGGCGGTGCTGTCGGTGCCTTCGATAGTGTTGTAGGTGGTAGCGATGGCAGCGGTGGCTGTGTCTTTGCCGGATGCAATGACGGTTGTTGCGACGGTGGTTGTGGTGGTAGTGGCGGTTGTGGCAGTGGAGGAGTGGTTGGGAGGGGTGGGGTGGAACTTTCCTTCTTTTTTTTCTTTTCATAGTTTGAAAAGAAACACATAAAAGAAAAGAAGCAGCACGTGTAATTATCTGAGTTTGTTGGGAGCATTTTAGACTTTTCGTAGGGGTAGGAAGTGAATCCTAACTTTTTTAATTGGAATCGGAGAGTGAAGAGTTTTAGATCATGAATGAAAACTGAATCACAAATTAAATTGAATTGTGATTTGGGGATTTTGTTTTTTTTTTGCCCCCCAAAAGAACCGTTTATCTATTGACATTGGGGTTAACCTATCTTGTTAAAAAAAATCAATGATATCCAAGCGATTTCCTCTCCTTCCTCAATACCGTTCGCCTGCCCTTGGAATTCTCACGCGATTTTATTATCATCATCGATTATTACGCTTCAACTTCACGAATATGAACAACAGTGAAGAAGCCCACAACAACGAGGAATCAACATCAAAATCAAAATGCCGCCCAAATCCCAATCCCATCACCGCTGCTGCTGCTGATTCAAAAGTTAACAAATTCCAACAACTCTTTCACTCATCAAACTCCACCACCACCACCACCAGTTAAGTGTATCAATAAATAAATTGGCTTCTTTTTTGGTTTCATAGCTTTTACAATACAATAACAAATAACAATGGCTGCTGCTGATATATGCCTATGCATAAATTTAATATTATCTGCAGATGGTTGGGACAAGTGCTGGGAAGAAGGATTAACGCCTTGGGATTTGGGGAGCCCCACCCCTGTTCTCCTGCACCTTCACAACACTGGATCCCTCCCCAAAGGCAGAGTTCTTCTTCCTGGCTGCGGCAGCGTAAGTGTAGTTATGTACTTTCTTCTGTGAACTGTGTTGTGTGATGGATGATCTTGCTTGTTGTACTGTCTGGTTATTTTGTTGTACCTTGCTACGATGCTCCTAATTATAGTTTGTATGAAAAATCATTCTTTCCATTTTTCTTCTACCGCTTGATTCTGGTTTCCCCTTATTCATAGTCTCCTTCATCTTTTGGTATACATATATATATATATTCAATGGGAAGAAGAAAAAAGTTAATTGTAAAGCCTAAGCTTATCATATATTACTTGTTATACATGGGCTTTTTCAGTCTAACTGATCTGTGAATGGGGTAGCTAGCATGCCCTGATGGATATATATTGAATTTTACTAATCAGAAGAAGAAATGTATTACTTCAATTCATATTTGAGATATATATATATATATATATATATATATATATTGGTTTCAGCTTTCGTATTGCTTTCTTTCTCTCTCTCTCTCTATAATTTAAATTTTCTCTATAATTGAAATCTTGTATTTGTGACAGGGTCATGATGTGGTGGCAATTGCATGTGCCGAGCGCCATGTTGTTGGTTTAGACATATCAGACAATGCCATCAAAAGAGCAGCACAAGTAAGAGCTTTTTCGTCTATTCTCAACCCAAAACTGTTGCCAACAACATCACAATATTGATTTGGGATTTATATTTTTTCATGGAAATTCAGACCAACCACTAAACCTCGAAGTTCTTAGATTTTATATAACTGCAAAGAATAATGTGCTCTAAAATTTCATCATCGAAACCTTCAATCGAATTAATTAGGGACCTTTGTGATTACTGTTTTAGATTAAATAATCATTCTCATCTATTACACAAAATTTTGTTCCCAGCTTAAATTGTGATGTACATATTTTTGTGGAGAAAATTTTGTTAATATGATAATAATGATGCTATATATAAGCTCTTAAGTTGTCGTCTTTCTTGTTGAATGATGGGTGTCGAATCCAAACAAAAATAATTCCTACTCCTAAATTTGTAGATAGCGATGAGCAGGGTCGAATCCACAGGGATTGGTTCAAATTATTTCTCAAATAAACGAATAAAATAAAAGGGGGTTTTTTAATAATCGATTAAACTAAAATTAAACTAAATAACAAAAATTATTAAAATCAAGAGATGCAAAATTAAACAAGTAGAAGAAATCAATATGTGGTGAGATTCTAGCCTAAGGAGTTATCTCCGTTTTGATTCCAATAGTTGATCCTTGATGCAAAGATACTTCAATGTTCATGAATAAATTGGCTATAGTTATTAACAAGCTCTAACAACCTAGTTTCTACTTAATTTATCGATAACCAAAATAAGCTCTTTGGTTATTTCTCTTATTGATTAAACAACCCTAAATAAGCTCTTAGGATTTAATTTAACAATAGCATTAAAAAATAGAGAAACACCAATTCTAACCAACAAACTCGCAAGCTCGGTTCATTTAGATTAGATCGCATATTCCCATAACAACAATCGAAAACTTGTCCATAATCAATGTTATTAACTGCCACAAATATTAGAATTGACCAAATAATTACGGATTTGGGATTCTAAATGGCTATTTACTATTCCGACAATCAAATAACGGGCCCTTATTATTTAATTAATCAAAATAATAATTTCAACAAACACAGAAAATATGCAAATACTCAAGAACAAAGAAGGAATAAATATAAATTAGATCTCACAACTTTTGTAGAATCAAAACTTCAATAATCCTTGGCTAGAACTTGAGTTTTTAGCAATACATCTTGAAAGAAATAAAAACGCAGAATTTTCTTCTCCTCTCCATGTACAAAACGTGAATAGTGATTAAAGTCTAGAAGAAGGAATAAAATTCCAGCAATATCTAATTATATATGCCTAGCCAAAAGACTCCTAACTAAATAAAATTCTAATTATAATGGAAGAAGGAAAATAATTACTTATTAGAATAAAATACTAATAAGACTTTTAAAAGAAATAGGAAAGCTCCTACAAGATGGGAAGACTCCTACAACTTCATGTGTCTTCTTCTTTTTCTTCTTTTTCTCCATCTTTTTCTTCATTTTCTTCTTCTTTCAAATTTCACCTATCAAAATAAAAATCGTAATAAATATCTATAATTTAAACTCAAATACTAATAAAAGAATAAAGGAAATATATGTAAAATATGCATATAATGCACACTAACAAATTCCCCCACACTTTAACTCTTGCACGTCCTCGTGCAAAGACAAAAGACTCAAAAATCTAGAAAAAGAAAAATAACAAAACAACTAAAACTAACCACTTTCGTAGGTATCACGATTGCATTTATCGTATGCAACAAGCCTTTAAACCCCTAGGTTACCCTAGTGGACGAGTTGTGTCTCGTGAGGGTTTGCAGATGATATACCCACAAAATCGATCTCTCAGTGTACAAACAAGCAAGTCAAAGAAACTTATTTTTCCAAACATCAACCCTTATCTTCAAAAATTTTAACAAAAATTCTTTAAAGATATCCATCATGCCTCAACTATAACTTTCGTATCCATACATACTCTTCAAAAATTCACAAAAATCCATGATTGCAAAATCACGTATACAACATTCAACTCGCATTATCCATTTCTATCTCCTCAAGCATTTTATAACCAATTTAGCACCAATATCACACTTACATTTACTTAAGCAATTACTTGTCTTTTGACGCGAATACAAACATTGGTCATGAATGCACCCGGTTACTCAACAAGTTTATCATTTATCATTTGATACCCTCTTATAGCCCTATCAGGATACTAACACAGTAGCAGGTTTGGGCCGATAGATCCCAGACCAGTTGGCCTTAGGTTACCAAGCTTGAAAACTCCTCAGGCTTAATCCCTTCAGTGTAGTTAGCCCTAGGCGCTACAAGAGGTTATATCATACACATTTTAAGCACAAATTACTTCATAGGGTCTTAATACCCATATTTTCAACTCATCATCAATTTAATTTCACCAAAATTAATACCTAAGAAAATATCAACGAACTTTGCGAGTCAAATATCACATACACAATTATTCCAAATTACAAACTTCCGTAAATTTCTCAAAGAAGCATGTATTTCAACAATTGTAACAATATAAGCATGCTTGACTTCTCTCATGAATTTCATCAAATCAAAAGAATTGATATTTCGAAAAAATTTACACTAACTTAACTCGTTGCACACCAAGAGATATACACATCACGACAAAGGATTTAACCCTTCCCCCACACTTATTTCATGCATTGTGCTCAATGTATCACAATGTATAAAAATATAAAGCATAAGAGGAATAATAAAAACGAGGTAAAGGAACGGGACTCCCCTAATCGTAGATGTGTCAACCCGAGATCAATTCGGTAGTGACTGATTTGTAATTGGGCTTGAAGAGCTTGACCCGGAATAATTCATCGAAAGAGACCCAGAATTGGCAGCTGCTGGTGTCGGGTGTGAAGTCAGAGTGTGACTTACATTTGGGCGTGGGCACGCCTAATTTTGAGTCATGAATTATTAACAATGTGCACAGTTAAACAGATTGCAACTTTGGATAAAGCGTGGGCATGCCTAATTTGAAGTTGTAATCTGTCAATTAAAATTTTTTTTTTTTTTTTTCCGAAAATTTTCTAAGTTTAAAAAGTGTCCCCGTGTGATCTTGGATGTGTTTCCCCTCAAAAAAAAAAGTGAAATAAAATAAAATAAAACAAACAAAAACATAAAATTTAAGAACTAGAAAAGGTAAAATCTTGGGTTGCCTCCCAAGTAGCGCCTTTCTTTAACGTCTTTGGCTAGACGAGGTTATGGCTCAAGTTGCATAAGTAGGAGGTTCAAAGCCATCATTGTGCCAAGGTACCTTTAGTAGATCATCATCATTGAGTTCAATAATTTGCTGCATCAACAAGTCAGTATCATCTTTGACAAACATAGAATGATCATCATTAGGATATTTCATGGAATCATAAATACTAAATTCTATGATTTCACCATTTGATTCCATAGTAATTGTCCCATTATGAATATCAATGTTAGTTCTAGATGTTTTAAGAAATGGTCTTCCAAGTAAAATGGGAGCAAAATCACAAGAGTTATCTTCACCCATATCAATAACATAAAAATCAGCAGGAATAACCAAATCATTAACTTGAACTAATATATTTTCAAGAACACCATCAGGATACGCATTAGACCTATCAATTAATTGGATAATCACATTCGTTCTTTTCAATTTTCCCACATTCAAAGATTCATAGAGAGAACGAGATATGATATTAATAGAAGCTCTTAGATCTAACATAGCCTCCTCAATTTGCACCTCACCTATCTTACAAGGAATAGTAAACATACCTGGGTCCTCGCATTTTGGAGGTAATTTCTTTGGAATGATTGCAGATACATTTACCTCATTTTTTCGTGGAGTCTCTAGAATTTCCTTTACTTGCTCTTCCTTCTCATATTCCACAAGCTCACCAGGAAACGGGGGAGATACCTCAATTAGCTCGACCTGCTCGGCTCGTGTCTCAGTCGGTTTGACGAGTTGAGGTTCCACGGATTTCTTCTCCAACTCTTCTTCTACCTTACGTTTAGAGTTAGCAAATCGACTAGGAAACGGTGGAGGTATTACAAATTTCTTAAGCTCTTGTAACCCCTTTTCACTTCTCAAAGTGACTGCACTAACATTCTGCTTTGGATTCACTATGGGCTGAGAGGGTAGTTTACTCGAGCTTTGGGAAACCAACTCATTCACAGTGGTGGCTAATTGACTCATTTGACTCTCCAGATGTTGTATACTAGTCCTCGTCTCTTGTTGAAATTGTTGTGTGTTAGTTGCTAATTGTTTAACAATTTCTTCAAGAGGAATGCCTTGTGGGTTGGAGGATGGCTGAGGTGGTTGTGCTTGTTGTCTGAATTGGTATGATTGTTGGAATCCATTAGACAGTGGACCATAACTCAAATTAGGATGATCCCTCCACCCGACATTGTAGGTATTGGAGAAGGGATCATACTTTCTCTGTGGAGCCTCTGGAAATCCAACAACATTGGCTTGTTCGTGAGGATCCTCTTGAAGTGTAGGACACACCTCGGTAGTATGACTAGGATTAAAGCAGATACCACATGCCTTCACTTGCTGTGTATTGCCTATTATCAATTTTTGCACTAGGGAGGTCAAATCATCCAGACGTTGATTCACTGATGCGAACTTCACCTCATTGACCCCCTTCAGTGCAGTATCTTGTCGAGTGCCAAATTGTTGAGTGTTGGCAGCCATGTTGGAGATCAAATTTCTTGCTTCTGTGGGAGTTTTGTGTACCATTGAGCCTCCACTCGCAGCATCTATCATATTTCTCTCCATTGTTGACAACCCTTCATATAAATACTGGATTAGGAGTTGTTCAGGAATTTGGTGTTGTGGACAGCTGGCTACTAGTTGCTTAAACCGCTCCCAGTATTCATACAACGATTCTCCACTAATTTGCCTAATCCCGCATATCTCCTTTCTTATGTTGGCAACTCGTGAGGCGGGAAAGAATTTCTCCAAGAATTGTTTCTTCATTTCGGTCCATGTCTGGATTGAACCAGAGGGTAGATAATAGAGTCAATCCTTAGCTCTGTCAGCTAGTGAAAACGGAAAAGCCCTCAGTTTGATTTGATCTTCAGTGACATTCCTTGGTTTCATCGTTGAACAGACCACGTGGAATTCTTTCAAGTGTTTGTGGGGATCTTCTCCTGCAAGACCACGGAAAGTAGGAAGTAAGTGAATAAGACTAGATTTTAATTCAAAATCTACCTCAAGGGTGGGATATTGAATGCAAAGAGGTTGTTGGTTTATGTTTGGCATGGCTAACTCCCTTAAAGTTCTCTCGTTGGCGTTGGCTATGACTTCAAGTTCCTCTTCTGAATCACTGGATGTGTCACTCAATTCCAAAGTTAAGTTCAATCCGGGAGATGAAGTAGATGGGACTCCTTGAGCACGTTGCTTGGCTTCTTTTCGTAGTCGGCGAGCTGCTTTTTCAATTTCAGGATCGTATTGAAGTTCACCTGCACGAAAAGATCGAGGCATAAAACAGAACAGGCAACAAGAATTAACTATATAATGAGAAATAAATCTAAAAGCACTAATCCCCGGCAACGGCGCCAAAATTTGATGGGTGTCGAATCTAAACAAAAATAATTCCTACTCCTAAATTTGTAGATAGCGATGAGCAGGGTCGAATCCACAGGGATTGGTTCAGATTATTTCTCAAATAAACGAATAAAATAAAAGGGGGTTTTTTAATAATCGATTAAACTAAAATTAAACTAAATAACAAAAATTATTAAAATCAAGAGATGCAAAATTAAACAAGTAGAAGAAATCAATATGTGGTGAGATTCTAACCTAAGGAGTTATCTCCGTTTTGATTCCAATAGTTGATCCTTGATGCAAAGATACTTCAATGTTCATGAATAAATTGGCTATAGTTATTAACAAGCTCTAACAACCTAGTTTCTCCTTAATTTATCGATAACCAAAATAAGCTCTTTGGTTATTTCTCTTATTGATTAAACAACCCTAAATAAGCTCTTAGGATTTAATTTAACAATAGCATTAAGAAATAGAGAAACACCAATTCTAACCAACAAACTCGCAAGCTCGGTTCATTTAGATTAGATCACATATTCCCATAACAACAATCGAAAACTTGTCCATAATCAATGTTATTAACTGCCACAAATATTAGAATTGACCAAACAATTACGAATTTAGGATTCTAAATGGCTATTTACTATTCCGACAATCAAATAACGGGCCCTTATTATTTAATTAATCAAAATAATAATTTCAACAAACACAGAAAATATGCAAATACTCAAGAACAAAGAAGGAATAAATATAAATTAGATCTCACAACTTTTGTAGAATCAAAACTTCAATAATCCTTGGCTAGAATTTGAGTTTTTAGCAATATATCTTGAAAGAAATAAAAACGCAGAATTTTCTTCTCCTCTCCATGTACAAAACGTGAATAGTGATTAAAGTCTAGAAGAAAGAATAAAATTCCAGCAATATCTAATTATATATGCCTAGCCAAAAGACTCCTAACTAAATAAAACTCTAATTCTAATGGAAGAAGGAAAATAATTACTTATTAGAATAAAATACTAATAAGACTCTTAAAAGAAATAGGAAAGCTCCTACAAGATGGGAAGACTCCTACAACTTCATGTGTCTTCTTCTTTTTCTTCTTTTTTTCCATCTTTTTCTTCATTTTCTTCTTTCAAATTTCACCTATCAAAATAAAAATCGTAATAAATATCTATAATTTAAACTCAAATACTAATAAAAGAATAAAGAAAATATATGTAAAATATGTATAAAATGCACACTAACATTGAAAAGTATTTTTTTTTGGTATAATTACTGGTCATGGATGCGAAAGGTGAAAGCTTGAGTTTATGAAGCTAAAACTAATTAAGCATTAGATTCTATTATCACTACCTTTTTTCCAAGCACGTGTATTGGTTTTAGAATTCTTTATATATTGTTGATGATATCCCTGGTTGCTTACTTTTATTATTGCACAACAAGGCAGTTGTTTTCTGGGTCGCCAAAGGCAGAGCATTTTACTTTCTTAAAGACAGATTTCTTCACTTGGTGTCCCGCTCAGTTGTTTGATCTCATTTTTGACTACACGTAAGTCTTATCAAGGCATGCGTATAAAATTATATTACTAAATTCGCTATTTGTCTTCATCAGGTTGTTACAATATGGTCTTCACAGGTTTTTTTGTGCCATTGAACCAAAGTTACGATCAATGTGGGCCCAGAAAATATGTGATCTTCTAAAACCGGATGGGGAGCTTATCACACTAATTTTCCCGGTTAGCCAACAAAATTTGTTCTATTCAATGTTTATATTATTTCCTCTGGCATAAAGTTATCATTCTTGTTTTCTTTTTGAGACGACCAAACTAAGACTCCATTTCTTCACACAAGTCTTTAAGAAAATACCTTTTAAAGTCATGGTGTGATAGCACCAGCTATAAGGGCAATAATGGAGAAAAACACTAGGCTTTCACTTTTCCTACACTCTTATAAAACAAATCTGCGTCAGGTTAAACTAGTACTATAAAATTGTGACGGATGGATTATTAAATTTATCAAACTAGTGGATGTGAATTTCTCCAAATGATTTTCAAGAAAAAAACAGAAGAAACTGGAGTTCTGACATTCTACTCATAAGAAATTTTGTAAATAATTATCCATCTGTTTAAGTCCGATAACCGTAAGTTTACTTCAGCATAACGCTTGCGTAGATTGAAAGGAAACAATCACTTGTATATAACTGCAGCAGCAATATGATTTTTTCTTTTAATGTCCTACTCCCTTCACAACAAATTTTAATGACTGCTATTTTGCTTTTCGGAATGTTGTTAAATAATTTAATTCTAATATGCCCCCCCAAAAAATACACTCTCTAGTTAAGGTCAATTTTGTTAAAATACTCGAGACTATTACTTTATTAACTCTCATCTTAAACCATATCTGGCCAAACTGGATAGAGGACGAGATCTTAGTAGTATTTTGGATCTTCTAAGTAATCTATTGATTTATTCTGATTTTTTTCACATTCGTGTTATCGGCAGATGGATGATCACGAGGGTGGGCCTCCATATAAAGTATCGGTTGCAGAGTAATATCTATGTTTATTATCGAAGCTTCACTTGTTTTTTTTTCTCTTGCATCACGGATGGAAATTCCCGTCTTTTTATAGAAAATTCCAAGGTCCATACTTGTGTTGATAGCACTACTAACTCTAAAGTTCTCTCATATGTGTAGTTATGAAGAGGTCTTGTGTCCCGTTGGTTTCAAAGCAATGAATATTGTGGACAATGAGTTGGCAATTCCTCCTCGAAAGGTAAATGATTTTAGTAAAATAATCTATTATTAGGACATTGCTTATAGTTTTGTTTTTAAGTCTTGGTATGGATACTTGTAGCAATTTTTTGAATGAGCACTAGGCTCGACATTTTCTTGAGGTTTCTCTATATGTTTCATGATTAAGAGCTGAGAAGACAAATTTATCTCAAGAGACAGTGGAGCAGTTAACTGATTCGGGATTAATAATTCTCAAAATTATACTACACATGATATAAGATGCTTATGCTTTGTTTGTTTATGTTTTTGAATTAAAATAGGGGGAATGTATATTATCGGTATTCTTGTGAAAATGATGTGATGTGTTGTGTGTTTGTATATGTTTTAAAAAATGGTTGGAAAATGCGAAATACGTCAAATAAAAAATGATTGGTTGATGTATGATGTATAATAACGATTCGGTTAATTATTTTTGTAATGAATATGTGATTAAAAAAATTGTAAATTAAGAAAGAAAAAAGAATAAATAGTTGGAGTATTTAATTATTGGCAAGAGATAGTGTGGAATGATGGAAGTAGTGATTGATAGGAAGCTATACTAATTTAAGGGATTGAAAAAGTGAAGTCGAAAATAGGTGTTTTTGTGTGAAAGTTGTTTGTAATGTGGATTTTTAGAATATTGTGATCCAATGATATTTTAAAACATAAACAAACAAGACCATAGATTCTTCAATTAATAGCACACGAGTAACAAATTATTTGGAATCTTGATATTTTCTCAAATGAATTTTTCTTCTTCTTTGTGGAATATCTAATATTGATTAATATGCTTAGTTTTGCTCTAAAATATTTGATAAATACATTGTAATTTTTGGAATAAATTGACATAAAGTTGATTTTTTTTAAGGAAAAATTACACACAGACCCCTCACTTCTTATTGTACTTGGCATCCATTTTTTTTCCTTTTCCTTGCATGTTTGTTGGTAGTCAATACATTATCATTATTTGGTATCATATCATAATAGATTTATAATATAAAAAATATCTTAAAACACTGTTGTTGAGTTTATTGCAGGGGCGAGAGAAACTTGGTAGATGGAAAAGAACTGTTCACTAATCCTCGCTTTGATACTCTTTGATGCCTCGGCTAATATTTGCTCTAGCAATGACATCTTTAAGTGAAATAAAGTTTAATGCAGTCATCCAATTCTGTGCAAAATGACTAAGAGAGAAGAGAAGTACACATTGAAAAAAACAAATCTTCATAGAAATATATGTTGTTATGGGTCATTCATGGGAGATCTTAGGATACTAGTCCTATTCCAATTCCAATTATATGGATATGGTGGATCAATATGAATGTTTGTGATTGTTTTGAAACTCCAAAATCTCGGTGCACTTCTGAGAATTACTTTGTCGTTATGAATTGGTTATTTTGGATGTCATTATTTATCAATATCTAGAGTTGGTTTACTTCCTGTAGTTTAAGCTCCATGAGAGCACACTGGATCCTTTTATTCGAAAATATTATTTTATTTCGTATTTCATTTGATATGCGCATATCATGTTTATAAAAATGTCACTTTATATTTTAGGGAGGGAAAAAAATTATACATGTGCAATGCATATGACAAATGGAATAAAGGATGAAACAACATACAAAATAGGAGATCCAATCTGCTACTTGAGAAGCTATTGGGGTTATTTGCATCCACCTGTCCTGAGATATTGAATTTTGGCATAAGGACCTCCTCTAATGTATTAAAATTTAACAATCATCATCCCTATTTATAAAATATTATATTTACTTTCATTTTTACCCTTAATTTTTCTTTTTCCCTCTTTTCTGATTCCTTTCCTTCCTTTCTCTTTCTTATTAATAGAAAGAAATTGAAATTAAGCACATGAACGTGTTGCGCTAAATATAATTCTAGCGGACAGTTATTTCTATTTAAAAATAATTATAACAAACAATGTAGTAAATATATTTTAAATAAATATGGATACCTATTTTATCAATTTCCTATATGTGGCTTGAATTATAAATTTTTAGTGCTTCAATTTTTATTTTTATTTAAATTAGTAGTGCTTTATTTTTTTTATAACTACTTAATTATATGTTTATAGATTTACATTATTGTTTATTGCCATAAACAAAAAGCTGAAAACAAAAAGGGTAATTTCTTTTTAGTTTCAATTCACCTTCGGATCTCTTCTTCTCCTCTTTTTTCTTCTTTTTGGTTCTTAGTAGAGAGAAGACAAATAAGAATAGAATAAATATATATATAACAAATCAAACATCCACCAGGAAAATAGTAGTTATGTATGATTTGAAATCTAGAAATAGTAAACATGAATGCTATGTTATCAAATAATGTGTGGAACCTTTTCAGTTTCCAAATCAGCTGCTCCAAATAATCTATGGCTCCATAAGTAAAAAGATTAAAACTGAAGTACTCTTTCAGTTTTCATATTTCTGTTTATCGAAATAGTCAATATGATAATCAAGTATAAACTTTTTGTTGTTTATAAATTAAAATAGAATAAAGTACTATACTACTAATTTATTAAAACTTGCTTGGAGCATTAAAAAATATAACTCAACAACCACATAAAGAAAATTGAGAAACCAAATATTTGAGTTTACTTTTTAAAAAGTTTAACATATTGTTTATTATAACTTTTTTTAATTAATCAAAATCAGAGGATTTCGTAAACATGGGGGCCGAAACTTGAGCAGGAGATGGATTCGACAATCCACACGATGAAGATGACGACGCCATATCCGTGAATTACACATGAATTTTTAGAGAGAGAAAATTAGAGAGAGGGTTCTTTTCCTTTAAAAAAAGAAAAACAATGTACCCTAAACCCTAAACTTTTTTTAATTAAAAGTAATTATTCATTCTTTACTTTTAGCCAAGAGTTTTCATGAGGGTACTTTATATTTCTTTCATATTTCTATTTAATAATAAGAAGAAAACAATGTAAGAAAAATTAGAAAATAGGAAAAAAAAAATTACGGGTAAAAAAGGTAGTACATATATTACTTTTTACATATAGAGGTGGAGGATGCCAAATTTTAATACATAATGGAGTGTTCTTTCCAAAGTGCATTAGCTCAGAGGAGGTGGATTCAAATAACATATGTAACAAAGGAGAAAGAAACATCATACACCATAGAAGCCCACATGATAGTGAGGGGTGTACGCGGTCGGGCTCGGGAGATTTTAAGAAAAAAAATCAACCCGACCGGACATGTGTGAGTTGACAAACTATGAAAACGAAACAACATAAATATCTTTTCAAACCGAGCGGTTTGAGTTGGTCGGGTTCAATGTATTTAGCAGAGGCTTGGTGGGTTATCAAATTATAGTTATATTTATTACTACTTATTTGTAACTACAACTTGTAAGTAAAAAATTTTAAAAAATATTCGTTGTTGTAGAATTTAATGAAAAAATTTTGTAAGTAAGAAATACAAAAATAAGTGGTACTAAGTAAAAATCATATTGTCATAATTTATAATGAGTGAAAACTCCCAAATATTAATAAAACTAAATTGTTCTATAAATCTACTATATATATATATATATATATGTTTCATTTGATTAGGAAAATGAAATTGTCGTTCAAATCATATATTAAAAACAGGTGTTCAAACCAAGTAATCCTTTTGTTTGTCCTAATAAAAAAAAATGTGTTACATGAATATGAATACAATCACTCATGTTAGAAAATATATATGTATCTATTTTTTAAGCTTGGTGCTAATCATTAAATATATATACATATATGTGCAATATATAATTAGTGGTCGGGTTGCGGTAATGGGTAGCAACTATTGAAGCCACCATCCGACATAAAAGTAGCGTGTTGCAATATTTTCAAACCATTACAATTATTTAAAATTTTAAATCTGCAGTTTCCTGGAGGATCAACTCGGTTTAAGTAGTTCATGCAGATTATACGGATTTACGTACACCCCTAAATTTATAGCTACAATACTTTGTATGCTTTATGGTTTAAAAACGCCCTAGATAATTCCAGTTCTCATGGTCTATATGACTTATATGTAAAACGTTGTCGCTACACAACTGTAAAGTCCTATGATGTCGGATACGTATATCCATAAAAGAAAACTTTCCCAAAAATATTCCTTTGATGTTCAAAGTCGAGGTAACGGTGATGATATAGCCAGGTGTTTTCTCATATCGATCGCGGCGTATCGAGATATTATCGGACGATACGAAACAACGCATGATAGGTTACTACAAAAATTATAAAAACTTTAGGGTCAAATGCATAAACCCCCTATGTTATATAGAAAATGCATAAAAAAAAAAAATCTTCTGTTAACGAAATAGCCTAATCAATCTTAAAACAAACTCTGTAAATGAGATTGAATATTTTAATGGAACTGAACCTTCTTTTCTTTTCTCTCAGCGCACGATAGACACGCTACTGTGCACCGCGGCTATGGCCCGGAAGAAGAAGGGAGTTGGCACCACGAAGACCACCGTGATATCGGAGACACCACCGCAATCCTCGCCAGGGAGTGAGAGTGGAGAACAGCGATAGATTGTAGAGCAACATTTGGGGGGTTCAAACTGATTCGCAGAATCGCCACATGGATGAGGGGCAATTAGGACCAATTGAACAGCTAATCCAGCAAGCGCAACTGATGATGGAGACGGATTACTCTGAAATTGAAATTACCCACGTAATACAAGAGAGTTTACGAAAGATCAAGGAAAGCCCTAATAAACAGAAAAGGGTTGAGATGGGCGCATCGCAGGAGGAAAAGGGGCCAAGTGAGCTGAAATCAGGATCAGTTTGGGACCACTTTGATGTATCAAAACTTCGTAATGCAGGAAGTAAGCTGACCTACATGGAACCAATGAATCACCAGGATCACCAAGTGGGGAAACTTGACGCTAAAGATGTGCAATCGGAAATTGATTATTGGAGTGCAGCTCTTGTGTGCTACGTATTGGGAGCAAATCCCCCAGTTCAGGTAATGAATGGGTATATTAGGAGGATGTGGGGTAAGTATGGGATTGAGAAAGTGTTACTTATGCCCAATGGCTTATTCTTGGTTAAATTTCATAAAGTAGAGGACAGAGACAAGGTTGTGGAAGAAGGGATTTACCATTTTGATAGTAAACCTGTGATAACTAGTCCATGGAATGCTCAACAAAATTATACTAGACAACATATTGAGAGGGTGCTGGTGTGGGTGCAACTTGAAGCTTTGGAGTTCAAGTACTGGGGAAATAGTGCTCTAAGCAAGATTGTGAGTCTTATTGGAACTCCAATCATGGCTAATAAGATGACTGTGGAGAAAGAACGAGTACACTATGCAAGAGTTCTAGTGGATGTTAATGTGAATAAGATGCCAGAAATGGTCTACTTTCAAGATGAAAAGGGGTTGGTTGTTGAACAAAAGGTCAGATATGAATGGAAACCGATTAAATGTACACATTGTTTGGGCTATGGGCATGATGAAGCAGTGTGTAGGAAGAAAAAAGGGAAGATGGCATGGAGACCAAAACTAGTCTCACAAGACCAAGGGGATAAGCTACGAATGAAGGAGCAGCAGGGTCCGGTGCTTAAGGGAGGAAAAACTAATGAGCAGAAAGAACAAGGTGGAGAGCAATGGAAAATGATTACCAAGTCAGGCAGGAAAAATCTCCAAAATGAGCCACTAAAAGATATGAATGAGTCATCAACATCTAGAGTGCAGCATCAAGAACTTGAAGTGAATGAAGGTGTGGTCACAGTAACTATAATAGATAATGATGAACATAGCCAGCTGGAACATACGGGGACTGAACAGTACCAGTAAACAGAGAGAGGTAAAACTTCTATGTAATAAATATAACATAGGAGTTATGGGTATACTTGAACATAAAATTAAAAATGGGAACTATGATAAAGTCTATAACAACTTGTGCCAGGGATGGGGAAGTGTCAATAATACAAGAGATGATCCTAGAGGTAGGATTTGGGATATATGGAGGGAAGATATATATGTAGTGCAAAGTCTCCAAACAAATGCACAGTTTATACATACTCACATGCAAAATAGAGAAACACAAAACCAGTTTCATGCCACCTTTTTTTATGCATATAATGTTGCTGTAGATAGGATTGCTTTGTGGGCTGAGTTGCAGAATATAGCTACAATGATTGATGGGCCCTGGGTGGTCATGGGAGATTTTAACTGTGTGTTAACAGTGCAAGATAGGATAGGAGGGAGTCCGATTACTGTCAATGAACTTTTGGATTTTCAGAACTATGTTGAAGAGTGTGATCTGGAAGAGATGAGATGGGTAGGCTGCTATTACACCTGGAATAATAACCATGAGGTGGGGCAAAGAATTTTTTCAAGAATTGACAGGGCATTTATTAACCATGAGTGGTGTTTGAGGGTTCCAGATGCAGAAGCTCAATTTTTACCTGAAGGCATGTCTGATCATAGCCCAATTGCGATCAAAATGCAGAACCAAATGGAGATAAGGAGTAAACCTTTTTAATTCTTTAATATGTGGTGTGACTCACCTCAGTTTTTACAAATAGTTGCACAAGGATGGAATTGTAGAGTGGAGGGAAACAAAATGTATAGGGTTGTTCAGAAGTTGAAGATGCTTAAGTCAGAATTGAAAAAGCTGAATATGAAATGCTACTCTGAAATTGAAAAAAAGAGCTGAGGAATCTCATATACAATGGATTGGGTTGCAGCAACAGTTGAACAATAGACCACTTGATACACAGTTGCAATATCAAGTGACAGAAAAACAAAAAGAGTATTGAGTTACCAGCATAGCTAAGGAAAAATATTTGCAGCAGAAATCTAAAATAACCTGTTTTAAATTGGGGATCAGAACACAAGTGATTTCCACAGAGTCCTTAAGAAGCAACAATACAGGGCTAGAATATGCAAAATTCAGAATAGAGACAGACTCGTCACAGACTATGGAGAAGTTAAAGATCACTTTGTTCACTTCTATAAGAATTTACTTAGGTCTCACAGGAAGGGAAAGGGGACAGAAGAGGGTGTGTTTGAGCAGGGGCCAAGATTGAGCTGGGAAAAGCAAATGGAGTTTATTAGACCATATACAGCAGAAGATGTCAAGCAAGCCATGTTCAGTATTTGTGCCACAAAAAGCCCAGGACCAGATGGCTTTGGAAGTGGATTCTTCAAAGCATCTTGGCATATTATAGGGGCTGAAATTACTGAAGCTGTTCTGGACTTCTTTAATCAAGGGAAACTCCTGAAACAGGTAAATAGTACATTGTTGAGCCTGATTCCAAAGACTGATAATCCTACAATGGCTAGTGAATTTAGGCCTATTGCTTGCTGCAATAGTGTCTATAAATGTGTGTCCAAAATGATTACTCAGAGACTGGCTGCAGTACTGCCCATCCTAGTCAATGAGAATCAAGGAGCATTTACAAAGGGGAGATCCATAGTGGATAACGTTCTTATCAGTCAAGAGTTAATTAGAATGTATAATAGAAAGTCTGTGTCTCCAAGATGCCTAATGAAGATAGATGTCAGAAAAGCTTATGACTCAATAGAGTGGAAGTTTTTGGCAGAAGTGTTGGATGGGTTGAGGTTTCCCCAGAAATTTAGTAAGTGGATACTTGAGTGTGTGACAACCACAACATACTCAATTGTATTGAATGGAGAGATACATGGGTTCTTTAAGGGTGAAAGGGGATTGCGACAAGGGGACCCTATGTCCCCCTTGTTATTTGTATTAATTATGGAGTATCTTACAAGGAAGTTATAGATAGCCACCCAGGACACTCACTTTAGATATCATCTAGGATGCAAATTGTTAAAGTTAACTAACATTTGCTTTGCAGATGACTTTATGATTTTCTGCAAAGCAAATGTAACTTCAGTCAGTATTGTGTGGAAAGCATTTCAAAGTTTTTCTGAGACCTCTGGACTGTGGGCTAACCCAGATAAATCCAATATGTTCATTAGAGGGGTGGGGCAGGAGGTAAAGACTGAGATTCTTTTTGTGTCAGGATTTAGGGAGGGGGAGTTCCCTATGAAATATCTTGGTATCCCATTGTCTCCCACCAAATGGAACAAAAATGATTGTTACATTCTGGTGGAAAAAATAACAAAGCAATTGACAGTTTGGGCATCTAGGCATCTCTCATTTGCAGGTAGAGTCCAACTTGTCAACTCAGTACTATTAACTTTGCACATCTATTGGGCTTCAGTCTTCACTATCCCTCAGAGTATTATGAAGCAGATTGAACAAAAAGCAAGGGATTTTCTTTGGGGTAGAACTGAACAGAGGAGGATGCTGGTTCCTATTAGTTGGGATCAAATTTGTAGACAAAAGAAGTTTGGAGGCCTTAATGTAAAATGCTGCAGGACATGGAATGTTGCTGCCATTGGTAAACAAGTGTGGGCCATTGCACATAAGAAGGATCCACTTTGGGTTAAATGGATTGGGAGTATTTATCTGAAAGATCAAGACTTCTGGACCTATCAACCACCACTAGACAGTAGTTGAGCTTGGAAGAAGATAAACAATGTGAAGGGCAAAATACAGGCTGGATTTAATCAAAATCGTGGATTTACTACACACTCAGGTATATATTCAATTTACCACTGTTATACTTGGTTGAGAGGAGAACAACAGGTGTTTAGGTATGCTAGGATTGCTTGGAATCATTTAAATATCCCAAGACAATCGTTTACTGCATGGATGGTGCTTCATAAGAAGCTAATGACTAGAGATAGATTACTGAGATTTGTGCATGGTGTGGAATGTCGCCGTGTATTATGTGGAGATGAGGTGGAAACTATAGATCACTTGTTTTTTAAATGTGAATGGGGAAAGCAACTTCTGCAGAAGACCATGAGTTGGTTAAAAGTGGAGTCCTGGCCAAATCAATTCAATCGGTGGGTGCATTGGTTACAATATGCATTTAAGAGCTGGAAATACAGGCAAGCCATTATTATGGCGGGTGTGGTGAGTGTTATTAACAAGATATAGGAAGAACGAAACAAGAGAGTCTTTGATCAAAAGGAAAGGCAATGGGAGAATGTGTTTGTGCAACTGAAAGGGGAACTATGTTTGAAGGTTAATGGGGAATTCAATCCAAAGAGAAGGGGAAGAGATATTGGCATATGCAGCTGGTATCCTCATGTAGAGAAAAGTTCATATTCTGCATAATGTTGTAGTTCATTTAAGATAGAATATGTAAGTTAATGTTATGCCAAGGTCTGACAGATGGGTCTCCCTTGGGTGTTTTTGTAACAGACAATGAGCTCTTGTGGGTATTTTAATAAACAATTTCTTTACCTAAAAAGAAAAAAGAAATAGCCTAATCAGTCCTATGTTACTAAAAAGTCTGCGCGAAATTCAAATTTTGTTAAAAGATAGAAGAAAATGTTTGTTTTGGATGAAATAACACTATCTATCTTTTATATTGTATGGAGAGTGTATAAATGTCAAATGAACATATGTATAAAGGTGAAAAACTTGAAAATCACACTCATTTTCTAATGGAATTTGGATTTCACACAGACTCTTTAATAACTCAGGGGGTGATTAGCCTATTTCGTTAACACAAATTATTTTTTATTTTTTTTGCATTTTCGATATAACACAGGGGTTTTTTATACATTTAACCCAAATTTTTTTATAATTGTAGAATAGATAGTAAACAAAATTCATTAGTTGGTACATTATAAAAGAAAATATCGTATTAGATATAAATAATTTAAATATAATATTATTATCGAACTTAAATTTGTAATAGAAAGAGTATGTTGATAATTATATCATTAGTTTTAAATTTATATGTAATAATTGTTAGAATATATCTTCTAAATTAGCATAAGATTTTTCCTTATCTTATATTTCCTTGTATGTATCTTTATAACTTAGGATATCTTTCCTTATTTATAGCTTAGGGTTTACATGTTTATCAAGTCTTTGTAACATTATATCTATGTTATTCAGTAATATAAATTTTCTACGGGGTTTTCTCAAATTTAACATGGTATCGAGCTAAAGGGATTCTCTTTCAACCCTCACAATCTCTCGTTTTCGCCAGCCTCTATCATTGCCATCCCTGTCCAGCTCCTGATATCTTTTTTTCATTTTGTTCTTTTTTCACTACGGTGAATCTTTTGTATATTAGTTTGGTTTTCGCAACTTGCTCTTTATGTTTTCCGTGTTTTAGCTGCCGCCGCCAATTTCTTTCTTTGTTTTGGCCGCCGCCGCTGGCTGCTGCCACTTCTATGATCGTGTTTATAGCCGTTGCCGCCAGTTTCTTTCTTTTTTTTCTATGGTCGTGTTCTAGTCGCCGCCGCCTCTATCACCGCCTTTTTTACTTTATGCCGTCGCCGCTCACCTTGGTCGTGTCACTTTTGCAGTTTGTTTCTGCCAACTGAATTTCTCTCGAAATTGCAATTGAATTTTTGGATTGAGTACATATTCTGTTCTGCATATGTTAGAAAATAAGAAGAAACGGCGTGAATGTTGGACGGAAATTTTGATTGTAATTAAATGAGAGACATTTTGAAAGTTAAAGAACTAAATGTGAGAAACTCGTAGCGAGTCGGACAAAAATTAAAATGAGGCATAGTTGTGGTACGATAAATGCAATTTTCGCCAAACTCTTATTAACTATCCTCGATGAATAAAAATTGAGCATTACTAGTGTATCTAGATTCTTAATCTATTTTAGATTAAATTTTGATTTCTCTTGATTTTTTAATAATTGGTTAACTCATAATAACTATCTTTGATGAATAAAATAGTACACATTTCTCGATTCTTAATCTATTTTAGGTTAATCTTTGATTTTTCTTCATTTTTTTACAATTCGTTACTTGTCTTACATCAGAATTCAGAGGTCTTTGGCGTAAACAGGAAGGTACTTTGTCAAATGATTAGAAATAAAAAATTTCAGCAACTTGTTTTCGCCAGCTTTTTATATTAATGTTGAAAACTTGCAATATGCTGGCAACTGATGATAAAAAAAACTAATTAATTATAAACTACTTGCGTTTCTAATAACTATGAGAGTTAATTATTGCGCCAGACAATACTCTATTACAATTAACCAGGGCGGGTAGTATTAGCTATCCTCTCAACTTCTCAAAAAATATATTTTGTTAGGCTATAAATTTTTGATAATTGAAATTTTATTCCCCCATTATAAAATATTAAAATTTCTCTTCTTTTTTTTTATTGGACCCGCATATGAAATGCTGCCCTCGTCCCTTACATACCTAACAAGTTCGACGTCATCCAATTACCAAGCTAAAATAAGTATATAAAGAAAAGCAAATTATTATTGACCTTGTTTGTTTATGTCTTTAAATTTCATTTTCAATATTCTGGATCACAAAATTTTAAAAAATCATAACACAAACTATTTTTTATCTAAATTCACATTTTTTCAACTTAATTTTTTCAATCCCCTATATAACTATCTATCATTCAATATATCTATCATATCACACAATCAAAACATTTACTCCAAACATTATTTTTCTTTTCTTTTTCATACTTTACAATTTTGAATTTATATTTTATTATTTCTTTATTCACATAATCATTATATAAATAACCAACTCAATGGGTGATTCTATACAACAACGGATCCAACAGGACCGATACACCATTCACCATTGAATGCAGAGACAAAATAGTAAAAATCACTTGTATCCAATGGTGTAGAATAGACCGGCTCAAATGGACCCGATCTATTCTAAAATTTCCCCCAACTCAATCATTCAATACATCTATGCATCAACATATCACCATTGATTTGACACATTTTACAAATTTCAACAATTTTTATAAAATATAAACAAATACAACACATATCACATCATTTCACACGAATCGCCATAGTACACATTTCTCGAAAAAATTTCAGAATTCTAACTAAAAAACATAAACAAACATAGCATAAGGCTATGTTAGCCTGTGTTTTCAATCCACTTTTTTCATATAAAAATGAAAATACACACTTTTTAACTAAAAATATTCACATTCTCATTTTCACATTTATGTTCCCAATAAATTTCAATCATTCTTTTAAAATTACATTTCACGTCACTTTTTTCATACTTTACTTTTATTTCTTTCCTCGTTCATCTTCTATCTTCTTTCTTTAACCATCCTCTCTCATCTTCTATCATCTGATTATTACTTTTCAAATTTCAATCATTTCACGCATCACCAATCACTAATTTCAATAGTTTTAAAAAACACAACCAAATACACCTACTTTTTTCATTTTTACACAATTTTTTTAATTTTTTACACATAAAAATAAAAAAACTCATTCTCCCATATATTTTAAAAAATGATGGTTAAAAATGAATTGAAAACATGTCCAAAGAGAGCCTAAATTTCTGAAGCTGTTACACATCAACCCATTTATTTTCCTATATATAGTGAAATTCCTTTGCCAATCCTTGCTAGAAAAAACCATTAATATATATATATAGTGCTAATAATACCTATAGCTAGTAGCTTATGGCAGTGGCACAATCAAATAACACATTGATCAGCTTCAGTGTGAAACTTGGTGAACCAGAGCTAGTGGTTCCAGAAAAACCCAGAGTAGTAGTACCCCATGAGATAAAACAACTTTCAGATATAGATGATATACGGAAAAAATAATATAGATCCTGTTAAAACCATTAGAGATGGATTAGCTAAAGCACTTGTGTTTTACTATCCACTCGCTGGTAGAATATTTGAAGGGCCTAACACAAAACTCATGGTTGATTGTAATGATGAGGGGGTTTTGTTCGTTGAAGCTGATGCAGATGTGAAGCTTGAAGAGCTTGGTGATGGGATTTTACCACCATGCCCTTACATGGAGAAGCTTCTGTGGACAGTGCAGCCTCCTGACTCTCATTCTGGAAGTATTATTATTGGGTGCCCTCCTTTGTTTGTTCAGGTAAGTCAACCTCCCATCAATTGGAAGTACAGTTCTATCTATATATCTTAGCTGATACTTGGTGGCTTCGAAACTCTAACTTCTGAAATACATTCACCACACAATGTGTTAAAAAATACACACACACATATATATATATATATTGGTGGATCCCACATAAGTTTTAACATTATATTTGGTGGATATTTCTCAAAAATTGGACTCTCGAAACCCACCAAATATCACCCATATATCTTTATTAGTTTAATATTGGCCGACACGATATTAGATATAGGGGGTGGGGCAGCTTTGAAGTATAATTTTTCTACAAACAACTTCTTTCTTTTCTCTTCGCTATTTAACCAAACCCAATAAAAAAGTACTTGATCCTAGTTCGATCTGGTGCATGGTCAACCGCAAACTTTATGAACTCTTTCACACCTTTCTCATACTGTTCCGACATACGATCTGCTAAAATCCAACTTCGATCCATTTTGATTCTGAATTAATCAAATTAAACAATTTTATCTTCAGTTGATAGTTAAATTAATTAAATAATTTGTATTTTAATTTATTTCCCATTATTCTAGAAAAAATTCAGCAGAGTAACAACGCAAAAATTACTACCAAGTTCTCGACTTAATCTTCACCCGGGTAGGTTGAATCCAACAAAATTCGAATCTGACGATCCGCTAAAATCCAATTTCAATCTTAATTAATTATATTTTCAGCAACTACAAATATTGATCACCAGTCGGATCACATAAATCACATAAAACTATAGATAAAACATTATATTTTCAGCAACTAAGTATAAATATAGATCACCAGTTGGATCAATGTACCCTAAACCACCAAATAACCACAATTTAATCTCAAATCAAACGGAATTAACACCCGACTAACTAAAATTAATACTAAATTCAGTCAAATTCCTAGTTCCCTTAAATTTTTTATACACCCACACATACACAAATACACGCACACATACACAAATATATATACATACACTCATATATGCATACACCCACATATACACAAATACAAGCACACATACACAAATATATATACATACACTCATATATGCATACACCCACATATACATACATCTATACATACTCTATGTGTGTGTGTATATATATATATATATATTTATATTTATCTAAAAGAAAATACCAAAACTAAATGGACCACGGCGGCGGAAGCGGAGGTGGGCGGCAGGGGCAGCGGCGGCGGAGGTCGGCGGCGGCGGCGGAGGTCGGCTGCGGCGGCGGCGGTGGTAGAGAGAGAGAGAGCAAAACCGAGACAGAGAGAGCAAAACCGAGAGAGAGAGAAAAACCGAGAGAGAGAGAGAAAACGGGAGGGGGGCGGCGGATGGTGGTGATGGTGGTGATGGTGGTGGTGGTGGTGAGAGAGTTGAGAGAGAGAGAGAGAGAGAGAAAAACCGAGAGAGAGGGGTAGATATCTAGAGAGAGAAAAAGAGATCTAGGGGGGCGGCGGACGGTGGTCTCGCGATGGTGGAGGTGGTGGTGGTGGTGGTGGTGGTGGTGGTGAGAGAGTTGAGAGAGAGAGAGAGTGAGTAGGTGAGATGTAGTGAGAGTGAGAGTGAGGGTGAGGGGGGCCGGGTTGTAGAAAACCCGGCCCTTGTGCCAGCGGTTCGGTCGAACCGCTGGCACATGTCTGTTTGTGGCAGCGGTTCGGCTAGAACCGCTGCCACAAAGTACACTTCTGGCAGCGGTTCGGCCGAACCGTTGCCATACGTGCGCTTTGTGGCAGCGGTTCGGCCGAACCGCTGCCATACGTGTGCTTTTTGGCAGCGGTTCTGGCCGAACCGCTGCCACATTCAAAATATTTTTTTTTTTTTTTCTGAAACCTATGACAGCGTTTTGGCTCGAACCGCTGTCATAGGTCCGAACCGAATGCCACTTTTTACAGCAGTTTTCAAAACCGCTGTCATAGGTGCGCTGTAATAGGACTTTTTTGTGGTAGTGTATAAAAGATTTTTTTAGTGATAATCGTCAAAATTGAGTAAAATCTTTAAATGTTATAAATTATAAATAATTAAGTTATGTCATGGAACACATACATACATTTATTATTAATCTCTATATAATTACTAGGCGTACCAACACACATGGTTACAACTGATTTATTATAAAATACAAATAATGAAGAATACATATTAAATTAGAATATAAGGACTTCTTGAACAATATATAATCGATCTACTAACATAGGACCACCCAATTGATTCTTTCAATGTATAAGCCGGACTATAGTCGAGTGTGAATAATCATCAATATTATTGTTATTTTGAATTATTCTAAACCCCAAACCCCAAACCCTAAACCCTATACCCTAAAAAAATTACATCTTGAAAATTCATCAATCCTATTGTTGCTTTATAAGAAACTAAATTTGCTATTTATCATAATAAAAGTCATTAATAAAATAATATTAATTAACCATAATAATCTTTCTCAATCGACTGGGTAAATTGATGTGCCACTCGGCCCAGTCGGTCGAGACAGAAGTGTTCATCTTTCACTTTTGTCTCGTCAGACCCTAAACCCTAATTATTATGAACTCTAAACCCTAAACCCTAAAAAAACCGCAACTTGAAAATTCATCAATCATATCGTTGCTTTATAAGAAACTTAATTTGTTATTTATCATAATAAACGTCATTCATAAAATAATATTAATTAATCAAAATAATCTTTTTCAGTAGACTGGGTAAACCGGTATGCCAGTCGGCCCAGTTGATCGAGACAGAAGTGTTCATCTTTCACTTCTGTCTCGGCAGACTGGGCAGACCGGTACACCAGTTGGCCCAGTCGGTGGAGACAGAAGTGAAAGAACACACTTCTGTCTCGGCCGACTGGGCAGACTGGTAGACTAGTCGGCCCGGTCGGTCGAGACAGAAGTGTTCATCTTTCACTTCTGTCTCGTCAAACCCTAAACCCTAATTATTATGAACTCAAAACCCTAAACCCTAAAAAAATCGCAACTTGAAAAGTGTTCATCTTTCACTTCTGTCTCGGAATAATCTATCTGTCAAAAGTGTTCACTTTTCGGCAGATTTGGTAAATCGGTATGCCAGTCGGCCCGGTCGATCGAGACAGAAGTGTTCATCTTGTTTTGTCTCGGCTGATTGGGCTGACCGGTAGACCAGTCGGCCCGGTTGGTCGAGACAGAAGGGTTCATCTTTCACTTCTGTCTGGGCCAACTGGGCAGACCGGTACACCAATCGGCCCGGTCGGTGGAGACAGATTTGAAAATGTACATGAGCATTTAAGTAAATGCAAGACAACATTTCAAAGCATCAGTAAAAGCCTGAACAAAGTAGAATATTAGTTCATTCTTCCAAATTCAATCCATCTGACACAAAACTTGACTAAAGTCAATACTAGATTGAAAGCAGAGTCAACATTGAGAAACTTCCATTAAACTATAAAATAGTGAAACAATAAACTACAATTTTACCTTCCAGAGTCGAAATTACACAATAAAAATGTGCTCAAGTCTTACACAAATACGATAGAGAAATTACAGTTTTATCTATAACAGTTTAAGAGCAACAAAACAAGCACAAGAATATAGAACCACGAACTTCTATTTTGTTGGAGCATGCTCGGTGTATGGGGTCTTCTGATATTTTGATTTCTTCAAGACCCTCTTTGGTCGTTCCTGTTGTTGTTCCGTCTCAATTTCGTTCAACGTAAAGGTTCCATCTTCATTAATATCCTCACAATCAACGTTTTCATCAGTCAAAGGAGTTGGAACATCACCGACTATGTTGTCGCCATCAACGCCATCTCCACCCTAAATATCGTCTATATCATCATCCATGTCATCAAGGAGTTGGACAATTTTTACTTACAGGGGGTATATGGGACGGAGCCTGACTTATTCCTTCACTTTCGGGTTCCGACCCACTCTCTGTAAAATCTAGACGTCGTCGCTGGGTAGGGCGAGGGGAGGAGTCTGGACTGGATCAAGTTTGTGTCATGATGCCTAAAAGAAAAGAGAAGAAGAGTTAATGTAATTGTTAAGTAAAATGAGATGAAAATATTCAAGAGGTGAGTGAGATCACTTCACACAATCTTTTAAAGATGCAAGTTTTACCATATATTTAGACCTACTTTTAAATATGATGAGTTCCAGGTCATCCTTCCTTCTCTGCATCAATTTTTTTTAAGAATGGAAATGGAAGTATATGATTACTCAGGACCAGGTGCTAACAATCACCATGATCCAAAATCACCACCTGGAGGAACCTCTTGATCATTTTTTTGTACAGAAACAATTAATTATCAACAGCAATAAGGAATTATTTCATTATTTTTCCTCTCATTCTTGAATTACCTATCTTAATTATGTATCTTTATTCCTAATTACTCTGATTCTTTTGTACTAGCACAAGAAAGGTAAACTAGCACTCAACATAGACAACTTTGTACAAAATAATTAAGTACACACCTTTTTTTCTCTTTCTAAAATCCAAAAAAAGAAATGAAAATATAAGAACATTGTTTAAATTGTTTCTTAACACTAGCTTGAATGATTAACACGTTTATCTACTACCTCATCAAAGTTTAACTTGAATGACCAACATATTTATCTACTGCCTAATCAAAGACTACACAATTTACAAGGCACATACTAGCTATGATGTAAATAGCAATTGAAAGAAAAATAAAAAATAGAACAACAAATATCAAGAAATGCACGAGTTAACACAATCAAAAAATCATTTAGCATGTTATTTAGAACATACCCATAATTCAAAAATCAAAAATCTAATTTTCACCTTCGTAAATGATCGAGTGAGCTCGTGGTTGGAGAATCGAGGGAGCTCGTGGCTGTGCGGCGGTGTCACGGTGGTCACGGTTGGAGAAAATTTCAATCTCAGAGTCATGTTATTTGGAACAATCAATGATTTTCCGGCAAGAGCAAACCTCGAAGGATATGGTGTACATGGCCAATGTGGATGCCCCATATGTATCAAGAGTACAGATCAATATCGATTGACACACTCTCAGAAATATGCATTCCAAGGGCATCGGAGATGGCTAAATCGGAACCATCGATATCGTCGGTGGAAGAAAGCTTTCAATGAAAATATAGAAGAAGGCCGAGCTCCTAAGTTCTTGACTGGTGAAGAAGTGTTTGAGAATATAAAAGACTTGGAGGTCAAATTTGGAAAGACTTTTGCAGGTGGCCTTACAAAAACTGGGTGGAAAAAAAGTTCAATTTTCTTTGAGTTGCCGTATTGGACGTCTTTACATGTTAGACATTTTCTTGATATTATGCATATTGAGAAAAATGTATTTGATAGTGTCATTGATACACTTCTAAATATGCCCGGAAAGACAAAAGATGGCGTAAAGGCAAGGTTAGACTTGGTTGAAATGAAGATAAGAGAAAAACTGGCACCAACAAGTAAGGGAAAATGTACTTATTTGCCTCCAGCAGCTCACACTCTATCCAGGAAAGAAAAAATTGCATTATGTGAGTTTCTTAATGGAGTGAAAGTTCCAGAAGGGTATTCTTCAAACATTAGCAATCTTGTATCAATGAAGGACTTAAAGCTAAAGCACATGAAGACTCACGATTGTCATGTGATCATGGATCATTTGCTACCAATTGCTATACGGACCATTTTGCCAAAAAAGGTGAGAGAAACTATAACCTCATTACGTTTCTTCTTCAAAGCAATGTGGAGCAAGGTGTTTGATCCTGAAAAATTGCCTGCACTTCAGAAACAAATTGCCATCACTTTGTGTGAGCTTGAAATGTATTTTCCACCAACGGTTTTTGATATAATGACTCACTTGGTTAGAGAGACACAACTATGTGGACCGGCTTTTATGAGATCTATGTATCCAGCTGAGCGTTATATGAAGGTATTAAAAGGCTACGTGAAAAATCATAGTCGACCGGAAGGTTGCATTGTTGAACGGTACATAGTTGATGAAGCGATTACATTTTGCACAGAATATCTGAAAGATTCTAACGTTGCAGAGCTTCTAAAGTCTCATGTTGTGGGAGGGAGAACAGAAGGAGAAAGCGTAACTGGAAAGAAATTAGTTAGTGTTCGTTGCACACAAAGGGATCAGGCACACCTATATGTGCTCCACAACAACGATGAGGTTGAGCCATATGTTGAAGAGCACAAGGACCAACTTAGGAGATTAAATCCAAATAAAAATGAGAGTGGGATTTCAAGAGAGCATAATAAGAGTTTCTCCGATTGGTTATCAAAGCATATTCCAGAGAAACAGAACGAGAATCCACTTTCAGTTTTAGATAAATTGGCACGGTTGTCGATGGGTCCGGGCCGACTTGTATTTTGTCTTTCAGATGAAAGATGTTGAGGATTTTTGTAACGGTTTTGTTTGGTTTTGGGAAGTTCAAACAACTTGGAATATCTCAGTAATAGTGTAGGGTTCTTCTAAAAAGATGTTTGAGATATTGGTGACTGTTTTTGGAATGTATTTGAGAGGCTTGAAGGATTTCGGCTATGAAGTTTCTAAGCTTTTTCTCTCAAATAATATCAGCAAAGTTTGGACCTTTTTCAGTGTATATGAGCGTGTGATCTCGGTCTCTTTTCACTATTGTCACGCTTGTCACCACCTTTTGTTTTTGCTGAAAGGGTACTATTTAAGTGTTTCTTGGAATTTTGTCCGTTGGTCACAATTAGGAGCACGGTTCCCTAAACATTCCTTGTCTCTAACATTCCAAACATTTGGCAATATTAAATAGCCAGACTTGTTCTTGGTTTTTGGAATCTAATAGTCTTGGTCAAAAAGGCAGCTTGCCCATATTGTAGTGCTCATACTTTAATGCACTTTATCCAACTTTTAATGCATCTTGTCTTTATTTTCGTTGGAAATAATTGCTTGAATAGTAGAAATAATTTCCGACTGTTCACATGAATAGTAGAACTATTCAGCTGGCGCTTGAATAGTGATGCTGAATAGTAACTCCTGAATAGTAAACTATTCAATTGGCGCGAAAAAACTGTTCATCCGAATAGTACGCTTGAAGTTTTGAGCGCTTGAACACTGTTTATCTGAATAGTAACGCTTGGAACTTTGAGCGCTTGAACACTGTTCACTTGAATAGTGACGCTTGAAAAGTGAGCGTTTCACACTTGAGTCGCTGGACGCTTGAGCGCTTGAATAGTTACGCGTGAATCGTGAATAGTGAATAGTACGCTTGAATAGTGAGCGCTTGAATAGTATGCGTGAATAGTGGGCGCTTGAATAGTATGCGTGAATAGTGGCGCTTGACGGACGCTTGGAATAAATCTTCATCTTCTTTTGATTTCAGATGCTGATCTTCAACTTCATCACTTAATAGACTCACACAGAACTCTATTAGTGATTTGGTATCACATAGTCTAAAATCTATAAAGACAAAAATTACAAGCCTAACCAAATAAGTAAACTTTCAAACGCTTATACAATATTTCTATGAAAACATGAACTTACATTTTTGGGGTCTTACATAAAATCCTATCTTGTCATCATCAAAACATCTAACATGAAATTCCTAACATATTTGCTTGATATTGACATCTTCTCTTGTTTTTTGATGTTTTTAACAGTGCTGTGTTGATATTTCGTGCAAATCGTAACACCCAAAAGATCAAATCCAAAAACATGGCCTGTAAATGGACTTGTATAAAGGTTAGTGTAATTTTATATTTTCAAGAGATTATTCGTATAAAAGTTATTGTTCTAATACAATTTTGATTTCAATTTTGTAGTGCCCCATACAGTTAAACGACAAAAATTGTGGCTTCTTCATTATGAAATTCATGAAGGATATTATCAGCCACGGAGAATCTACAATCCCACCAACGGTATGCATAATCCTAATTAATACTCATCATCAAATTCTAATTTCCCTTTTAAGTTATTAAACCTTTGTTGGGTTTTCAATCTCTATCCTGCAGTACTTTCCTGATTGTCAATACGTCACTTACGCTATAGAGCAACTTGATGAAGTACGTTGCGAATTGGCACAATACATTTTTCAATGCGCTTTTAGGATGGTGTAAATTGTAAATTGTTCTAAATTTTTATTTGATTTGTTGTATATAAAGGTTTAATTGGTTGATTGTAAACTCGGTATCATTTGTTGGAGATTATACATAAAATTTGATTTGTTGTTAGGAGGAAAGAATTAGTTTTTGTTGTTAGAGATGATCATTTGGTGAAGTTAATTTTGGGTTTTAATTTGTTGTTTCTGTTGAATTGGTTTTTATGGTTTGTTGTGTTAGTGTATTGAATTTTGAGCTTGTGGGAAGCTGGTTACAATAAATTTTGTACAGTACAGCTAGGAAAATAATTAAAAAAAATAGGTAAAACCTATTATAGTGGTTATGGGAATAACAACTACAATAGAGTTTCCAAAAAAAAATTTAAATAAATACACCCTATTATAGCGGTTACGGAAATAACCGTTGTAATAGGTTTTCCAATTACAGCGGTTAAAACCGCTGTAATAGGTTAAAAAAAACCGCTGTAATAGATCATTTCTGTAGTAGTGTCTATTTCTCCTCTACCAACGATCTCTCTAATGATATGATATCTCCTCTTTATGTTTTTGGACTTGTTGTGAGACCTAGGTTCCTTTGCCCGCGCTATTGCTCCAGTGTTGTCACAGAAGTGTGGCAATGGGAGTTGTACGCTAGGAACCACTTGAAGTTATCCAACAAACTTTCTAAGCCAAACAGCCTCTTTGGCTGCCTCTGAAGCAGCCACATATTCTGACTCTGTGGTGGAATTAGCGGTTGTGCATTGTTTGGAACTTTTCCAAGTCACCAAATTATGTAAGTTAATTATGAATTCCATTTAAATCAATTATTAGATAGGTAATGCAAAGGCAAAATTTCCTAAAGTACTTACTACCCAATCTCTCGGTGTAGCAATTCTACCCCCTTTCAACAATCAACTATATCTCTATATGCGGATTTAATTAAAAGGAATGCATTAAAAGACACTTAGAAATTTCTTGTTAAAATGAAAACCACACAAAGGAATCGATTCTATCTCTAGTCAATTCTACGATGTGGTTTTTATGATTTTAGATGCTTCCCTAATCTATTATCTCTCAATATCCAGACTAGGCACTTAATCAAACAATTGGTGATCAAGCAATTGTAGGCATTAAGAACGAATTACAAAAACATTGAACAAACCCAAATTAATCGATTAAAAACAATATTCAAACATAACAAGCTTAAATTTGGCCTTCACATGGCCTCGATCTATAAAAGTTTAGTTCATAAATACGAATTTAAAAAAGTGCAAACGAATTCCTAAAGACATGGTTTTTAATCCCATGTAAAAGATAACATAAAACACCCAAAGAAACCGTATGTTTGTTGGTGTAGATCTTGAATCCGTCTTGTGTAGGCGAATCTTCGATCTTCCCGTGTATTTTCTTCTCCCAAGAGCCTCATTTCTTCAACGGATCTGTTTCTAGAGTGTTTAGAGTTGTAAAAAGTGAGAAGTCCCCAAGATTTGACCTAAAATTTGTGTTTTAAAGAGTCAATCCGCGTCCGTGGCGCTGTGGCACCAAATCTGGTGTTGTGGCGCCATGTAAAAAAATAGCTTCTGCAAGGGTGGCACCATGGCACCGAAATGGCGCCAGATTGACAGCTTTTTCATTCTTTTTTTGTTCATCTCTTTTGACTTCGTTTCACTTAAATCACCATTTGTTCCCTACAACACAAAATATATGCAATTATATGAAATATATTGGACAAAATGGATTGAAACTTACTCAAGATTGGGTAAATACAGGCATAAAATGTAATGCAATTATGAACTTTTCAACTAACCCCCAAACTAATCTTTGATCGTCCTTGATCAATAAGTGAAGAACACTCAGAAACTCAAAAAATTTCAACTTAACACACACAAAGACAAAGTATTCCACCCTAGAATAGGATCATGAAGAATCACACAATACTAGAATTTTAAAAATTTGCCAACCTCAATAAATTTTCAATACTACCCCTAAGTCATGAACTCCCAAGTCATTTTCCATGTCAAGACTCCACATTAGACAAGATTATGCAAATGTATTGGACTATAAAGACAACGATTTAATTCAAAATTACTAATCTATCCGATTGCACAATATGCAATGACCACGACCAAAAGGTCTTTTTGGCTTGTAACGTAGGGCTCGGTAATGGCTTGAACGGGATCATATGGATAAAGAGACTAAAATTAAGAGAGCCTAAAACTCAATGTCATCAAGCTATATTCACTCCTCAATGTAAAACAGATCCGACCATCAGATCACTTATCTAATTTATTTCTCTTTTTCGAACTCACAACCCCCAAACTTATCTCTTTTTCTCTCGAGTTGTACTATAGTTCCAAAATCATTCGATTAATATCAATGCGTAATCATAGCTTAGTCGAGAATTCTTTCTGATATTCTTTATTATTTTTTTTCTCGACTATTTAGCCAACTTTTCTTTTGCTTATAACTTCCTTGTTACCACTCTAACAATACAAAATATTCTACACCTTAATTTCCTCCACATAAAACAACATAAACACCACTATTGGGTAATATATATTGTTTCATATAAAGATTCACCATCAATTTTGCCCAAAGTTGGTGATCTCGTTTCTCAGTCTGGCTGTCTTGTCAGGAGGAAAAAATTTACTCAAGAACCAGTGTGTCATTTGTTCCCAAATTGTAATTGAGCCAACTGGGAGAGAGTTTAACCAAGCTTTCGCCTTGTCCTTGAGAGAAAAAGGAAATAGTCTGAGGCGAATAGCATCATTAGAGGCTCCATTGTGTTTGAAAGTATCACACATTTCCAAGGAGTTGGCAATATGTGAGTGGGGATCATCACTCGGCAACCGATAGAACTGAACCGTCTGTTGTATCATATGGATCACTGCCGGCTTGATCTCAAAAGTGTTGGCCTGAATGGGTGGTCTGGTGATACTAGTTGTTGCTCCATTGAGTGTGTTTATTGCATAATCTCTCATGGCTCTTGGTGGATTAGCTGCAACTTCTGCACCTTGAACATCATTATTTCCTTGATTGTCCATTATTTTTTCTTGTTGAAATTTTGCTTTTAGTTCTCTTCTCCTTCTATTAAACGTGCGTTTTATTTCAGGATCAAATTCTTCAAGTGCTTCGTGAACAGTACGGAGAATGCAACTCGACAAATACCTCGAAAGTAAGAAAAAAAATTAAACGAGAAAACGGTTTAATCTAAAAATAAGTTATTTAATTTCAATATTAAATAAAAATTAGTCACCATATTTTCCTAGCAAGTATACTAGATCGCACAAGTAGTAAGAATGGATGTAAGTCCGAATATCATTCCCACAGGGACTAAATTATCTAAGTACTGAAAAGTTAATATACTTATTCTAAGTTAAACCAAACGATAATTCATGATGATTTTTAAACTAAATTCTAAATCTAATTACTACCAAGCACACTAGAGATTAACGATTTTAATCAAAGGCTAGAAAGATATCCAAGACAATGATCTAACCAAATTACGCAAGTTAATTAAGAATTCCGTTTAAATCAATTATTAGATAGGTTATGCAAAGGTGAAACTTCCTAAAGTACTTACTACCCAATCTCTTGGTGTAGCAATTCTACCCCTTTCAACAATCAACTGTATCTCTATATGAAGATTTAATTAAAAGGAATGCATTAACAGACACGAAATTCCTCGTTACAACGAAAAGCCACACGAAGGAATTGATTCTATCTCTAGTCAATTCTACAATGTGGTTTTTATGATTTTAGATGCTTCCCTAATCTATTATCTCTCAATATCTAGACTAGGCATTTAATTAAACAATTGGTGATCAAGCAATTCTAGACATTAAGAACGAATTACAAAAACATTGCATAAACCCAAATTAATCGATTAAAAACAATATTAAAAAATAACAAGCATAATTTTGGCCTTCACATGGCCTCGGTCTATAAAAGTTTAGTTCATAAATAGGAATTTAAAAAAGTGCAAACGAATTCCTAAAGACATTGTTTTTAATCCAATCTAAAAGCTAACATAAAACACCCAAAGAAACCGTATGTTTGTTGGTGTAGATTTTGAATTCGTCTTAGTGTAGGCGAATCTTCGATCTTCCCGTGTATTTTCTTCTCCCAAGAGTCTCGTTTCTTCAAAGCATCTTTTTCTAGAGTGTTTAGAGTTGTAAAAGTGAGAAGTCCCCAAAATTTGACCTAAAATCCGTGTTTTAAAGAGTCAGTCCGCATCCGTGGCGCTGTGGCGCCATGTACAAAAGTAGCTTCTGCAAGGGTGGCGCCGAAACTAGCACTGTGGCGCCAGATTGACAGCTTTTTCATTCTTTTTTTTTTTCATCTCTTTTGACTTCGTTTTCAATTCTTTTTCACTTAGATCACCATTTGTTCCCTACAACACAAAATATATGCAATTATATGAAATATATTGGACAAATTAGATTGAAGCTTACTCAAGATTAGGTAAATACGGGCATAAAATGTAATGCAATTATGAACTTATCACTATCCAGTGTTCCTTACCTGGTTTGCCTAAAATTAACTAACAACGCTTACTGTATAAGCTATGTCAGGTCTTGTACACAACATGGTGTACTTCAGACTACCACTGCAGATGCATAGGGTACAGTGCTCATCTCTTTGATATCTTCCTCACTTTGAGGACACATAGATTTCGAAAGATGCACCCCATGTCTTATTGGAAGGAACCCTTTCTTAGAATCCTCCATCCTAAACCTCTTTAGGACCTTTTCTAAGTAAAGGGCTGGGGAAAGTCCTGTCATTTTATTTGTTCGATCTCTATAGATCCAAATTCCCAGAATGTATATGTCATCTCCCAAGTCTTTCGTGGAGAATGTACTCGACAACCATTTTTTGATAGTCGTGAGCATTCTTACATCATTTCCTATGAGCAATATATCATCTATATATAGTACAAGGAATGATATCTTTCTCCCACTAACCTTCTTGTAAATACATAGTTCATCGTTATTTGTTAAAAAGTCGAATCCTTTGACTGCTTCATCAAAACGTAGATTTCTGCTACGAGATGCCAGCTTGAGTCCATAGATGGATCTATCAAGCTGGCACACCTAATGAATATCATTCTCGGATACAAAGCCTTTTCGTTGTTCCATATAGATATCCTTTTCGAGTAATCCATTAAGAAAAGCCGTTTTGACATCCACTTTCCATATTTCATAATCTAGGTGCGCCGCTATTGCTAACAGAATTCTTATGGATTTGATCATGGCAACTGGTGAAAAGGTTTCCTGATAGTCAATTCCTTTCTTTTGATTATACCCTTTTACCACTAGCCTGGCTTTATAGATATCGACCTTGCCATCGGTACCAATCTTTCTCTTGTAGATCCATTTGCACCCAATTGGTACAATACCATTGGGTCGATCCACTAGTGTCCAGACCTGGTTCGAATGCATCAAATTTATCTTGGCTTGCATAGCTTCGCGCCATCTTGCAGCTTATATATCAACCATCGCTTGATCATTAGTAGAGGGATCATCTCCATAGCCTCCTTCTACGATAGTGTGGAGACCCAGTTCCTTCTGTAGTAGATAGACATCCCTCTCAGGGGGTTGAGGTACTCTACTAGATCTCCGCGGTTGTGGTTTTGTTACAATCGGGTCGGTTCTTACTTCCTGTGTAGATGTATCCAAAGGAGTCTCGCTTCTTCAAGTACTATCTTTCTACCTGCTTCACATTCTCTAATGAACTCATCTTCGAGAAAGTAGGCTTGCAATGCTACAATGATCCTTTGATCATCATGCAAGTAAAAGAAGTACCCCATTGAATCCTCAGGGTACCCAACGAAACGTCCCTTCAGGGATCTAGCCTCCAGCTTTTCCATTTTTGTCTTTTTGACATAAGCTGGACATCCCCAAATCTTTATATGATTAAGACTTGGTTTCCTATTTCTCCATATCTCATATGGAGTGTTAGAAATGGTCTTGGAGAGACTTATGTTTAAAAGGTGTACTGCTGGAAGGAGCGCGTGACCCCAAAGTGAAATGGGTAAATCAGTGTAGCTGAGCATGGAATGAACCATGTCCAACAAGGTACGATTCCTACGTTTAGCTACCCTATTTAACTGTGGTGTTGCTAGAGGTGTGAGATTCAATACTATGCCATCTTCTTTGAGGTATTCGTCAAATTCGGCACTTATATATTCTCCTCCTCGGTCTAACCGGAGAGTTTTTATATGTTGTCCATTTTGCTTGTCCACCAAAGCTTCGAATTCTTTGAACTTTTCAATGGACTCGGACTTATAATTCATTAAATAGAAAAGACCATACCTTGAATGGTTATCAATGAATGTGATGAAGTAGTGGAAACCCCCACAAGCCATTTCACTGAATGGCCCATAAATGTATGTACCAATCCTAAAACTTGTGTGGCTCTTTCAAAAATCCCGGTGAAGGGAGATCTAGCCCTCTTGCCCATGAGACAAGATTCACAAGTAGGATAGAGATCTGATCCAAGTGGGCCTATAAGCCCATCTTTCTCCATTTTGTGAATCTTATGTTCACCGGCATGGCTTAGTCTAAGATGCCATGTTAGTCTTTGGTTGGTATCTTGCCTACCACGTTTCCTAATTATAGTATTAACAACACACTCATTCTGGATATTAAGGTAATACAAACCATTTACTAAAGTAGCAGAGCCTACTATTTTATTATCATAATAAATGTCGCACTGCATATTAATAAAACAAAAAAGTATAACAATTGTTAACTAAAACACGAATTAAAATAATGTACTTAAGCCCTTTGGGCAAAACTAAAATATTATCCAAAACTAACAAATGTCCACAAACTAAAACTAACGAGGTAGATCCAATTCCAGTAGCTGCGACGCTCTGCCGGCTGCCCGCTTTGATCTACACCTCATCATGGCTCAGCTTCTTTCCTCGCTTCAGATCCTGATCCACACAACAAATGTGAGCACTAGCTCCTGAATCAAGAATCCACTAAGTGGAATAAACGATCATAGAACAGTTAGTTTAGAAAATGTAAAGTTCTATACATTGTGCGCCTCGGCCCATGTTAGGACAGTTCTTCTTCCAGTGGACCAGCTCGCCACAGTGTATTTGTTCAATTTATTTGGCCCCTTACTCTTATGTTTCACAGGAGTTTTCCTTTTGTTCTTATCGACACCACCCTGAGCTCCAAGCCCGCCAAACTGCTTCTTGGATTTCTTCTTCTTATTCTTAGCCCTTTTGAGCCCTGAAGAGACAACCAAGGTAGTTTCCTTTCCCTTGGGCATCAACTGAGATTCTGCAATTGTTAATTTGTTCATCAGCCCAGCTAAGTTGCATTCAATCTCATTACAATTTAAGTTCATGACAAATAGGGAAAAGAAACCAGGAAGAGACTGCAAAATGAGATCAGTTTGAAGTTGCGGTTTCATTGTAAAATCAAGAGCCTCCAATCTCTCGATCCTCAAGATCATCTTGAGGACATGATCCCCAACTTTTTTACCTTCTCTTATTTAGGCTCCGAAGAGCTTTTTAGATATTTCATATCTTGCACTGCGATTTTGCTCACCCGACCAAGTGTTCTAAGATGGCCCTTATTGTGGTCATCATCTCATGGAACCTCTGAAGCTCATTTGTCATTGAGCCCAACATATATCCACGCACTCAGACGTTGTCCTTAACCCATTTTTCATAGGCTTGGACTTCTTCCTCATTGGCATGTGTTCTAGTAGGAGGAGTTGGGATGTATGTGTCCAACACGTATCCCATTGATTCCATATTGACAACTATCCACAAATTCCTTAGCCAGTCCACATAGTTGGGTCCGGTAAGAGTATTGTTTTTGAGTAAAATAGAGAGTGTGTTGATTGCAATTTTTGAGAGAGATATAACTTAATAACTACAGAAAATAAACTAGATTCAATTAGATGCATGTAATTTAAACTTTCTAAGTTAAATCAAGGTCTTAAATTTAAACTTGGCTCCCACTATATTTTTGAGATCTACACTCCCACTGTAGAAGTCGAAAGTGATAGTTGTTCATTACTTCGTAGTGGTGATTGATTTCTTTAATTGATTCAGTGAATGGCAACCCTTTAACGATATTAAATCCACTAATCCATTAAAGTGATATCTAGCATCAATCTAAATCAATAGATGTTTCAATCTTCTTTTCACATAATCCACAAGACCGCAATTTTTTAACAATATATAGGTATGTGGATATTCCCACTAACTCCTTTTAATCTAACATTTGAATTTCACCTTGCTACCCTTTAACGATATTTGGGGTGAAACATGTTTCGATTAAGACATCTAATGCACTTTATAAATCATATCTAATTATATGACCCCCACTTTCTGGGACGATGTCATATATCAAACACTATTTTAAATTTTATTAAGTTTAGTGGAGGGAGAGGACACATAGTGCCTTTTACTAACTTAGTACTATTTAATAGGGAGAATTGAATTCTCAAATTAATTAGGTTTCACTTTGCACATTAACCAATTTATAAAGCACAGGAACATACATGATATATACAACTAATATAACATGCTTAGCAACTAATATCTTGTATACATGATATACACACGACCAAGGACTTTTCTAGAGGATCTAAGCCAATGGATCATCAAACATAAATAAAAGGCGAGAGGTAAACTAATCTAATCTCCATGTGCTCTTCATGTATCCACAGTCTTCCAAAAGCATATTCTATTACAAGATATTTAAGCAAGCTATACATAAAATCTAATAAATAAAATTGGGCTCAAAACGGCCCTTACAACCCATGAAAATAAAATGCAAAACCAAAAGCCTAAGTCCATGGAAGATGTCACCATCACATAATACATGCTCGCATTAAAGTAAAGCAAAAATGTGGATGATTATTTAATTTAATTAGTCCAACTAATTAACGCCTTGTAAAATTTCAATATTTCATATATTCATCATTTTAATCAAAATCAAATAGTATAACTAAATGACTTAGACATATATAAATTCCAAATCTCTCATGTCTATCTTTTATTAAAATAATTAGTCCAACTAATTAAATATATAAAATATTAAAATTCTCATCCAATATCATAATTTGAAGCCACCCTTTTGAGAAGATAATTAAAATAATATTCAAATAAAAAATTAATTATAATTCTCCAAGAAAATAATCAATTAATTCAAATTTAAATATTTTTATTTCAATAAATACCATTTGGGCTCGATTTCGTCAAACCCAAGTCACCATCCTTTTGGCCCACTTAGATTTAATAAATTTAACCCATAATCAATTTATTGAAAACTCTAATTTTTAATAAAACTAGTTTTAGACCTCTGCACTTTGACCCCCCCCTCCCATCTTTCGTTGTCGAGCCTGGCCACAGGACCTTGCGCCCGACGAATGGTCTGTGCAGATGCCTGAGGGTCCCAATGCCCAACATCGGGTCGCCTAAGTGCCCAGTCGCGCGCACCTGGGCGCGCACAGGTGATGGCCTTCGGCGATCGCCCGCGGCCATGCCGTGTGCGCGCATTAGCGCGGTGGGCGATGGCCTCACGTCTGCGTGCAATCGCGCGCACACTGTGCTAGTACGTCGGGGCTTTTCAGCCCCATTTTTCTTTCTCGATTTTTCTTGCGATTTCAGATTCACAAAACACTATGTAATATAAATCCACAAACACAAAATAACATGCCTCAATTATAACATACAATTTTCATATTTTAACATGCTATAAAATGCGAAAAATATCAACACATAAAGCTCAAAACCATAGTTGAATATGGATTTCAAAGATTGACACGGATACCACTGTTGGGAAATATTATAAAATGCAGCGGAAAAGTAAAAATCCCAAAAAGTGGTCATCTTTGAATTTCCATATTCAAACTAAAGGAAGAAAAACTATAGTTTCTTCCAATTATGCGTCTGTTCAAAATCTGATCTGAGCAGCAAATACGTCACTTTCTCCAAAGCTTCATGCTGGAATCCAAAGCTGAAATCATCTTCCTTCTTCCCTTGATAGACGACGGCTAGGAGAGGGAGAGGTGGGAGAGTTTTGATAGAGTTTTTCTTTTCTTTTTCTGCAAAAGAGAGGCTAGGGTTTTTCACTCTCTTCAAGTGGTATATATATACTAAACAAGAGTTAGAACACCCTAGGAGACCAAGTCATGATGGACGCCCACTTTGACCATGCACTAGCCTTCAGGTGCACCCATTTGGTTTTGTTTTTAATTTAATTCAATCTATTGAATAGATTTATCCAATAAATAATTAATTAAATAAATGAATCAATTAATTCCCCTAAAAAATTAATTAATTAGATTATCAAATGATAAATTAATTATTTAATATTAATCGATATCAAATGCCGAAAAAACTCTTTAAGTGTAAAACCATTTTTCCCTTTGCAATTCATTTAAGTGCGACTCTTTAGGTTCGTCTCAAAAGGCTAGGAGGAAACCAAAGGATGTGAGTAAGACCTAGCCAGTCACATGGCTCACATCGTAACCCAATTGCGAACGAATGATGAGGATCATTCCAAACCCTTCCTATTCACCCTATTTTGAATATCGTACAAGTATAAACCTTTTATTCTAATATCCAAGTCAAGTGAGAGTCACGGTACAGTACTTGACTATATGCTAAATTACATAATGAGTCGAGGTCAATAAGATTACTCTTATGTCTAACACGAGTAAACCATTGATTTGGCCAAAGACTTTTGACCTCACTCATTCATGATGGCATAGGATCATTGCTCATTCACTTATGAGAGAATAAATTCCAATCTTGAAGATTTAATTAAGACTACTACTTGTCTATCAAGCTGCACTTCGAGGTTGACTCCACCAATGGGTGAATTGAGTCTAACTACTCAATGATGAACTTGATATCACAAGTACATCTTCAACGTGATTTCTCAGGTCTAATGTCCACGCGTACCTATCACAATTAATCAGTTATGTCATTGATTGTGACACGACAAAATCCTAGCAAGAGAACTAGATCTTGTAAGTAGTAAAGTGGATGTTCAAGTCCGGGGTTATCGTATCCGCAGGGACAACTATAATCTAAGTACCAAGACTACTGTATTACCCAATTCTAAGTTAGATCGATCGATAAAAGGTTTGATTTAAACTAATTTAACTAAGTTAAGCACTAAAATAAGTTATAACCAAATAAGTGGAAGAAGCGATTAAGGCACATGGTTCAACCATTTATGTATTTCGATTGTGATTAAGGTTCTATTGGATTATTAGATGGATTTAGACAAGGTGAAATTTCCTAACATACGTACTACCCAATCTCTTGGCATAGCAACCCTACCTTAGTTAACGATTTCCTATATATCTCTATATGAAAACCCGTCTTAACAAAGATGCATTTAAGGTCTAGGAATTCCCGACGTGAATGAAAAGCCACCTAAAGAAACCGAGTCTATCTCTAGTCGGTTTAACTATAAGGTATTCAATGTTTATATCTTCCCTAGGTTATTATCTCTCGATCTCTAACCTAGGCATTTTATCGAATACTTGGTGATCAAACAAGCGAAGCATTGAGCTCAACTATTGAATACATAGCTAAAACCAACATTAATCCAATAAATACCAAAACAACAACAATCAAAATAACATAAACGGCCTAGCCACGGCCTTAATCAAATGCGTTTAGCTCATGTTCATGTCACAAATATGGATTTCAATCATACAAGTCATTGTAAAGAGTTGGACAAGTTTATGAAATAAAGATATAACAACTCCCGAATAACCGTGATGAAGTGGATCCCTCGATGAAATCTCCGTCGTCTTGCGAATCCGGGCTTTCAAAGAGATGTTGTGGCCTTCTATCTTCTCTCGAAGGTGTTTCTCTCCTATTTTTCTTGTTTGGCAGCTCTCAAGTGTATCCCCTGTGTTTTAACCTAAATGGTCTATTTATAGACCATTTTCGCCGCCTCGAACACCGCGGCGTTCGCATTCTGCCTCACCATCGCCGCGGTGTTGGATGGTGATCGCCACGGCGTTCACTTCTGCAGCTCATCACCGCGGCGTTTGTGGTTGAACGCCGCGGCGTTGCCCTATTTTTCTCCAAAAGTGCTTCGTTGTGCCTTCGTTTCTCGCTCTGTGCCCCGACTGTTAACCTAATCTAACAAGGCAAAGAAAACGGGGTTCAAAGCATCATATGTGATCAAATTATCAACGAAACAATCAAAACCAAGTCAATAAACGGGGGAAAACTAGTGTAAAAATAACATATATCAGATTGTCATTGAGTTAAAACCCATGTGACAGAACTGATGCGAGTCGAGTTCGAACATATCAGTCTCATTGAAATGTCTATGACACAAACTCCCACTATCACATAGTGTTCGACTGACACTTCTATGTCAAAGCTTATGTCATACAAATTTTATCTAGTCCTGATGTCCAGTTAGAACTTTCTTTGACTTGCGATCTAGTTTAGACAATAAGTGTCGAACTCTTCTAGTGCCCTTCTCCCTAACCCATAGGGAGTAGAAGTGCTGGGAAAAATTTCATAAAACAAAAACGCAGCGGAAGAATATATTTAAATCCCAGTGGCTCATCTCTATTTCTCGTATTTAAATTGAGTTTCGAATTCAATTACCGTTCTCGCGTATGTTGAATTATGAACCAGCTTTACAATCCCTTCTTGAATAGCAAATCCGTCACTGTCTCTAAATTGTCACGCCGGAGTCAAAAATGAAAATCTTCTTCTTCTTCTCTTGAGGGAGACGACTAGAGAGAGAGAGATGGGATGGAGTGTTTTTACTTGGAGAGAAAGTTTGTGTGATCATTCACTTAGTTATTTTTTCACTAAGCAGTATATTTATACTACAATAGAGAACAATAACCTAGGTCTCCAAAGCCCTATTGGGCAAGGCTTTTAAGCCTTCGGGCTTTAGTCCTATTTTGGTTTTTAATTAATTAAATAATTAATATTATTTATCCAATAAATAAATTAATTAAATAATCAATTAAATTCATGTTAATATTATAATTAAATTCCTCTAAGGAATTAATTAATTCATTAACTTAATTAATTAATAAAATCATCTAATGATTAATTAATTAATCTCGATATCCAAATACTGAAAATTCTCTCAAGTCTTTTCCATGATTTTCCTTTTGCATTTCCTTTAAGCGCGACTCTTTATGTTCGTCTCAAAAGGCAATTGGGAGGAAACCAAAAGGATGTGAGTAACACCTAGCCAGTCATGTAGCTCACATCGTATCCCAATTGAGAACGAATGAATAGGATCATTCCAAACCATATACGCTGTGAATACCGTATAAGTATAAACCTTTTATTCTTATATCCCAGTCAAGTGAGAGTCATGGTTTTAGTCAAACACACATGACTTGTCCATATGCTTAGCTGATAATAAGTCGAAGTCATTTTACGCTTTGGCCAAAGACTTTTAACCTCACTCATTCATGACTACATAGGATATTTAGCTCATTCACTTATGAGAGAATAAATCCCATTTTGCTAATCAGTTAACAATGGTACTTGCACATCAAGTCGCACTTCGAGGTCGATCCCACCAAAGGGTGATTTGGATCTAACTACTCTAATGACAGGCTTGATGTTACAAGTACATCTTCAACTCGATTCCTCAAGTCTAAGGTTCACGCGTACCTATCACAACTTATTAGTTTTATCATTGACTGTCAATGAGTGAATACCCATGTGATGAAACCAATGCGAGCAGTGTTCGAACATATTAGTCCAACTAATATGTCCATAACATAAGTTCCCACTATCATTCCCATAGTGTTCGAATGGCACTTTCTCTATCAAAGCTTATATCATGTAAGTCCTTGTTCTGTATTGATGTCCAGTTAAATACTTTCTTAGACTTGGGAACCCTATTTAGAGAATAAGGATCGAAACCCTTCTGGTGCCATTCTTTCTATCCCATAGGAAGTAGAAGGTTTGCCTTCATTCTCAAGGACTTTACGTTGTTTATTAACATCTTACAAATGCCTATAAGAAAACAACAAGTTAACGCCTTATATATGATAAAAAAATATTGTTTAGTTACAAGTCAATGCCCTAAATGCCCTATAAGTCTATCCTCTTTATGGCATTTGAGGGCATACACTCTAACAATCTCCTACTTGAACGCAATGCCATTTGCTATGGTATTTAATACCCATCCCTTCGAGATGCTTTTCTAGCACCGCCTGTGCCAATGGCTTGGTAAATAGATCAGCGACATTGTTAGTTGAGGCTATTTTCTGAACAGATATTTCTTCTCATGCAGCGATCTCTCTTATGATGTGATATCTCCTCTCGATGTGTTTGGACTTGTTGTGAGACCTAGGTTCCTTTTCTTGCGCTATTGCTTCAGTGTTGTCACAGTAAAGTGGCAACAAGAGCTTTATGCTAGGAACCACTTGAAGTTCTTCCATGAACTTCCTTATCCAAACAGCCTTTTTAGTTGCCTCAGAGGTAGCTATGTATTCAGCCTCTGTAGTGGAATCCACGGTTGTGCTTTGCTTGGAACTTTTTCAAGTCACCGCCCCACCATTGAGGGTGAATACGAATCTTAAGGTGGATTTCCGATCATCGTCATCAGATTGAAAATCCGACTCAATGTACCCGTCCACTCTCAGGCTACCACTCCCATAGATGAGAATCATATCATTGGTTCTCTTCAGAGACTTTAAGATATTCTTCACAGCTATCCAATGTTCCTTGCTTGGGTTTGCTTGAAATCGACTAACAACGCTTACTGAATAAGTAATGTCAGGTCTAGTACACAACATTGCGTACATCAGGCTACCCACTACTGATGCATTGGGTACAATGCTCATTTCATTCCTATCTTTCTCACTTTAAGGACACATAGATTTTGAGAGATGTATCCCATATATCATTGGCAGGACCCTTTCTTAGAATCCTCTATCCTATTTCTCTTTAGGACCTTTTCTAAGCAAAGGGCTTGAGAGAGCCCTATCATTCTATTTGTTCGATCTATGTAGATTTGAATCCCTAGAATATAAGTTGCCTCTCCCAAGTCTTTCATAGAGAAAGTACTCGAAAGCCACTTCTTTACAGTGGTGAGCATTCCTATGTCATTCCCTATGAATAATATGTCATCTACATATAACACAAGGAATGTTATCTTGCTCCCACTAACCATCTTGTAAACACATGGCTCATCTTCGTTCTTGATGAAGCCAAATCCTTTGGCAGCCTCATCAAAACGTAGATTCTAGCTACGGGATGCTTGCTTGAGTGCATAAATGGATCTCTCAAGCTTACACACCTTATGAGTATGCTCCTTAGATTCAAAACCTTTAGGCTGTTCCATATAGATGTCCTCTTCCAGGAATCCTTTTAGGAAAGCATTTTTGACATCCATTTGCCATATTTCATAGTTAAGGTGTGCGGCTATTGCAAGTAGAATCTTTATTGATTTGATCATAGCCACTGGCGAAAAGGTTTCTTAGTAGTCAATTCCTTCTTTTTGACTATACCCTTTCACCACTAGCCTGGCTTTGTAGGTGTCAACCTTGCCATCAATACCAATCTTTCTATTGTAAATCCATTTGCACCCGATTGGTTTTACCCCTTTAGGTTGGTCCACAAGTTTCCTGACTTGGTTTGCATGGATCGAACTGATCTCAGTTTGCATAGCTTCATGCCATCTAGTAGGATCCACATCCACCATTGCTTGATCAAAAGTGGAGGGATCATCTCCATAATCCTCCTCTAATACAGAATGAAATTCCAGCTCCCTCTGTACTAGATATCCTACCTCTCAGGCGCTTGAGGCACTCTACTTGATCTTCGCGGTTGTGGTTGTGTTACAGAAGGTTCGGTTCTCACTTCCTGTGATGATGTAGCCAGTGGAGTCTCATTTTGTTCTTCTAGAACAATCTTTCTACCCGCTCCTCCTTCTTGAATGAACTCGTCTTCAAGAAAGTGGGCTTGTAAAGCTACAATGATCATTTGATCATCATACAGGTAAAAGAGGTATCCCATTGAATCCTCAGGATATCCAATGAAATGTCCCTTCAAGGATCTGCCCTCTAACTTGTCCACTTTGGTCTTTTTGACATAAGCCGGACATCCCCAAATCATGATGTGATTAAGACTTGGTTTCCTATTCCTCCATATCTCATAGGGAGTCATAGGAACGGACTTGGACGGACATCTATTTAAAATGTGTACAGCTGTAAGCAGCGCATGACCCCACAGTGAAATAGGTAAGTCAGTGTAGCAGAGCATGGAGCGAACCATGTCCAACAAGGTTCGATTCCTTCACTTTGCTACTCCATTTAAATGTGGTGTTGCTGGAGGTATGAGCTATAATACTATACCATTCCCTCTCAGGTATACATCAAACTCGTCGCTCATATATTCTCCTCCTCGATCCGACCGAAAGGTTTTTATATGTTGACTAGTTTGATTTTCCACTAAAGCTTTGAATTTCTTGAACTTTTCAATGGATTCAGACGTATGCCTCATCATGTACACTAGACCATATCTTCAATGGTCATCGGTGAAAGTGATGAAGTAAAGGAAACCTCCTCGTGCCATTTCTCCAAATGGACCACAAACATCAGTGTGCACTAAGCTTAAGATTTGTGAGGCTCTTTCAAAAGTCCTTGTGAAGGGGATCTAGCCATCTTGCCTTTGAGACAAGATTCACAAGTAGGATTGGGATCCAATCCCAATGGACCGATTAGTCCATCTTTCTCCATTTTGCGAATTTGTTCGCCGACATGGCCTAGTCTAAGATGCCAAATCAATCTTTGGTTTATTCCAAGCCCACTACATTTCCTTTGTATAGTATTCACAGAACACTCATTTTGGACATTAAGGTAATACAATCCATTTATTAAACAAGCAAAGCCTACTAATTTATTACCATAATAAATATTGCATCATTCATCAATAAAACGGAAAGTATAACCAAGTTTAACTAAAACGGGAATAGAAACAATATTTTTAAGTCCATTGGGCAAAACTAAAACATTATCCAGAAATAGTATATGTCCAGAATTTAGAAATAATGAGGCAGATCCAATTTCAGTAGCTGCGACGCTTTGCCCGCTGCCTACTCTTATCTTCACCTCATCAGGGCTCAGTTTCCCACTTCTTTCCAGATTCTGATTCACACAATAGACATGAGTATTAGCTCCTGAATCAAGAACCCATGAAGAGGAAAAATTGGTAATAGAGCAATTAGTTTCAAAATATAAAGTTCTTTACCTTTCGCTCGTATTTTAGGACAGTCTCTTCTCCGGTGGCCTAGCTCACCGCAGCATAAGCATTTATCCTGATTTCTAGCCCTAAATGGTCATTATTATTCCTTCTTCCATCCAATGGATTAGGAAAAATAATTTCCATTGAGTTGTTCCTTTTGTCCGCCTTTATTTGTTTTTGAGCAACTTTGAGTTTTTCTAATAGCCCAGCTAAAGAACCCTCAATGCCATTCATGTCAAAGTTTATGATGAAGTAATAGAACGAATCGGGGAGTGACTGTAGGATGAGATCAACTTGGAGATGTAGGTCCATGTAGAAGTTTAAAGATTTTAGTTTTTCTATCATGGTCATCATTTTGAAAACGTGTTCTCCAACATCCTCGCCTTCAATCATTTTAGTACGGAAGAGATCCCTTGAAATGAAATATCTAGCGGTCCTACCGTGCTCTCCGAACAGCTCATCCAGATGTAGGATAATGTCTATTGCATTATCCATCTTATCATTGGACCTTTGCAACTCTATGCACATCGAGCTTAAGATGTACACCCTTGCTCTATGGTTATCACAGCACTAATCCCAACCAGCCAGGCAAACTTCATCACCCTCGTCATTTCCAAGAATGGGAGGACGACCAATTTGTAGTACATAGTCTATGGATTCACTGCTAAGGACCATCCTCAGCTTTGCGAGCCATTTTATGTTGTTTGGACCAGTGAGAATCGTGTTTTCTATTAATTTCGACAGTGGTTTGGGAGACATAATTAAATTTGAGAGAGAGAAATCAAATAACTGCAAAAAATAAACCAGACTTTATTAGACTTGTGTAACTAAACTAAAACCAAGTTTAAAATCAAGGACTTCGACTTATAACTTGGCTCCCACTACATTTTTCGAGATTCACACTCCCACTGTGAAAAGCGGAAGTGATCATTGCAATGTACTTCGTGGTGGGGATTGAGTTCTTTAATTAATCTAATGGATGGCAACCCTTTAACAATATTTGGTCCATTATTTACTTAAAGGGATGTCCAACATCAATCTATCCAATAGATGGTTCAATCTTCTTTTTCTCATAATCCACCAAAACCGCAACCCTTTAACGATTTATAGGCTTTGTGGATTATCTAAGTTTACCCCCCCACTAACTCCTCATAATCTAACATTTGAATTTCACCTTGCAACCCTTTAATGATATTTGGGATGACATATGTCTCGATTAAGGCATCTAATGCACTTAATAAAATTGTAGAATTAAATCTTGATATACGACCCCCACTTACTGGGAAGATGCCATATACTAGGTTTAATACTTAATTTTATTAAGTTTAGTGGAGGGAAAGGATGCCTAGCACCCCTTACTAACTTAGTATAATTTGTTTTTATTTTTTTGGGAGAATTCATGTTCTAAACATTTATCTAAGTCTCACTTTGCACATTATTCAATTTATATAGCGCATAATGATAACATACATGCTTCATACAACTAATGAACATGCATCGAAAGCAATAAACCAACACATATGTCCATGGGCTTTATCTAGAGGGTCCAACCCAATGGGCCATCATTAAAAGGAAAAATAAGCCTAGCTATTCTTCGCGGGCTCCAAGCTCCTCTTCTTTTAGATTGATCTCCTCTTGAAAGACCTATTATATTTCTATCTATTACATGAGATTATTGAACAACCTATACATAATTCTAGAAATAAAATGAACGGCTCAATTCCGACCCTTACAACCCATAAAAGGAAATACAATCAAAAGAAATTACCTAAGCCCATGAACAATGTCACCATCATATAATACATGCTCGTGAAAAATAAAGCAATTATGTTGGCGATTAAGTTAATAATTAATTAGTCCAACTAATTAACTTTCTCAATAAAATTCCAAATTTTATTGATAATCATGACAATAAACCATTTAGTGAGAATCCCTAATTTAAATAAATAATTTAATTAAAAAAAAATTCTCCAAGAACCATTAATTAATTATTTCACTTAAATTAATAATATTCAATAAAAACAATTTGGGCTTGATTTCATAAAATATAAATTACAAACCATTGGCATATTTAATTTTAATTAATTAGGCCTAAAACTAATTTATTGAAGAGTCCATAATTTTAATTAAAACAATTTGGGCTTATTTAATTAAATCTGGGTCATCATCCTTTTCACCCACCCAGATAATTAAAATAGCTAAAAATCCATTTATTTAAAAATTGAACCCGAGAAAAATAACCAGACTCGTTAGGACCCGGGTCAAAGACCCGGGCCCACAAAACAGGGCCCATGTGCGCCAGGCGCACGGCACGACGTGTGTCGTGCGCCCAGCACACGGCCTTAAGCCTGGCCGCGCGGCCAGGCGCCTTGCACTGGGCCTGGCCGGCACTGGCAGCGTGGCCAGGCCCAACGCACGGCGTCGTGCACATAGGCGCACGGCACGACGTGTGTCGTGCGCCCAACACACGGCCTTAAGCCTAGCCGCGCGGCCAGGCGCCTTGCGCTGGGCCTGGCCGGCACTGGCAGCGTGGCCAGGCCCAACGCACGGCGTCGTGCACACACTGTGCGCGCAGTGGATGGTCCGAAGGCCACTAGCTGCGCGCCCAGCGCGCAGACTGCGCACGTTGTTTTCATCGCGCTCGTCGCGGGGTTTTTCCGACCTGATTCTCACAAAAATTAGATTTTTCAATTCACAAGTCATCATACTACAACATACATGAATTAAACATAGAAAAATCATGGATTACTATCATGAAAAACATATTCAAAACATGCTTCAAAAATGCGAAAAAAACACATAATCACGTAATAAATTAAATACAGAAATCAGAGATTGGCTCTGATACCACTGTTGGGAAAAATTGCATAAAACAAAAACGCAGCGGAAGAATATATTTAAATCCTTGTGGCTCATCTCTATTTCTCGTATTTAAATTGGGTTTTGAATTCAATTACCGTTCTCGCGTATGTTGAATTCTGAATCAGCTTTGCAATCCTTTCTTGAATAGCAAATCTGTCGCTGTCTCGAAATTGCCACGCCGGAGTCAAAAACGAAAATCTTTTTCTTCTTCTCTTGAGGGAGATGGCTAGATAGAGAGAGAGAGAGAGAGAGAGAGAGAGAGAGAGAGAGAGAGAGAGAGAGAGAGAGAGAGAGAGGGTGGAGTGTTTTTACTTGGAGAAAAGTTTGTGTGATTATTCACTTAGTTATTTTTTCACTAAGTAGTATATTTATACTACAATAGAAAACAATAACCTAGGTCTCCAAAGCCCTATTTGGACGCCCACTTCAAGACTTTTAAGCCTTCGGGCTTTAGTCCTATTTTGGTTTTTAATCAATTAAATAACTAATATTATTTATCCAATAAATAAATTAATTAAATAATCAATTAAATTCGTGTTAATATTATAATTAAATTCCTCCAAGGAATTAATTAATTCATTAACTTAATTAATTAATAAAATCATCTAATGATTAATTAATTAATCTCGATATCCTATACCAAAAATTCTCTCAAGTCTTTTCCATGATTTTCCTTTTGCACTTCCTTTAAGCGCGACTCTTTAGGTTCGTCTCAAAAGGCAATTGGGAGGAAACCAAAAGGATGTGAGTAACACTTAGCCAATCACGTGGCTTAGATCGTATCCCAATTGAGAAAGAATGAATAGGATCATTCCAAACCTTATACGTTGTGAATACCGTATGAGTATAAACCTTTTATTCTTATATCCCAGTCAAGTGAAAGTCATGATTTTAGTCAAACTCACATGTCTTGACCATATACTTAGCTCACAATGAGTCGAGGTCATTTTATGCTTTGGCCAAAGACTTTTAACCTCACTCATTCATGACTGCATAGGATATTTAGCTCATTCACTTATGAAAGAATAAATCTCATTTTGCTAATCAGTTAACAATGCAACTTGCCCATCAAGTCGCACTTCGAGGTCGATCCCACCAAAGGGTGATTTGGATCTAACTACTCTAATGACAGACTTGATGTCACAAGTACATCTTCAACTCGACTCCTCAGGTCTAAGGGTCACGCGTACCTATCACAACTTATCAGTTTCATCCTTGACTATCAGTGAGTGAATACCCATGTGATGAAACCCATGCGAGCAGTGTTCGAACATATTAGTCCAACTAATATGTCCATGACATAAGTTCCCACTATCATTCCTATAGTGTTCGACTGGCACTTTCTCTGTCAAAACTTATATCATGCAAGTCCTTGTTCTGTATTGATGTCCAGTCAAATACTTTCTTAGACTTGCGAACCCTATTTAGAGAATAAGGATCAAAACCCTTCTAGTGCCATTCTTCCTATCCCATAGGAAGTAGAAGGTTTGCCTTCATTCTCAAGGACTTTACGTTGTTTATTAACATCTTACAAATGCGTATAAGAAAACAACAAGTTAACGCCTTATATATAATAAAAAAAACATTGTTTAGTTACAAGTCAATGCCCTATAAATCTATCCTCTTTATGGCATTTGAGGGCATACACTCTAACAAGAAGGTCCGCCTTAATGTCATGGACTTAGAGTTGTTTATTTATCATACAAATGCAAATAAGAAAACAAAGCAAACGCTTTATATATAAATAATGTTTAATTACAATGAATATACCCTATACATTCTATCTTCTACGGCATCTGAAGGCATAACACCAACAGTTGTTATCATTGCAAAGCAACATTTACTACCAGAAAACTGGGTGACAAACAATCTGAATCACACAAGCTAGGAAAACTACAATCGTAAGAGATCAAAAATTGTGTTTCAATTACATTACAAACAAATTTTATTGACAGGACCCAAATTGTGCTTCCAATACATTCCTAGTAAAAACAATTAATTGCAAGCTAGACAGCTTCCTTTCAATAACTTGTAGCCTTCCATCTATCATTTATATCTGATTCAATTGACTATAACAAAAGAGCATAAAATTATATGTAAGAATGCCATAAAAGCAAATCAGTTTAGATAAACGGATTTTCTTAAAAAATAATATAGTTTTTAATATTATTTATATAAATAATACAACAAAAAAAAAATGATCCAAAAATAGCACGGTACGCCATTGGGAATGGCGTACCCACCTTTTTTTTATTTCATTTAATTTTTTTAAAGTGACTAGGTACGCCATTTGGTATGGCGTATCCAGTCCAAAATTTGATTGAATGGCATATCCAGTAGGAAATTAACAAAAAAAAAATTCTCTCTTTTCTCCCTTTTCTTCCCTCTCTTCTCTCCACTTTCACTCTGCTCTTCTCCCTTTGTTTCCAGCAATTTCTTCCTCTCTCTCTCTCTCACTCTCACTCTTTGTCTCTCAAGTTCACTCTCACTCTTTCGCTCTCAAGCTCACTCTCTCTGACTCTAACTCTCTCTCTCTCTCTCTCTCACGCTCACTCTGTCTCTCTCCCTTCTTCCCTCACCCGATCCCTCTCCTCCATTTTTGTTAAACTCACAAAAATTCAACAAAAATCCACAAAAATTCTCTCTTCTTCCAAATTTCTTCTCTTTTCTTCCTAATTTCTCCTTCTTCTTTTTTTTTTCAATTTTGAGGTAATTATCTACTTTAATTTAATATCTAATTTTATGCTTATGAATTTAGATATAATTTTTATGATTTATTTAGATTTTGTGGTTGTTGTTTAATTTAGTAATTATCCCTAAACTTATTTTTGAATTTTAGGGTAGAAGTTAGAATATTCGGGTTTATTTTTAAATTTTAGTGTAGAAGGTAGAATTTTAGGGTTTATGTTTGAATTTTAGCGTAGAATTTTGAATTTTATGGTAGAATTTTGAATTTTAGGGCATCATTTTTGAATTTTTATAGTAGAATTTTACACTACTACAAAAATATATACACTATTACAGCGATTTTGGTAAAACCACTGAACGGAGGTACCTATTACTGCGGTTCATTGGGAACCACTGTAATAGGGTATCGCGGTCTTGACCTATTACAGCGGTTCAAAAATAAACCGTTGTAATAGGACACACCTATTACAGTGGTTCGTCTCTGAATCGCTGTAATAGGCGATTCGAGGCCAACTGCTGTAAAAAAAAAAGTTAAAAATAAAAAACTCGACCTATTACAGCGGTTCGGACAAAACCGCTGTAATAGGCAGCGTATATTTAAAATAATAACAATAATAAAAGAAAATCGGGCTATTACAGCGGTTCTTATGTGAATCGCTGTAATAGGTGTATCATATTATAGCCCACATAAGAACCGATGTATGAGGCCGAAACCAAAAATTTAAAGCCCCCCTCGTAGATCTTCCTGCTTCTCTCTCTCTTAGTCTTTCTCTTTCTACTCTCTCTCTCTCTCTCTCTCTCTCTCTCTCTCTCTCTCTATCGCACCACCACTACCACCACCGCCGCCGCCTCCACGACCACCGTAGCACCGCCGCCGCCTCCACCACCACCACACCATATGTGTGGGTGTATGCATATTTGTGTATATGTGGGTGTATGTATATTTTTGTATGTGTAGGTGTATGCATTTTTGTGTATGTGTAGGTGTATGTATATTTGTGTATATGTGGGTGTATGTATATTTTTGTATGTGTGGGTGTATGTATATTTGTGTATATGTGGATGTGTTTGTGTATGTGTGGGTGTATGTATATTTGTGTATTTGCGAAAATACGGAAAAAAAAATTTGCTATGTCGAAATGACACGAAATTCGCACGATCATAACGAACGGACATGCTAAACAAGACGCATTGCTTAGCAATGCGGTTTTGTGATTTTAGCTATCTGAGATCGTTTAAAGCCTGAAATTTGCGTTTTATTACGAAAAAAACTATTTTCGCTATGACCGTGCGAATTTCGTGTCATTCCGACACAGCAAAATTACAAACGAGAAAGTGTAATAAAAAAAACTGCTGTAATATGCCAAAACCTTACTACAGCGGTGCCTATTACAGCGGTTAAAAACCGTTGTAATAGACATTTTTTGTAGTAGTGTTAGTTAAAATTTCGAGTTAAAAAGTTTGATATAATTTGAGGGTAGAATTTTGAATTTTTATTGTTTTGTTTTTAGGTATAATTTCGAATTTTGTGTTAATTATTGAAGTTTTGACAATTTTTTAGGTATTAGTTTGATTTTTTTGGTATAAATTTTAGGTACTAGTTTGAATTTCTTTGGTATACTTGAATTTCAAATTTGTATGTATAATATTTAGTTATAATTTAGTATTTAGTGTGGATTCTTGAATACACATATAATGTTTACCTATTAGTCCAATTTTTTTGTGCAAACTTTTAGCCATAATTTTAAATTTTTTAATATAATTTGGAATTTAGTGTTAATTCTTGAATTTTGAAATAATTTTTAGAATTTAGTTGTACTTCTTATTATTTAGAATTGAGGTTGTTGTTTAATTTAGTAAAAATTCAAATTTATTGTTGTTTTGGTTTGAATGTGATATAATTTTAGGGTTTATTTTTGAATTTTAGGGTCTATTTAGTTTTTTATGTACGACTTTGAGACAATGTTTTAGGTATTATGTCAAATTGTTTGGTATAACTTTTAGCTAGAATTTCTTGTTTTTAGGTATAATTTGAATTTAGTCTTAATTATTGAACTTTGATATAATTTTAGACAAATTTGAAGGCATTGCTTCGAATTTTTGGTATAAAATTTTGCTATAATTTTAAATTTTTATGTTTAATTTTTAGGCATACTTTCGAGTTTAGTTTTGATTATTGAAATTTGATATAATTTGGGTATAAATTTGAATTTTTAGTATTTAGAATAGTGGATAATAATCTAATTAATTCATTGTATTCTAATTGTACTTGCTATATTTTATAAATGCAGGATGACAAATTTGTACGATCGTCATATATATGGCCCTATAGATCGTAGTGTGTTGACGAATCAGACAAGCCATATGTCTGAGTGTGTATTTTCAAGGGATGTTCCAGTATTGCGAGCTAGACAAGCTGATTGTCATTATTTTGAAATGATCAAAGATCATGTTCCACATTCACGAGTCTTACAAAAACTCCATCAAATGGGGTTTTACCGCATTTACATGTTAACCAAGTCTAGCAGGTTTAGAAATGATATGGGACTTGTGGTTGCACTTGTTGAGAGGTGGCGCCCGAAGATTAACATGTTTCACCTCAAAAGTGTAGCTATAGACGTAGCTATACCATGGGATCTACCAGTCGATAGTAGGCCTTTAGTTATTCATCATGAATTTCAGGGATTTACGGATTATGTAGCCTTTATTCACAAGCTTTTAGGCTTCGAAATTCAACAGAGTTATTTATCAGATAAGGGTTTGTGGTTAAAAATGAAAAAGCTATGTGAATTCCTGAAATCAGATGAGGCAAAAATCTGAGACGAGTCCGCTGATCTTATGGTTGATCAAATAGCATGATGTTGGGCTTTTGAATTGTTTGGTGTCATGTTACCCGAAAGCAGCGGAGATGTCGTTTCGATTTTGTGGTTGAAATTTTTAGAAAATATTAACGAAGTGAATTCATATAGTTGGGGGAGTGGTGTTTGGACATATTTGCACCTTCAGCTATATCATGCCTCCCGAAGGAATTCCAAAGAAATGTGTGGTCTAGTACCATTGTTACAGGTATACTTTATTATTTTTTTGTTGTTATATCTTTCGCTGAAATATTCAATATTTAATAAATTAATGTATTTATGTTTAACATTTGTCGGCATGGGCATGAATAACGATTGTGAGGCCGACCAGGGTTCCACATGCAATGGTAGAAATTGATTCAGATAACATTGCACGAGCTCCTTATAGGAGACGGTAATTTATCTAACTAGGATTTTTAATTCAGAAACAACCTTTATTTTTTATTTATTGGCATTATTGATTTTGTAGGTGGTATCAACCCGGTGAGTAATAAAAACACAACGTCAGGCGTTTTAGTTTGCAGCTAGAGAAGCATTAGATCAGATGACCTATCATCATGAGAGTAAAAGATTATCTTCACGTCATTATATTATGAAGTTATATAATGCTCTCGTATTAAAAATATTGTTGTTCAATTTTCTTATTTCAGTTTGTTTGAAACTTATACAACTTCGCTGATCTGGACATTGCTGAATTGCCACCTGAGTCTTACGCATCTGCTGTGTGGAAAGCATTGGTTTGAATGGTATTCCTTACATTGTGAAGTATCATTGTCCAGAGCGTGTTCTTTAACAGTTTGGATTCCGACAAAAAAATCCATACTTATTTACACACCCACAGTTCGTTAGGATTGATCGTTCTGGGAGGGAAAATGAGGATTGGTCCATTTCTCATAGGATCTTCATCGACCAATGGAATGATCGATTACATCATGTTGTGGTAGGAGACGTGGGTACGGGCACAGCAGAAGGATACGACGAGTGGTATGATAGTATCACACGTCGTTACATTTCGAAAGAGTTGGATAGTTTGAATGTCGGCTTCTAAACAGGATCGGTACCTCTATTGGATAATGTGGTTAGTATATATAATTGTGTAAGGTTAAAATTACATTACATATAAGTTTTACTTTGTCTTATACTTTTGTTTATCTTTTACAGAATATTCATATTCAACAATTGCAAGGCCTTGTCCAAGAGTCCCCATGAACGAGCAATGCTTCTGAGGGGATATTAGGGCTAGTGAGATCGGGTCTTACCTAGCTTTCTCGGATGGTCACATTTAGCCATCGTTCTTGTTGGTCCCAAGTGGCATACGAAAGGGTCTAGAAGGGGGGGGTTGAATAGACCCTGAAGTCTTTTTCGACTTCAAAAAGGTTTCGTATTAAAATGGTTTTGGACGCTTGAAATGTGAACGCAAGACTGCGCGTTTACTTAGAATTATAGACGCTTAGGTTAAGCGTCTGATGAAGACTGTTTTTATAGAGTTAACTTAGATTTCAAGATTTGAATACTTTAACCGAGTGGGTTTAAGCGTTCAGTTCTTTAATCAGTGTTAGCACAGCGGAATGATTTTTCTAGTCTTCTTTTGAAAGCTTTAGCGTCACCAGAAGTTTCTTAGTTGCTTAGCGTTTGATTGTATTTTACTTAATCAATTTATGCAATGATATGATATGAAAGAATTGACTGAAAAGTAAATAACACAATATTTGTAAGGTTCGTTGGGTGATGTAATCCCAACTACGTCCTTCTTCTCCTTGAACACTTGGAGGCTATCCACTAAAGTGATTCTCAAAGAATCACACAGAATCTTCTACACAATAGGGAGAGATAGATGTCGATGACTTGAGCTCCTTGATCACACAGATTTCTGCTCCAAATCACTTCAATCTCCTTGCTTCTTTCACCCAGAAATGATGCAAGTATCCAACTTCGACTTCACACAGATCGCGAGGCTTGGATGGGTTTTTCTAAAATGGTTTGTTTGATTTTGATGAAGTTCAAACAACTTGGAAGTATCTCAGTAGGAAAGTGGTTTCTTCGAAAAGAATGTTTGAGATATTTGTTGACTGTCTGAGGATTAAAGAAAAGCAGAGAGAATGTTTTCTTGAATATTCTGGCTTTTCTGAGAGTTTAAGGAATGAGACTTCAATGCAACAACAATTCGACTTGAAGATTACTTGTTATTTGGCTCGTTGTTGAAGTCCTATTTATAGGCATTCTTGGAGAAAGTGTCTGTTTGACACATGCACAGGCGCGTGTCTCTCACTTTCGCGAATGAACAACTTTTGTCCTTTTTCCTGAAAATCTGCTGCACAAAAGTTGGTGCTGTAGTCTGAGATAATTGACAGTCCAATAGGGTGGCTTCTCCGTACGTCTGAAAGTGCTTATAACATTTAATGCTCTTATCAGCATTTAATGCATTTGAATTAAATACCCGTTGGTACTTAATGCTTTGAGAATATTTGCATTAAACTCCTTCTAGACTTAGAAATAAATTCAAGTGAAATTACTTCTGTCCCATAAGGAAACGCTTGATGTAGCTGGTCATTTGGACGCTTGGAGACTTTTATCTTCTTTCAGAAATCAGGCGCTTGAGTCTTCGAACTTTACCACTGATAAACTCACTCAGAAATTATCAGACGCTCAGCCTAAGACTACTTAGCCTAACAATCTAAAATAAAATAAAACAAAACCTAATAAGCCTATTACAAAACTAACGCTTCAAAGCTTATACAAATTTTCTACTGAAATCAAACTTACATATTTTGGGGTCTAACACAAAGTCCTAATTGTCATCATCAAAACATCTAACATGAAATTCCTAACAGTTCTGATGCAGCATCCAGTGTTCATTTTCATCAGAGACACAGGGAAGACATGCTTCCATAGAGGAGAAGTAACATCAAGGATGTAGAGGATCCAAAGGATGATGAAGAACTTAGACGGCATCACTCACGTCTGCGTATGGGCGAACCTTAAATTTCCAGTCAAGTTCCTCCCACCGCCACTTTCTGACCATTGTCTTCGACTTTTGGTGATCCCTATGCTTCCGGCGATTACTATCCCGAGATGGTTATTCCAACACCTGAGCCAGAGTTACAATACACATTCCAAGAGGAGGGGCCTTCATGTTCAGAATGGGAAATGCCCTCCAATTGGTGGGATGAACTTATGGAGCCTTACACGGGTCTGAGTCTAGACATGTTGCATCTTCCACCTCCCATAACTAGGAATCCACCTCCAGTCTCTTTACAGTTTGACACATCCGCAGTTGCGTTAAACTTAGATGTGAACAGAACAGAAGAAGAAATGCAGGGACTTAGACGGACGATGAGGAGGGGGCGCCCTCCATCTTGTGGCATGGGGGGACATCGCAGTCAGCGGCCACATAAATAGTATTTTTTGTTGCTATATTTTTTTAATTTGTAATGCTTGACAATGTGATATTTATATTATTGACGTAATTGTTCAATTGGAAGGCCGAAAAAAAGGAATAATAACATAGACATATTAACTATATGAAACAAATTAACACCAATCTAGATATTGGAAGGCCGAAAAAAGGGAATAATAACATAGACAAACAAATATGACGATCACGACAATCGGTAACACTTATACTACAATCAATCTCATTTGGAATCCGAGTACTCACATTTCTGCCTACATGTCGTTGTATCTTCAAATGAGGGTCATGGACCATCTCAAAATTAGGTGCATCCCAAAAATGAGCATCATGTAAAGGATGGAATCTCCCTTGATATGTTTGTAAATACTCACCAATGCGGTAATAATTTTCAACCAACGAGACTGTCCTCCTTCTCAAATCTTTGCATAACGCAATCGCACATGAGCACGGAATTTTGTGTGTGGTCTATTTTCCATTGATGTCGACAACATACTTTAGACTACGATATCCGAGTTGCGCTTTGGTGTTAACTTGGCCAGTTAGGTTAAGATGTCTAAAGTGCCTGACAATATGTGTTGTGGATGCTTTCGCCTCTGCTGAGTACATTTTGTAGGGATACTCTGTCAAGTCCGAATCCCCCCCCCCCATTGTCAAGGCAGATTGCAATCTTTTATAAAAATAATCGACACATCGATGAAATGTGCATTCCAAAATAGCTGTGGGCGGTAGATGGCGAGCACCTTTCAACACGCCATTTAAGCTCTCTCCCATATTTGTTGTCATAATGCCTTCGCGCACCCCTCCATCATGTGCAAGTGTCCACTTTTCACATGGAATTCTGCTCAGATAAATGAAAACATCTTCATCCTTTTGTTGATATCCTTCATGATTTTATCGAACTTTGAAATACTGTGTCATACCTGCCTGATAACATAGACTCTTCATAACTTTATTTTTGAAACGATTATTAAAGTTTGAAGACACATGTCGTAGGCAATATTGATGAATTCCTTGAGGAGGGCAAAAAGCGGCTACAAGCTCAGATGCATACAGTAGGCCTTTGTGATGATCAGAAATAAACCATGCACCTTCTTTCCTTCGAAGAAAATGTTTGCTCACTAATTGCAGAAACCACAACCACGAGTCGTTCGACTCATTATCGACAATTGCAAATGCAAAAGACAAAATCTGATTATTTCCATCAAGATTTGTTGCGATCAGTAACTTAGCCTTGTAGCGTGCATATAGATGTGTCCCATCAACGCAAATGACTCTGCGGCAATGTTTGAATCCATCTATACATGGCTTGAACGACCAAAACACATACATGAACATTTTTGGATTTTGGTATGGTATTTTGTGTTTCCATTCAACAACCGTGCTCGGATTCCACTTCTGGATAGCTCCCAAGAACTTAGGTTACAATTGAACAGAATCCTCCCAAGTCCCGTATACAATCTCATTTGCACGTTGCAAGTTGTTCCAAGTCTTGCCATACGTAATATTGCATGCCCATTTTTCTGTCACTATTTGAACTATTAATGCTATCTTAATTGACGGATCTATTTGAACTTGTCCAAGAAGTTCGTTGGCAATCAGATTCATGCCCAAATTATGGTGGTTTTTAGGCACAATTTCGAGCAGACATTCATGTGGCCCTCTATACTTCAATATTCCCCAAAAATGTGTTTTCTTGATAATGAGCTCGAAGTCTAAAACGACGCCCTTCTCTTTCACCTGTGTGTTTGCATTCCACACAATAAGTTGTCGGGTTACTGATTGTCACCGTAAACTCACATTTTTCATGCGTTATGTGGTAGTCTTTCACCGCTCTTTGCAAGCTTTCTTTGTTTTCAAATGTCAAGCCCAAACCAAGATTACCTATCTAATAATCATAAGTCATATCCATTGCTTCACTTGGTCAATCTAATGAGTCTCCTTGTAATTCTTTATATGATGTGGAGTAGAATGGGAGCACATGATGAAGTTGTGGTTGATTCCCTGTTGGATGAACATCTTCCTCATAAGTCATTTCGTTGTTGAGTTGTTCATCGACGTCCGGGTCTGAATGCACATGAAGCGAACATGGAGAGTGAACACTATCATTGTCATCTTCAAAGTGATCGTTCTGAGGTGATATCAAACTACTCGTCCCTCCATGATGAGAAAAATGAGCATTGTAGTTGGCTTCCTCAAAATGCCCAAACTCATGATGACTGTGTGTAGACAGACATACATGTACAAAAATTATAAATCAAAATAAGGTTCGTCGTAATACATGATGATAGAATGCAAAGATAAAGAATAAGATAAAACAGGACTAAAAAATTATACAAACGTATAAACAATTCATTATTACCTCCATCTATATCCGGATTTGAATGAGTCCCTGAACTATGAGTCGCTAAAGGAAAATTTGGTACATTTTCAACACCTCCAAATGCATAACCCGATGTAGAACATCCTAAAAAGACAATCATAACAAAGAAAAACTATAAGAAAATGATACAAATAAAATTTCTTATAAAAATATTTAGACAATTATAACATTTATTAAAAAATATGATGATACAAAGTCAATGAGTGAAAAATCCATGTGACAAAACCGATGCGAGTCTTGTTCGAACATATCAGTCTAACTGAGATGTCTATGATATAAGTTCCCACTACCATTCCCATAGTGATTAACTGACACTTTCTCTGTCAAAACTTACATCATACAAGTCTCTATTCTGTATTGATGTCCAGACAATACTTTCTTTGACTTGCGAACCAAATTTAGATAATAAGGATCAAATTCTTCCAGTGCCATTCTTCCTAACCCATAGGAAGTAGAAGGTTTGCCTTATTATCAAGGACTTTGTGTTGTTTATGAAAACCTTACAAACGCCTATAAGAAAACAATAATATAATGCCTTATATTACGAAAAGATATTGTTTAGTTACAAATCAATGCCCTATAAATCTATCATCTTTATGGCATTTGAGGTCATACACACTAACAGACTAGTCTAAGATGTCATATCAGTCTTTGGTTAGTATCTTGCCTACCACATTTTTTAGTCATAGTATTCACAACATACTGATTTTGGACATTGAGGTACGTAATACAAACCATTGACTAAAGTAGCAGAGCCTACTAATTTATTGCCATAATAAATGTCACACTGCTTATTAATAAAACGAAAAGTATAACCATTGTTAACTAAAATAGGAATTGAAACAATGTTCTTAAGCCCCTTGGGCAAAACCAAAATATCATACAAAACTAGTAAATGTACAGAAAATAAAAGTAATGAGGTAGATCCAATTCCAGTAACTGTGACGCTATGCCCGCTGCCTACTTTGATCTACACCTCATTACTTCCCACCTTCCTTCCTTGTTCCAGATCCTGATCCATACAACAAATGTGAGCACTAACTCCAGAACTAAGAATCCATGAAGTTGAATAAACAGTCATAGAACAATAAGTTTCAAAAACATAAAGTTCCATACCTTGTGCGTCTTGGCCCATATTAGGACAGTTCTTCCTCCAGTGGCATAGCTCACCGTAGTGTAGGCATCTATCCATTCTCTTTGGGGCCTTACTCTTACGAACCACAAAAGTTTTCACTTTACTCTTATTGAAACCACCCTGAGCTCCAAGCGCACCAGACTGCTTGTTGAATTTCTTCTTCTTATTCTTGGCCTTTTTAGGCCCTAAAGAGATAACCAAAGCAGTTTCCTTTCCCTTGGGCTTCAACTGAGATTGTGCAGTTGTTAATTTGTTCATTAGCCTAGCTAAAATGCATTCAATCTCGTTGCAATTGAAATTCATGACAAATTGGGAAAAGAAAGCAGGAATAGACTGCAAAATAAGTTTAGTTTGAAGTTGTGGGTTCATTGTGAAATCAAGAGCCTCCAATCTTGTTGGTCTAAGTGGCATACGAAAGGGTCTAGAAGGGGGGGGGGGTTGAATAGACCCTGAAATGTTTTTCGACTTCAAAAAGATTCGTATTAAAATTGGTTTGGACGCTCGAAAATGTAGGCGTTTGGCTGAGTGTCTACTTGAAGACTGTTTTGAAAAGATTAACTTAGATTCAAGATTTGAATACTATAACCGAGTAGGTTTAAGCGTTCAGATCTTTAATCAGGGTTAGCACAACGAAATAATTTTAAGTCTTCCTTTTGCAATCCACTAAAATGATTTTCAAAGAATCACACAGAATCTTCTACAAATTAGGGAGAGATGGATATAGATGACTTGAGCTCCTTGGTCACATAGATTTTTGCTCCAAGACACTTCTATCCCCTTGCTTCTTTCACCCAGAAATATTGCATGTATCCAACTTCGACTTCACACAGATCGCAAGACTTGGATATGATTTTTCTAATGATTTGTTTGATTTTGGAAAATTTCAAACAACTTGGAATATCTCAATAGTAATGTCAGGTTCTTTTATGAAGACATTTGAGATATTGGTTGACTGTCTCAGGAATTGAAGAAAAGCAAAGAGAATGTTTGATTGAATATTATGACTTTTCTGAGAGTTTAAGGTTTGAGACTTCAATGCAACAGAGTTTTGCTTGTAAGCTTGTACTTTGTTAATTCTCTGATTTTGGCTTGTTGCTGAAGTTTATTTATAGACATTCTTGGAAAAAGTGTCTATTTGACACATGCACAGGCGTGTGTCTCTCACTTCCGCGAGTGAACCATTTTTGGCCTTTTTCCTGAAAATCTACTGCGCAAAAGTTAGTGCTGCAGTCTCTGTAAAGTTGACAATCCAATAGGGTGGCTTTTTCGTACGTCCTGAAGACCTTATCACATTTAATGTTCTTATCAATATTTAATGCATTTGAATTAAATGCCCGTTGGCAATTAATGATCTGAGAATATTTACATTAAACTCCTTCTAGACTTAGAAATAAATTCAGGTGACATTTGGTCATTGATAGACGCTCAATCACTACTGAATGATTTTTGTCCTTAATCAATGCTTGGATGCTTGGAAACTTCATCTTCATTCAGACTTCAAACGCTTGAATCTTCAAACTTAAGTACTGATAAACTCACTCAGAAATTATCAGACGCTTAGTCTAAAAACTACTTAGCCTAACAGTCTAGAATAAAAATAAATAAAGCCTATACAAATCTAATGCCCAAAGCCTATACATGATTTCTAATAAAATCAAACTTATATATTTTGGGGTCTAACAAAAATCCTAATTGTCATCCTCAAAATTCTAACAACAAATTTCCTAACAATTTCCCTCTTTTTGATGATGGGAATACTTACTCTTTTATAGTTTAAGAGTTAGACAACCAAAATATAATAGTTAGCTTTGAATAGGTTAGATAAAGTTAGTTAAGGTTAGTTAAGCCTCGACGAGATGTTTTAGCTGAAAAATGTACTTCATTAATATATCAAGTAAAGTACAAGCATTTTACAACTAAATAAACAAAAATAAAGAGACAAGAATATAGATAATGCAAATGCAAAGACTCTTAATGTCCTGATCTAGCGGTGTGTCTGCTGATCATCTCGGCCTTGATCGCTTCAGAAAGTTGTTCTTCGAGAGTAATCATTGCAGCATGATCTTTATCTATGATTTCATCCTTATAAGTCTGTCTCTTCTGATAAGCTACATAGCGCCTATTCCACTCAGATGGGTCGATGCCAATGTGCCTCAGACATATTCTAAACACTTGATTGAACTCTGACTTCTTCTTCTCTTTAGCTATGATCTTCGGATCAGTAGGTTCTGGAAGAGGTGCTCGTTCAATGGGTACATCGAATTGTTCAAGCCTCGCTTGAGAAGGCACTGGAATATTAGTATAATGCACTATTGGAGGAAACCCTGATGTTTTACTGGACGCTCCAAAAGTAGCTACCCAAGCTGGGTATCTTTGCTCTATATTCAGCGGGAGGAGGAGGGAGTATTTGTTGACGCTTCGACGGCAGCGAAGGATCTTGAACTCTTGAACTAGATGATTTCCTCTTATCCCCTTTCCCTTTATCTTCCCCCTTATTGCCATCATCAGTCTTCAAAAAATGTTTTGATAATAGACTGACTTGAGTAGCAATCTAAGCCATTGAAGCCTCTAAAGTGTCGATGCGTTTGTCAAAATATTCTTTCATGGCCAGTTGATTTGCCCTTGTAGCGTCATTCATCTTTTGAAATTCCTTAAGGCAATCAGCAACTGCCGCTTGAGCTGCACCGCGTATATGAGCAACTTGGGCGCTCGTGTTCTAAGACTCAATTTTGGCCAAATCAGTTTTAATCCAATGGAGGGCTTTAGCATTCTAAGTGGCATGATCACTCACGTCCTCCAGAACTGATTTCAAAAGTGGACCGAAAGCTTTACCCTCATCAGATCATTTTAAGGACATGATCCCCAACCTTCTCACCCTCTCTCATTTTGGCTCCGAAGAACTCTTTAGATATTTCATATCTTGCAGTACGACTGTGCTCATCATAGAGCTCGACCAAGTATGCTAAGATGGCCCTCGCTGTGGTCATCTTTTCGTGGGATCTTTGAAGTTCATTTGTCATTGAGCCCAGCATGTACTCACGCACTCAGATATCTTCATTAACCCATTTTTCATGACTTGGACTTCTTCCTCATTAGCACGTGTCCTGGCTAGAGGAGTCGGGATGTCAGTGTCCAACACATGTCCCAGTGATTCCATACTGAGGACTACCCTCAAGTTCCTTAGCCAGTCTACATAGTTGGGTCCCGGTAAAAGTGTTCTTTTTGAATAAAACAGAAAGTGGGTTGATTGTCGGTTTGAGAGAGATATAACAAAATAACTGCAGAAAATAAACCAGATTAAATTAGATGCATGTAATTAAACATTTCCAAGTTAAATCAAGGACTTAAATTTAAACTTGGCTACACTATATTTTTCGAGATCTGCACTCTCAATGTAGAAGGCGAAAGTGATTGTTGTTCCTTATTTCGTAGTGGTGATTGATTTCTTTAATTGGTTCAGTGGATGGCAACCCATTAAATGATATTTAGTCCACTAATCTATTAAAGTAATGTCTAATATCAATCTAACAAAATAGATGGTTCAATCTTTTTTTCCCATAATCCACAAAAAAAACAATAACCCTTTAAAAATATATAGGTTCGTGGACTATCTAAGTTTATTCCCACTATCTCCTTTTAATCTAACATGTGAATTTCACCTTGAAATCCTTTTAATGATATTTGGGGTGAAATATGTTTCAATTGAGACATCTAATGCATTTTATAAAATTTTAAATTACATCCAAATATATGACCCCCTCTTACTGGGACGATGCCACATATTAGATATAATTTTAAATTCTATTAAATTTAGTGGAGCAATAGGACACCTAGTGCCCTTTACTAACTTGGTATAATTTAATTGGGAAAATTGAGTTCTCCACTTTAAATTGGTCTCACTTTGCACATTATCAATTTATAAAGCGCAGGTACATACATGATATATAAAACTAATATAACATGCTTAGCAATTCTAAGAAGCTAACAACACACACTACCATGGACCTTTCTAAATGATCCAAGCCAATGGATCATCAAACAAAATAAAAGGCAAAAGGAAAAACTAATCTAATCTTCATGGGCTCCTTTTGTATCCACCGTCTTCAAAAGCCTGTTCTATTACAAGATCTTTAAAGCATCCTATACATAAATTCTAATAAATAAAAATGGGCTCAAATCCGGGCCTTACAACCCATGAAAAATAAATACATAAACCAAAAGTCTACGTCCATGGAAGGTGTCACTATTACATAATACATGCTCACAATAAAGAAAAGCAAATATGTTGGTGATTAATAAAATTAATTAGTCCAACTAATTAATGACATATAAAATTCTAAATTTCATATATTCATTATTGTAATCAAAATCAAATAGTCCAACTAAATGACTTAAACATACAAAATTCTAAATTTTATAAGTCCACTTTTAATTAAAATTATTAGTCCAACTAAAAAATTAAATATATAAAATGCCAAATTTTATTCAATATTATAATCAAAAGCAATATTTTGCGAGTTTCACACACATGGTGATGGCCTTCGGTCATTGCCTGCGCGCTGCCTGCGCGCCGACGGAGGCTTTCAGATCCGTTTATTTTTCTCATTTTTTCTTGCGATTTTCGATCCATAAAACACCATGTAATTCAAATCCAAAAACACAGAAAAATGTCAGTTTCAATTACAATACAAAATTTTATATTTTAACATACTATAAAACACAAAATTAAAACATATAAATCTCAAAGCTAATGTTAAATATGAAATTCAGAGATTGTCTCTAATACCACTGTTGAAAAAACGTATAGAAAAATACACCGAAAGATAAAATCCCTCTGTTGGTCATCTTTGAATTCCATATTCAAACATAAGGATGGAAAACTTACATGTTCCTCCAAATATGCGTCTGCTTTGATTTTTTGATACAAGCTGCTAAAGTGTTGCTGTCTCTAAATCACCACGCCAGAATCTAAAGGTTTAAATCCTCTTCTTCTTCTCCTTAGGGGACAGCTAGTGAGAGAGAGACGCGGGAGAGTTTTTGACTGAGTTTCTTTTCTTTTGTTGTAAAAGAGAGGCTAGGGTTTTTCATCCTCACTTAGTAGTATTTATATTTTAGTCAAGAGAATAAAACCATGGGAAGACCAAGACCCGGGGCATCCATATTGGACACCCACTTTAGGTGTGCACTAGCCCGAAAGTTCCAATTTAATTTAATTTATTTAATTTTTATTTATCCAATAATTAATTAATTAATTAATTAAACTATTATATTAATTCAATAATTAATTCCTCTTAGAAATTAATTAACCTATTAATATTATTAATTAAATCATCAAATGATAAATTAATTATTTAATATTGAACGATATGAAATACCGAAGAAACTCTTTAAGTTTAAACCATTTTGCTCTTTGCAATTCTTTTAAGCGCGACTCTTTAGGTTCGTCTCAAAAGGCAATTGGGAGAAAACCAAAGGATGTGAGTAACACCTAGCCAGTCACATGGCTCACATTGTAACCCAATTGAGAACGAATGATAAGGATCATTCCAAATCTTTCTCGTCATGAATATTGTACGAGTATAAACCTTTTATTCTAATATCCCAGTCAAGTGAGAGTCACGATATAGTCAAACTCACAATACTTGACCATATGCTTAGATCATAATGAGTCGAGGTCACTGAGTGTACTCTTAAGTGCAACACGAGCAACTCCAATGCTTTGGCCAAAGACTTTTGACCTCACTCATTCATGATGGCATAAGATCTTTGCTCATTCACTTATGATAGAATAAATTCCATCTTGCAAATCAGTTAAGAATGCTACTTGTCTATCAAGCTGCACTTCGAGGTCGACCCCACCAACAGATGAATTGAGTCTAACTACTCTAATGACGAACTTGATATCACTAGTACATCTTCAACGTGATTTCTCAAGTCTAAGGTTCACGCGCACCTATCACAACTAATCAGTTCTGTCATTGAGTGAAACCCATGTCACAGAACCAATGCGAATCGTGTTCGAACTCATTAGTCTCACTGATGTATCTATGATACAAGCTCCCACTATTCCATAGTGTTCAACTGGTACTTCCATGTAAAAGCTTATGTCATACAAGTCTTATCTACTCCTAATGTCCAGTCAGAACTTTCTTTGACTTGCGAACTTGTTTATACATTAAGTATCAAACTCTTCTAGTGCCCATCTCCCTAACCCATAAGGAGTAGAAGATCTGCCTTAATATAATGGACTTAGTGTTGTTTATTAACTTACAAATGCCAATAAGAAAACAATATAAATGCCTTATAAAGAAATCACTACTACAAAAATCACTTATAACAGCGGTTTTTTTGGGCCTATGACAGCGGTTAAAAACCGCTGTCATAGGTACCACTGTTATATGGTTTTGACCTATGACAGCGGTTCCTTCCGGAACCGCTGTCATAGGGTTCAAAAAAAAAAAGATTTATTTGGACCTTATGACAGCAGTTCCGTCTGAACCGTTGTCATAGGGCGACCTATGACAGCGGTTTCGACTGAACCGCTGTCATAGGGGTTAAAAAAAAAATTAATTTGGATCCTGTGACAGCGGTTCAGCCGGAACCGCTGTCATAGGGTCGTTTATTTTATTTTATTTTAATTTTATTTTCTCGATTATAATGTTACCATGTCCGAATGACACGAAATTCGCAATGTCATAGCGAAACGGTATTCTGAACAAAACGAAAATTTTGCGCTCTCGTGATTTCAGCCATTTGAGATCGTTTAAGACCTCAAATATGCATTTTATTACAAAAATACCCTATTTTCATAATAAAATGCAAATTTGAGGCCCTAAATGATCTAAGATGGCTAAAATCACGAGAAAGAATGACTAGTCATGCGTTTTGTTCAGAATACCGTTTCTCTATGACCGTGTGAATTTCGTGTCATTCCAACACCGCAAAATTTCAGCCGAAAAATATTTTCATAAATACACAAATATACGTACACCCACACATACACAAATATACATACACCCATCAACATATACACAAATATACATATACCCATCAACATATACACAAATATACATACACCCATCCACATATATACATACACAAATATACATACAACCACATATACACAAATATACATATACACAAATACACCCATTAACATACACACAAATATACATACACCCATCCACATATATACATACACAAATATACATACACCCATTAACACATACACAAATATACATACACCCATCCACATATATACATACACAAATATACATACAACCACATATACACAAATATACACACACCCACACATACACAAATACACCCATTAACATATACACAAATATACATACACCCATCCACATATATACATACACAAATATACATACACCCATCAACATATACACAAATATACATACACCCATCAAAATATACACAAATATACATACACCCATCCACATATATACATACACAAATATACATCCAACCACATATACACAAATATACACACACCCACACATACACAAATACACCCATTAACATATACACAAATATACATACACCCATCCACATATATACATAAACAAATATACATACACCCATTAACACATACACAAATATACATATACCCATCCACATATATATATACACAAATATACATACAACCACATATACACAAATATACACACACCCACACATACACAAATACACCCATTAACATATACACAAATATACATACACCCATTAACATATACGCAAATATACATCCACCCATCCACATATATACATACACAAATATACATACACCCATCCACATATATACATACACAAATATACATACACCCATCAACATATACACAAATATACATACACCCATCAAAATATACACAAATATACATACACCCATCCACATATATACATACACAAATATACATCCAACCACATATACACAAATATACACACACCCACACATACACAAATACACCCATTAACATATACACAAATATACATACACCCATCCACAAATATACATACACCCATCAACATATACACAAATATACATACAACCACATATACACAAATTTACATATATATATAGTGAGAGAAAGAGAAGAGGTAGGCTTACGGTCGTGGTCGTGGTGGCGGCGGAGCAGGTATGTGGTGGTGGTGGCGGCGGCGGCGGTGGTGCCAAGCCTTTGGGGGGGGATCAAGAGAGAGAGAGAGGCCGAGAGTAGTGAGAAAGAGGCAAAACTGAAATTTGAGAGTGAGAGAATAAGGGGGTGACTGTCTGACCTAGTAAAAACCCGACAGCCTATGACAGCGGTTCGGGGCGAACCGCTGTCATATCCCAGCACTATGACAACGGTTCTCCCAGAACCGCTGTTATAGCCCAGCCCTATGACAGCGGTTGTGCAAAACCGCAGCCACAGGTTATTTTTTTTTTTATTATTTTCTGAAAAATTTATGACAGCGGTTCGTGGCGACCGCTGTCATATCTCGGAACTATGACAGCGGTTCGGGGAGAACCGCTGTCATAGGTCCAAACCGAATAGCCCTATGACAGCGGTTTTGCAAAACCGCTGTCATAGGTCCGAACCAAATAGCCCTATCACAGTGGTTTTGCAAAACCGCTGTAATAGAGTATTTTTGTAGTAGTGAATAGTGTTTAATTACAATAAATATGTCATATACAATCTATCCTCTAGGCATCTGAGGTCATAACACCAACATCACCTTGACGTGGTGAAGTCATCAGTTCGAGCCTGATTATCTCTGAACCCAATGTGAGTTTTTGTATTTGGTGGATTTGAAAAGGCTCTTCCTACTTAGAAGGAGAGAAGGAGCAATAGATGGGATTGTTGGAATTGAATAAACTGTCATCGGTCAAGTCCAGTAGAGAAGCAAGCACCTTTCTTTGATCCACCTTCCCGGATAGGGAAGGATAGGGAAGAGAACGCAAATGGATCGCGGATGGTGGACTGATTCTTCTTCTATGATGATATCTGTAACGAATTCAATGGCTTGGATTGGCACATTCTTTGAAGAGAGAGAACTAAGAAGAAGGGGCCTTGAGCTTGCTTCATTGCCTTGACTTGGTTCGGTCATGCCCTCACTTCAAGTCTTCTCAACTGTGCCCGCACTTTTGCATAACCTCTGTTTTCCTTGGGCATTGGAACACCTCAATCTCAAAAACCAGATCTTATGACCTTTCCTGTAGAAAGCGTTTTAAAACCGATATAGGTCTAATTCCCACAAAATTCTTATGTGAAAAATAATTTCAATTTGGAGCCTACGTTTTTCTTTATTAAGCTAATTGCATTCCTGATTAATCTAAAAATAAAAAAAATTGCATTCACAAGGAGTCTTTGTGGGAATTAGATCTATTACATGGGTTGAGAAAAAGAAAAACGCTACATCATTTTGTCATAAATCCTTAATATAGTATGATATTATTTTTTACGACAAACATAAATTCCGAAAATATAATCAAATGCATTTCTTGCATTCACTTTTTGTCAAAAAATTTTTTTAAAAAAATTAAAAAACAGTGCATCACTCAAAATGAAAAAGAGTCTCTAACCAAACACAGCATAAGTCTCGAAACACAAACTGACACACACATATACAAACACGGGAAATCCTAAGGTGAATCGGGTTAATTTATTGGAGTCGGTCCACTTGACACAGTTAAATACAAATGATCTAGATACTTTATAGTTTATACCATCTTATTTCTGCATCTAATGTAGAAGTTGTGGGAAGATTGCAGTTTTCGTCCCTAAATTATCCACATTTCGATTTTGGTCTCATTGGATTGGGAAGTGCCGCATTTAGTCCCATAAGTCATATTAAATCTCAATGTTGGTCCCATGAGAAGCTGTCGTCTAAAATTAAAGAGAAAATTGCACGTGCGTTGCACACTTCCGTTAAGTAATCACGTGAGGGACACATGATTAACCCCAATACAACAATATCTGAACTCCCATCTGCAACACCATTTCCCTACGTTGTAATTTCTTCACTTTTTCACTCAAAAATTCCACCATAAACATCAATTCTAGAATCTTTACCTCCAATAACTCGACCCCGTTACGGAGCTCGGGTATGACCATCTTTGACTTGTAGCACATTGGGGAATCCTCCCAAAGCTCAAATGGACACCCTTCTACTTTACAGCCATAGAATCGCTTACCCGGGTCTTCCTCCTTTCATGAAGTCCATAAAATAGCTTGTTTGCCACAATTACACAAGACTTCTCTATTAGGGCCAACTTGCTTCCTTGAAAATTTTATGGTGGAGTAGAAATTTGAAGAGAATAATATAACAAAGAAAAGCCGTAATTTTTTTGTGCCTCCGAATCTAATTTTCCCTCTTTTGTAAGCCAATTTTCCCACTCATTTCAGTCTAAAACGTGTATTTTTCCCTCCAGTTACTGTTCCTAACGAAAGTGTGCAATGCACACGCGTTGTTCCATTTAATTTTAGACGGCAACTTCCCATGGGACCAACATTGAGATTTTATTTAACTTATGTGATTAAATGTGATACATCCCAATGTAATGGAATTAAAATAAAAAATGGTAACTTACAGGATGAAAACGGCAATTTTCCATAGAAGTTGTAGTCTAGAACCTTGGAAAATGGAAAATAGAACAATCCTGTCCGAATATTACCAGCATTTTTGGCCTGTTTTTCCGCTCTCCCACTTCTCAAATGCCACAACTCTCTCTACTCTATTCTTCTCTCTTTCTCTCTCATAATACTCATTTTGACCTGTTCTTCCACTTCCACTATTCACTCTCTTCTCCAATTTTGTAAATCACCCACCATGATCAACTTTCATCTCTAGATTCAAAGAAACATATCAAAATCACCCAAAAAAAGAAAATAGCAAATCGAAACCCATTATCCAAAAATGGAGGAAGAACATTTGGAGGAAGACGACAGAACAGCCCTGGCGGGTATATCCCACTCGCCGCCGCGCCGGAAAGCCCACTCCTACAGCCAGCAGCTTGTAACAGTCACCGAAATCCCCCACAAGCGCCGCCCCGATCAGCTCCGCAAGCACAGCCTCGACGAGAGCCACATTTTCAGCAACCCACCACCTCCCACTAACAGTACTACATACTACGTGGACGGCACCACCATTATTAATTCTAATTCGAAATCCGCCATGGAGGATGATGATCAGTTTTATACTTCTAACAATATTGGTGGTTCAATGGGGTGGTCGGGGAACGATCATCATCAGGTGGATTTGAGCCGGAGGATAGAGGCAATGGCGCGGATAGGAAGCGGTGGCGCGTGTGATGAACAGCCCTTGCCGGAGTTTATGGGGAGCGGCGGAGGAGTGGGGGTGTTCAAGGTGCCTACTAGGGCGGCTGTTCATCCTAATAGGCCCCTCTCTCTTGAGCTAAGACCTCACCCTTTGAGAGAAACTCAGGCAAGATCCATATATATATATATATATGTATATATATCCCATTCATTAATACTCTTTCACTGAAAAATTATAACCCCCTCTTGACTTGACCACACCCAATTACTTGTATTTCATATGACAAGTGTAATACTATATGAAATATATTTGGGTGTGATCAAGGCTTTGAGGGGCTAAAATTTTCCATTTACAATTGATTTTATTTAATACTACTAGCTAGTATTTAATTTCTTTTTGTTTGATGAATCACTAGACAATTTGTTTTTTTGAAGAAATCGACTTCGTTTTGTGTTTTTCTGTGTGCTAAAAGCTAAAAAGCTATTGAACCTCTATTCATTTTAGTATTATGAACTTTGTCTGCCAAATTATTGAATTTATTCATAATAATATATGAGGTTCAAGTACTTATGAATTTGTAAAATTTGCTTACCCAAAAAAAAAAATGCATAAAATTTGCAATTTCTAGCTGTTTTATTGATCTGGTGTTGAATTGATCTGTGCTTGTTTTATAGTATTATTTTTTTTCTCGTGGAAAGCTGTTTCTCAGTTTTGCAAATATATTAATACTGTGATCAAAAAAAGCTTACTTTAGAAAAGCGGTAATTACATAGACACCCCATTTTAGTTTGACATATTACATTCAGACCTCCTATCAACCGAAACAAACTACTCGATTCTTGGCTTGAGTTCGTTTGGTAAAATCTCATTTGTACTCTGTTCGTTAACATATCAAACCAAACTTAAATAAATTTTTGTGTGATCGACAAGTCTGAAGCTCGGATCAATTATTAAAAATGATAAAATATGTGCAAAATAATTAAATTGTTCGAGTTTAACTAGTGTTCGGCTCGATTAAAGCTCGTTTGAACTCGATTCGATTGTAACACAAACTTTGAGACTGGATAATGATTCAAACAAGATTGAACGACAAATGACTCAACTCATACTCAAATAAGCGAACGATGGAAATGACATATTTACTTAAAGAGTATTTGCAAACTCTTAAAATAATTAATTATTAACTTATGGTTTAAAATAATCTATCCAGGAGTGTTTACAAACCTAATTTTTGATTCTAATTTTCTAAACTTAAGTCATAATAATTTATAATATTTAAGTTGGTGAAGGGTATTTAAAATTGATTATGGTATTTTTGTAATTAAAATAATTTTATTTTTGATGTATTAATCCCTGTTTTGGGGGCTTTTTGTCGGTTCTTATTTGTGTTTGGAAACACTACCAATTTTTAATTTTCTTTTCCACTCTAATTAAAAGTTGGTTTTCCATTATAGGATGTGTTTGGATCTACTTCTTAATTAATAAATCCATTTGTAAAATGGATTTTTCAAACTAGGCATTTCAAATAAGTACTTTTAGAAATAAAGAAAGTGAAAAGTGTTTGACAAAATTACATTTAAAGTAATGTCTTATAGAAGTTGGAAAAAAAGTCCAAAAGTTCCTAATATACAATTTTATAAAATGGACTTTCGGAGAAGTGATCGGGAGTGTAAAAGAGTCGAGCCGAGCCAAACTGAACAAATTGATATTCAAGTTTGTTTGAATCACAATCAAGTTTCAAAAATTATGTTTGAGCTTGTTTGATAGTTAATCGAGTCGAGCTCAAATGAGTTTTGATCGAACCGAACACGAGTTGAACTCGAGTAGTTTAACTTTTTTATACATGTTTTTATCAATTTTTACTAATTGAATCGAGTTTTAAAATTTATCAAACACAAAAAGATATTCAAACTTGATTTGATACACGAATCGAATTTAAATGACTTTTTAGTGATCGATCTCAAATCAAGTATCATATAACTTGATTCATTTTCAGCCCAATTTTGTAAAAATGAACTTCGATTTACAAAAGTCCAGTTTAATCAATCGAGTTTGCAAACAATCCTTTAATTTTGCCATGCAAAGTGACAATTAGACAAATGGTTCTTTTATTTTAATTTTTACCCCTTAATTAAATTTTTGATTGGTTACAGGTAGGAAGATTTCTAAGAACAATTGGGAGCACAGAAACGCAACTATGGGCAGGGCAAGAATCAGGCGTAAGGGTATGGAAGTATTCAGACGCATACGATGCGGGTGTTGGGATAGGTAAAAGGGCACGCAGAGGGGACGAGGATGCGGCGCCGTTTTATGAATCAGTAAACACGACGCCGACGATATGTATGGTTATTGACGGAGGGAGTAAATTGGTGTGGACGGGGCATAAGGATGGTAGAATTAGGTCATGGAAGATGGACCAACATTATTTTTCTGACCAGGATCATAATAATAATAATAATAATAATAATAATAATAATAATAATAATAATCCTGGTTTCAAGGAAGGTCTCTCTTGGCAGGCACATCGCGGTTCTGTTCTTTCCGTCGCCATTTCTTCTTATGGTAAAATCATAGTATTATTTATTACACATTTGGCACGTACAGTATTTTTTATTTTGTATACATATAAGTGAACTAATACTATGGTGCACCTGGAGTGTTGCTCCCAGTGCATCCATCGCCACAACGCATTCATGGGATGAGGGTGGTTTTTCTTCACCTACTATCCATAAAGAAACCACCCCCAACCCTTAATTAAATATGTGGTTATGGTGCACCGGTAGCAACACTCTTGATTCACAGTATTTTCTCATATAAAGTGATTGATGTTTATTGTCTCATTTGGTGCGTATAAAAGTCTCAGAGATGCCATTTTACTTTTTTGTAGCCTTTTCTTTTAAACTTTTTTTTCCTCGTTTTAGGTTATGTTTACTTGGTAAAAGAAAGTAATTTTCTTGTTTAGGTGTGGTTCTCTAGTGATCAATCTGTCCCAAAAATAATTAGTTTAAGAGAAAATTATGCGTAGACCCCTTGAGACATGGCCGAATTACAGATAAACCCTCTTATCGTTCAAATTACAGCTACCGCACTCAACGTATGCACACGGATAGACCCTCCTTGTGCATATGTTGAGGGTGGTAGCCGTAATTTGAAAGATAACTGTAATTCGGCCATGCCTCAAGGGGTCTGCGTGTAATTTTCCCTTGGTTTAGTTTGACCCTACTCAGAGTTTTAGATGAGAGTTGAAAAATGTAAACTTTTTCCTGTATTTTAGTGTTAGTCCTTGAAAGTAATGATTCAGAGCCAGTGATGTCACGCCATTTAACTTTGACTGGGAACATAGTTTTGAAAAAAGATACCATTTTTAGGAACAGTGTCCTATTGTGGGGTGTTCTGAAAAGGAAATGGGAGCAATAAATTCAGGATACATGATGGTGCCTATCGTCTCATTTGGCGTGTAAAAGTCTAAAAGATGTTATCTTGCTTTTGTTGTATCATTTAGTACGTAGATCATGATAATCTTTAGTTCACGAGGTTGTAGGTTATGTTTACTTCGTTTAAGAAACTAATTTCTTTGTTTAGGTGTGGCTTTCTAGTGCTCCATCTGTCCCAAAATTAATGACTTTAGTTTAATCCAATTCAGAGTTTCAAACGAGAGTTGAAAAACTGTATATGTTTTGTGTACTTTAATGTTAGTTCTTGAAAGTAGTGCTTGCGAGTTAGTGATGTTAGGTCATTTAACTTCTTTGAGAACATAGTTTTGGAAAAAGATATCGTTTTAAGAATTGGAGCTCTATTCTGGGACGTTCTTTATAGGAAATGGGAGCTATAAATGGGTGTTTCGAAATAGACATTTCGACTTGACATTTTAATGATTCTTTGCCATATGCACCCCCCTTCTGAATTTTTTCTACCACTTTATCGTGGAAATCCCTTCAAACTCATGGTGTTTAACTTTTACCTTTTTGTTGTACGCATCCAGGTGATATATGGTCAGGTTCGGATGGTGGTGTTATCAGGATCTGGCCATGGGAAGCCGTAGAGAAGTCTCTCTCTTTATCACCGGAGGAAAGACACATGGCTGCTTTATTGGTGGAGAGATCCGTTATTGACCTTAAAAGCCAAGTTACAGTTAATGGAGTATGCAATATTTCCTCTTCAGATGTAAAGTGTTTGTTGTGTGACAAAGCCAGAGCCAAAGTATGGGCTGTCGGGTCTTTTTCCTTCTCGTTATGGTACGTTATCGATCACATGTTTACTTCAATGCTATAGCATTTGCTTTTGAAACCAAGTCTTATAATCAATAATGCTATTTAGAATGAAAATTTTAATGTCTACTTTGCATTTTTTAAAATTACTCCATTTCATCCAAATGGCCAAAGTAAGTGCTCCATTTAATACAATACTGAATCAAACTATTTAATCTTTTGAATAGTTAATCATATTAATTATTTGCTAGTTTTGACGTTACTAAACTTTCAAATTTTAATAATTCTTACGTTTTCTAGTACTAATGTCAAACTATTTTGACATAATGCTATTATTTATTATTGCATCGAGGAAGATTTGTAAAATTGACAAATCAACGTTAGAATAAGGGAATTTTTGTTATTCCCGAAATATAGTTGTTAGGGTGTGCTATTCTTCATAATTGATTTGCTAATCATCGTAATTCGTAATGCACGGACCCATTTTGCCCCTTATAATTGTATTGCTTTGTAAATGCAGGGATGCTCGTACAAAAGAACTTCTAAAAGTATTTAACATAGAGGGTCAAATTGAAAATCGGGTTGACATGTCAGCACCCCAAGACCAAGTAGTTGAAGATGAGATGAATGTTAAGTTTGTCTCGAAATCCAAAAAGGATAAACCCCATGGCTTTTTGCAGCGATCTCGTAATGCAATAATAGGTGCTGCAGATGCTGTTCGCCGAGCAGCAAAGGGGGCAGGAGCTTTTGTCGAAGACACTAAAAGGTCAGAAGCTATAACACTTGCACCCGATGGACTTATTTGGACTGGATGTTCAAACGGTATGATAATCCAATGGGACGGAAATGGCAACCGTTTACAAGATTTCACTCGACATCCTAGCGGCGTCTTGTGCTTTTGCACTTACGGGTCAAGAATATGGGTCGGGTATGTAAGTGGGTGGGTCCAAGTACTTGACCTTGAAGGAAATCTAATCGCCGGTTGGGTAGCACACAACGGGCCCGTTATAAAATTAGTGATTGGGAATGGTTATGTTTTTAGCTTAGCAACTCATGGTGGTATACGCGGGTGGAATATCTTTTCTCCAGCACCTATTGATAACATATTACGGAAAGAACTAGCTGAGAAAGAAGAGATGTATACACGGAAAGAGAATGTTCATATATTCGTCGGGACGTGGAATGTGGGTCAAGGAAGAGCAACTCATGGTGCTCTTATGTCATGGTTAGGTTCTGCAGTGTCGGATGTTGATCTTGTTGTTGTTGGCCTACAGGAAGTGGAAATGGGTGCTGGTTTCCTTGCAATGTCGGCGGCTAAAGAAACTGTAAGCCCGCAATGGACTAGTTATTGTTATTACGCCAATTTTTTTTTTCTAAATGATGAAAACATGTTTTTATTAAGACACCTCAGGACATGACGCGCATTTCTAAATAACTGATAATTTGTCCATTTTTCAGTTTGTTATATCAATGAAGAAGTGGTCAGTTAATAACTCTCGATTTTATAACGGATCAAACTTATATGAGAGGATTAGATAAGTTTTAGTTATCATACGGGATGCAGGTGCATTTAGAATCAAATCACATATCATAATATAATTTTGTAACAAGTATGATTCCATTTTGATAGGATTGAAGTCTCCATTTGAGTTTATTCACTTCTCTATTTTATTTATATAGATATGTGTCATTGTTTCAAGGGACAGTATGATTTAGGCCAAAGGGTCAAGCCATGTCATATCTTTTTGTTCCCTTTGCCCCCCCCCCCCCCCCCCAACACACACACACACACAACACATAATCCATTCTCTCGTCATTTTTAACGAATGTTCCGTATTAAAGATTTCGACTAATGATAACTTCTTTCTTACAACTATGGTCCATTTTAGGTAGGACTAGAAGGAAGTTCTGTTGGACAATGGTGGCAGGATCACATTGGCAAAGCTTTGGATGAAGGATCTACTTTTGAACGCGTGGGGTCTAGGCAGCTAGCTGCATTGATGATATCAATCTGGTAACAATGCACGACTTTTATTTACTTTACGGAGCCTTTGGGTAACTATAATATGAAAAATGATCAAAAACTAGAATATGAAAAAGAAAAAGAAAAGAAACTTTCCAAGTCTGTGGCAACGAATTTCGTAACTTTGTTTTGGAATATTACAACTGCCTTATATCTCGTAACAATGTTAAATTCTTATGCATTGTTGTGATTCTTCTTTTTAGGGTGAGAAAGACTATTAGAACACATGTCGGGGACCTGGATGTTGCTGCAGTCGCGTGTGGTTTAGGTCGTGCAATTGGTAATAAGGTAGCTACAATTGTTTGGTCTTCATATCCGGAGCTTAGTTTACTTATACAACTTTAAGAATATAATAAAATGGAGAGGATCTATGTCTTTATATTTGTTTTTGAGGTCTGTTTGATATGATCATTATTTACTGGTTTGCAGGGAGGTGTGGGTTTAAGGTTGAGAGTATATGATCGGATAATGTGTTTTGTGAATTGCCATTTTGCTGCACATTTAGAAGCAGTTAATCGCCGAAATGCTGATTTTGAACATATTTATCGAACAATGACTTTCACCCGGACTTTTAACTTCCTCACAAATGCTTCTGGTATGCTGCGACATCTGTTTTTGTCTTGCTCTCTTCTCTTCTCCATATATTTATTTTGGATGCTTTATTCTTTTGGATTGCCATGGATCCTCTCTGTTGCAGCCGGTGTTTCATCTGCCACACAAATGCTTCGTACCACAAATGTAAGTATACCCCGATTTCAAATGAATTTGTTATTCATTTGGTTCCAGAATTATGTATCGATTGTTATTGTTGACTATTTTTCTACAGTGACTTTTCCTCTGGTTAACCAATCAACGTCACTATTTTTCGAAGTTCTAGAGTAAATAATTGCGTCAAATTTTTTCGATTTTATTAATAGTATAAAAAAATACCATATATTAAACATTTGAAGTTTTGGTTATGTTTATTTTGTCAAAAAGGAATATTAAATATTATTCAAAAGATTAAGAGGACGTTTGTAAACTTATAAGCTCCTTAAGGCGTCTTTTAAGATGTTAGGAAGTTGTTGCTAAATTTTTTGGAATAAGATCTTATAAGCTCCTAAATTAGATGTTAGGAGCTTATATTCCTAACTTATTTTTGAAGATCTTAACGAATCTCTTTTATCTTTGACCATCCTAATTACAATAATGTCAATAGTAACATCTTATAATAAGCTACATGATCTTATTTTATCCAAATACAAAGGACTTGACATCTTATAAGATGGAAAAATGTTTTAAGATAATTCAGATAAGCTTTAGCCGAACACCCTCTATAGTTGAACTTTATAAGATAGCAAAAGAAACTATAATCGTGAGATAGGAGTTGTTATCTATGTTTGCAGTTGTGTAATGACTAGTTGTAACAGGCGGCACCGGTCAGTCCAGATGAGGGGAAGCCTGATCTTGCTGAAGCCGATATGGTGGTCTTTTGTGGTGATTTTAATTATCGTTTATTCGGCATATCTTACGATGAAGCAAGGGATTTGGTTTCTCAAAGAAGCTTTGATTGGCTTCGAGAGAGAGATCAGTTGAGAGCAGAAATGAAAGCGGGTAAGGTTTTCCAAGGAATGCGGGAAGCACTCATAAGATTTCCTCCCACTTACAAATTTGAAAAAGGAAAACCTGGTCTAGGAGGTAATATCAAGTTTTATCTGGTTTAATTTTTCTATTGATTGCATTTCAAACTTAATGACTGGAATTTACATTTTTAGCCCTCACTTTTTGAGACCAATTCAAATCCAGTCCCTCTAGCTTAGCCCTTATCAAATGTAGTCCCTGATATTATTATTCAAAAGGGTTAATTACACTAATCCTCTTATTTAGTGTAATTACAGTCCAATCCGCTTATTTTGAGCATATAATAAATACCCCATCTTATGATAAAACCTTACAATCGCCCCATTCTATCCAAAAACTAAAGGAATTTGCTGACATCATCAAAAAATATTTTTTAGATTTCCTATTTTGCCCTTGAGGGGGGTGAATGTAATTTTTTATATTAAATAAGATGTAATTGTAACGTTCAATTTAGTCTTAAATAAAATTAAAATTATTTCGTAAAAAACTTTTTAACATCTTGATAACGAATCGCAAATTCAGATTTATGCCAATTCGATTATTTTTAAGAAAATGAAAACAAATACCAAGTTTCGATTTATTATAGGAGCAATATAATAATTCAATACAAATAAATCTAAATTAGTATGTTGCCAAACAATATGAAACTAATTACTAAATTAAGAAAATGTCAAAGAAAACAAATCTATACAGATATAAGGTTATAATAATTAAAAAAAAATTAAAAAGTTGATATGGAAAATATAATTTTTTTTTTAAAGCAAATTAAAAAAATGTAGCGAAAGTTAGTTGTAGGGGTTGAATGTAAAGTTTTATAATAAGATGGGGTGTCTATTATTACGATCCAATAAAGCGGTCTATATTGTAATTACACAATAAGAACAGTGTTAATTTACTCTTTTTTAATCATTGTTTTTATTTTTTTAAAACCATGGTAAGATTTACATATTACACTTTTCGTCACACTCAACTAATAGCCGTTAATAAGAGGGGGTGTTTATTATGGCGAAATAAGCGGATTAGACTGTAATTACACGAAATAAGGAATAACAAGGGGTAGTTAATGTAATTAACCCTATTAAAAAATGGTCATCGATGTTTGAGCTGTGTGAAATGGTAACTGAATTGCTGTAATATATGCACATGAGCAGCGAAAATGATAAAGAGTTTTGTCACATAAGGTTGAGCAATTCACAGTCTAGGTCCCTTAGGATTGATCTTTTCACAATTTTGGTCCATTAAGTTTAAAACATTTCACAATTTCGTACCAAATAGCAGAGCATTAACAACAAGAACTGGGTTTATGACAAAACTTTCAGATTAAGGACTACATTTGACATGAGCGATTGAAATTGAATAGAGTGGCAAAGATGACAGACTAAAAATGTGTTATTCCTATATATCTGTATTTTGTATAGCTCTCTCTATTATTTACAAAAACAAAAATATAAGCATAGCTCTCTCGGCCAACAATTTCTAATAGTTCTATTATTTTCTTTTCCTTGCTTACTCAAGGACATGGTTGAATACGTTAGATCCTTTCTCATTTCAGGTTATGACTCGGGCGTTAAGAAACGAATCCCAGCTTGGTGTGATAGAATCCTATATAGAGATAATAGGGCAACTTCAACAGAAGAATGCAGTTTAGAGTGCCCCCTCGTTGCTTCCATATTACAGTACGTCCTATAAATTTTAATTTTTTTTTCCAAGGACTCTCCTTTTTGTTTTCTACTAACCATGCTTGTCCATTTGTTCATATGTTCATATTAAAGATATGAGGCTCGCATGGATGTGACTGAAAGTGATCATAAACCCGTAAGGTGCAAACTCAACGTGGACATTGCTCATATTGATAGATCAGTCAGGAGGCAAGAATTTGGTAGAATACTTCAGTCCAATGAAACGATAAGATCGAATCTTGAAGCACTACAATTTGTGCCAGAAACAACTGTGAGTGCAAATAGCATAGTGCTCCAGAACCAAGAAACATGGAATTTGAAAATCACAAATCGAAGTGCGGAAGATATGGCCTTTTTTCAAATTATATGTGAAGGTCAGTCAACCATTGATGGGGATGAAGTAGCACGAGAATACCGCCCAAGAGCTTCTCATGGTCTCCCACGTTGGCTTGAGGTATTTTTTTGAGCTCTGTGTTCAAGTATTTTAGTAGTGTTTTTGCTATATATAGAAGCGAAAATCCCCGATATAATTGCATTAGCACAATAGGGGTCGTTTTATAATTTAGAAAGAAAAGAATATTCACAATTTACAATTGTTAGCTTCTGTACAAGTTAGTTATATATGCCTTTTGTACACAATTGTAATTTCTCTATATTTGAATCAGGTAACACCTGCAGCTGGCATGATCAAACCCGATCAAGTTGTCGATATTTCAGTACATCACGAAGAGTTCCACAAGTTGGAGGAATTTGTTGATGGGATTCCCCAGAGCTGGTGGTCCGAAGACACGAGAGATAAAGAAGTGATTTTGTTGGTGAATATAAAGGGCAGTTGTTCTACTGATACAAAAACTCATCGAGTAAATGTAAGACACTGCTTTTCGGGAAACTCATTTCGTCTAAAGTCAAAAGGTAATACTTCCAGAACAAACGAAGGTAGTTCACACCATAGATCTATACATCGATATGATCTAGCTTAGTATCTTTGCACGGATTAGTCTTAAGAGGTCCTGCACTCTGGCTCAATGAACAATCACAGGGATTCACCCATGTAGTTGGGTCCAACATATATAGATAGCTGTTATTGTCACGGCATTCTCGAAGAATCCTTGTTCCAGATGTCTATGCTGAATCTCCAGATATCTACTTTGTATTATGGTACGTGTAGGTCTAAATTAGCTGTCATTGTAATGTTTAGATTAGGTTGTCACTTTTTGCATCGTCTCTGCGGAAGGTACATATATACCGTTACTAATAGGCAAAGTTTGGGTTCAGCAATAGGAAATTGTTTTGTTCTATATGATAGAATCACATTGTTCTAGTAGATGGGATGTGAGATACAAACTTGTATAGATACTTCATTTTCGGTTCGAGGATTAGGCTGGTTTTTACACATTGTTTTGACAGTTCTTTCTCTTCATCGCGTATACTTCTGTCCCGATGTAAACCTTTTTTCCGTTGTCTTGATACGTACAGAAGTTGCAGAACTTTCAGCAAACTTCAATTTTAATATAATATTATTCAGGCTTGCTGCAATTTTGATTAATCAGGTTGTTTCTGAAGTGCAATCCACAAGCAAACAATAGTTTATATATCGAAGTTCCATTCTATCATGGGCCAAATTCACTAGACAACTTGCTTCGCGTATTTGGTAATTAGTGTGACTTGGAGGGTTCAACATACTTGACTGCAATATCTGACTAATACGTGGGGAGACAATCTTTAAGTTTGTACTTGAATGCGTTTGTCTTGAGTTCAAGAATAGCCGCATCTTTGCTTTTGATATTGAGCATCCTAAGCCTATCAGAAGAATCATATACAAATGTGTAGGGGTGTAAGCGGTCGCATTCAGACGGTTTTATGGTAAAAATTTAATCTGACCCGACATTTGGGGCTTCACAAAATACCAAATTGAAGCGGCATAATTATGTTTGCGAATTGAGCGGTATGAGTTGGTCGGATTTAATGTATTTAGCCGACGGATTATTAAATTATAATTGTAGTTATTGCGACTCTTTTGTAGTTGCACTATTAAGTAAGAAACTAAAGAGCATATTTGAGCATATTTGTAGTTGTAGATTTAATTAGAAAATTGAGTAGGTGAAAAATACAAGAATAAGTGGTCCTACTAAACAGAAATCATATATTGATTAATAAGGAGTGAAAACTCCAATATTAAGAAAATGAAATTGTTATATAGCATTATCATAATTATAATATATACATATATATGTTTTGTTAATTAGGAAAGTGAAACTTTTGCATAAATCAAATAAAAATCAAACAAGGTATTCAATTTGTTTGCACAAATAACAAATAAAATGTGTTGCATGAATATGAATAAAACCAATCTTATTAGAGAATATATATTTTTATATATTGTATTCTAAGTTTGGTGCTAATATTAACCTACATATATATGTATACAATTAGCGGTCGGATTGTGGTTAGTGGGGTTGCAATTATTAAACCCACGACTTGAAAGTGGGAGGTTGTGATAATTTTAAACTACTACTATTATTTAAAAGTTCTAAATTGACAATTTTTGGCTGATTGACTCGGTTTAAGAGGTTCGAGTGAGTCGTGCAGATTTATGTACACCCCTACACAAATGTGGTAAGATAATTGTACAGAGAATGTGTATATTATGTGTATTGGCCAATGATGAAGCAAATCATACAACAGATGGAAGTATATATCTAAGCAATAAAAGGCCATGGTCAATACAATATTGGGCCAAAACTATATCTAGTACATGAATATACTCTAAACCTCCTCGCAATTTGAGTAGTGGGACCAAAGTGAAGTTTAGTCCGCAATTGGAAAACTTGAAAGGTGATACAGCTTTGGTGAAAATATGAGCAACTTGCTTTGCAGTAGGAACATATCACTAGCAATTACCTTATCCTGAACAAAGTGATAGTTAATCTTTATGTGTTTCGTATGGGCATGAAAAACCCGATTCAAGACTTGGTAGATGACACTAACATTATCACAATAAACGAGAACCTATTTGGGGAAGAAAACTCCAAAATCCCGAAGGATATTGCGACTCCAGCATGTACCGCCAACATAGTAAGCGAGAGAGTGATACTCGGACATGTGTTCAAACAAGAGACTATAGCACGTTCGTTGGCAGACCAACAATGAGGTTGTCTCCAAGATAAATGGAATGACTAGTAGTAAATGACGACTATTCGAACATCAAACCCAGTCATAATCATCAAAAATAGTTTGAGAATCCAAAGAAGAGCAGCGCAGAAGTACACAAAAACCATATACATCCTTACGATATCTAAGAAATCTCCTGACTATCTGATAGTGTGCCGAGCGAGGAGCATGCATAATTTGACTGAGTAATTCACAGAGAAGGCAATATCAAGGCGAATGTGAGTGAGATACAACTGACCTCCAACAATACTGCGATACATAGTTGGATTGGGAAGAGATCATCTTCAAAGGTAAGGGGGTTACACACGACATGTTTCACATCCATCATGTGAAAGCGTTGAAGGAACTTAGTCGCATACTTCTTCTATAATTAAAAAAAAACGATCATGCGAGTTGCGAGTAGCATAAATGTCCAGAGAAGGTCAAGTAAGTCCTTCATAGCAAACTCTTGAGGCAAACTAGAAATCAAGATGGAAATAGCCTCTGAATAATTCTTGGTAAGAATACTGTTACTGAAAATTTAATGGTGCATTTGGTTCAGTGGTTGAAAAGTTAAAATATGCATTTGGAGTTCAAACGCTATTTTGATGACTGTCTGGACCCCTTTTTTATAATCTATTTTGGACATTTTTTGTGTTACACAACCAAGTTTTGGAAAAGGTGGAAATCGCAGCTTTTGCCATAATCAATTATGCAAGAATAAATTATCCCATAATCATGCATGTAAAAGCTGGACCAAACTCACCTTGAGAAGAGAATCATCATGACTGGGCAGAGCGGAATACAAAAATCGACATATCATCTTTACTTCAGACGAAGCCGAGAGAGGACACTCGAACTTCTGAAACCAAGCTCTAGGAGCTCGATTAAGACATACAAAGCTTTCAACAACTAAAAACATAATCAGAATACCAAGGATGAATAAAACTGCAAGGCTAAGCCATGTACACTGTCTTAGTGAGATAACCGTAAAAAAAGGCATTGTTCACATCCAACTGGCTAATAATCCAGTGACGGGAAACAACAATATAGAGCAGATTGTAACAGGTTTCACCACAGGACTGAAGCTCCCATCGAAGTTGAGCCTGCTTCTTATACCCTTAAGCAACTAGGCGAGCTTTTGTCACATCCAACTAAATATATAATATTAGAGTGGATTGTCTCCAAAATATTTTTTCAAACTTGAGTGGCCTGCTGACAATTTTAACACGCTTCGACGCAAAAAATGGCAATTTGAGTCTACATTTCATCGAAAAACTCAAATCTGACTGGAGAACGTCATGTGACGAGAAAATTGACTTTTAATTTGGTGACTTTCAAATCTGACTGGAGAACGTCATGTGACGAGAAAATTGACTTTTAATTTGGTGACTTTTTCTCACATGGAGAGAAGACTAACTTTCAGTTAGATACTTAGTCTCCACATGGAAGGGAATTTGACTTTCAATTTGGATGGAAAATCCCATATGTAATTTTTTCTTGTAGTTTTTCTTTTGCAAATTGTTCGAATTTTTCCTTGTAATTTATTTTTCTATTTTATTCTTCTAACTTTTCTAGTAATTTTTTTTAATCTGTTCTTGTAATGTATATTTATAATCTTTTCCCTGTAATTTTTTCTTTGTAATTTTTTCTAATATCAAAATTACAAGACCATGTTAGTGTACCAAAACTGCATTTTTAACCCAAAATAAAAATGAGCCACTGGCAAAGTTTCACCAAATTTGCCGGATTCGGCTCCTCTGCAATACATTTTCTCCCCAATTACATCCAATACACACTTGGATGGTTGCCACCTCATAAGAACCTCCATCTAATGGTGCATATTCTTTTTCTTATCGACATGTCAAACCCAAATTTGACATACCTGACAATAATCGAAAGAGTAAATTTATATCATCATAGGTCGTTATAACTAGTGTATGCACTTTACCCCTAGTCGAGCCAGTGCGAACAGGATTACCCTGTCCCAATGTTATTAAGGGATACATGTGGTTTAGACAAAAAAAGATAGAAGATAATAAAGTATTTGTACATGATCATCCATTTTTTACATAAGAAAATATTTCCAAACTCTGGTCTAAAATCTAATTGCCCAAAGATACTGACTCCTCCATAGAATGCAAAGGAATAAAAGATGTTACATCCAATAATTTATCTATCCACTAGGAGTTGATCTTCACTTGAGGGTGACTCACTATTAGGAAAATGAAATTTAAAGTTAAAACGACTTCTACTTTTGGGTAAATTACACTTTATCCCCATCGAACTTTCAAAAATACCACGCAAAACCCATCATGTTCTTCTTCTTCTTCTTTTTTCCGGTTTTAAATATTAACTCTACAAGCAATTATCCGGCATGATCACTCCGCGGAAAGTTCCTCCGACGTTTTTGCAAAAGGATTGTGCCTTATTTTTCTTTAAATGAGTGATTTTGATGTCTTCCAATTTGATACCAGTGCATGGATTGCTAGGGCTACAATCAAAGGCCATAGCAACTTGTGTTGCTGATGTTCCTTGGATATTTTGGTATGTCACTTGACTTATCTTGATTCCAGAAGTCTGTCAAAAATAAATAATAAGAATAATTAATTCCAGTACAAAAACGAAAAAAATAGGAAGTGTAAAATGCTTTTAAATATTTACCAAATGTGAGCAATTGGAGAGGGAGGATTCTCATCTTCTTAGCTTCATTAATTTTCTAATTATATCTATGAATTGTAGGTCATATTTGTTGACTTATACATATATATATATATATATATATGAATTTTGATAATTTAATAATATAGTTAAAAGAATTAATCAATGTTTTTCAAGTGATCATGTGGAAACCAAATGTAAAATTTGAATTATAATTGCTTTTGTTTTTGAAATCTATTACGGAAATAAGGTTTTGATATAGGAAACTCAGTACTGTTTTTGGGACGTCCCTTAATGATAATAAGTTTTCACCTTGATAAATCACCAAAAAAAAAGAAAAGAAAAGAAAAACTTTTTTCAATATTATGTTATGGGGATTAATGCTAAAAAGACAAACCAAAAGATGTAATCGATGCATCATTTTTTACCTGGCTAGGACAACCTTGGTTGTTGGGGCAGTAATTTTGGTCTATAATAATTGGGTTCTCAACATTCTTCATAACTATATTTTTATAATTGATATTTCTAACAAATCCAGTGCTTGGCCTAGCCCATGTTTTTATCCGTAACCCGTTATCCGACCCGGTAAAAACCGAATTTATCAATGTCACATTTTGTACACCTTCTTCTTTATAATCTCGGCCCAAACTCCCTATGCTGCAAAAAGGAGCAATAAAATTTATTAGAATTGACAACTTAATTTTGAATAATGACCTAAATATTTAAATATATCAAGTCTATAATGATTGTCCAAGTACAACAATAGACCAATAGGAAAAGTCAAAGCGAGCTACTTAATATTGGATTTACTTTCAATTCACTTAAAGCTAATTCACTATTAACTGATTAACGTATAAAATTTAACACGTCGCCAGTGAATAATTATATTATTTTCTTCTCATAGTAAGAAATCATGATTTCTTCTCGGGCTGAAAAAACAAGGAAAGAAAACTTGAATTACCTGACTCCATGTCCGGGGCCACATTGTATTTTCTCCATCCACAAATTCCTCGTCCCGGGCCCGATTGATATACAATCATCTCCTGTTTTTATAATGCTATTTGTGATAGTAACACCAGTAGAGGACTGGACATGAATCCCATCTGTATTAGGGCTCAGGTCTGGAGCTATAATCTTTATATTACTCACCTTCACATTGTTGCAGCTATTGATCACAAGGTGCATTAGCTGGCTATTAATCGAGGTTAACCCTCTAATCTCAGCGTCGTTTACCCAATTGAATGTTATTGACTGCGAGTTATCACAAAAATGATTTAAAGTTTAGTGAAATGTAATTTAAAATAAGCAAAAAAACAATTAGAAGGCGTACTAAATTTATCGATTACGTGAAACGAAGTTAAATATAGGCAGGACTTAATTAATAAGCAGTTCAAATCTTGCATCATCTAATTTTGTGGCACTAATGAACTCTGTTCTTAGTTAACTTTAATGAATGTTTTTATTTCTAAACGCACTAATGGATACGTGATTTGAAATTATTGAATATATCTGAGTTTCAGTTTTTTGTAAGCCAGCATGGAAAACTAATCTTACATAATTCTCCAATTATAATTAAGTATGATTATTAATTCAAAATAGTAAAATTCTTTACATGGTGAAATATGGTAATCGCAATTACAATACACAAATGGATGTACGTATAACGTGCGCGAAGAACATGCATTAGGAATTTGATCTTTACATTTAATTATCATATACGGCCTACATAGACATTTATTTTATTTAATAAATTTCTTTCTTCTGGGGCCCACGGTATATAGCACTTCTGCATCCATGAATTTGGTACTAATCCTGTATTAAAACTCTTTAATTGCATGAGCATAACTAATAGTTGACCTGATGTTAATAAAATTATTTAAACATGAATGATTAATGAACGTAAGAATAAAATCTAAAAACATGTAAAAGCATGTGGTGGTGGAAATATGATCTGAGCTCTGATCACAAATTAATCAACCTAGGGTAGTTCAATTACCAAATGCACGAATTCTTCCATGCTCATGTCAATTTGCAAAAACTCAAACAATTGCATTTACTATCCCACTACTTAATTAATTAGTTAGGCCTATTCACATGAAAAACACTCGTAGTAAACTACGGGAAATTCTAGCCCTTCCCAACTCGACTACACCTAAGTATATTTTATAAAATGAATGACCAATCACATGACAAGTATAATACACTCCTCTTGTAAAATACATTTTAGTGTGGTCGAGCCGCGAGCAAACTAGAATGTTTCGCAAACTAATATTAAAGTCTAATTAATTACGAATTTACCCTTGCTCCGACCGGGCAATTCTGGCCGGACTTCCTACATGCCCAAAAGCCAGCTCCCTTAGCATCAAGAGACCCTCCAATGACAGAAATCCGGTTAACTTGAATGAACAAAATCCAATAACCGGAGTTTCCTAGAGCTCGATAATCCATTGGTGCTATAAGAGTGCCGTCAATTTGAACCTTGATTTTATTTTTGCATGGACCTCTGAACTCTGCAGATTTAATCAAGTATCGCCCTTTTGGCACGTAAATAGTCGACATCTTCGTGGCACCACATGCCGATGCCCAGGCCCTAAGGAATGGCTGAGTTGCATCAGTTTTTCCATCTGGTTTTGCACCAAATTTGATTACATTGTAAGTTAGTGCAACTTGTGCATAGCAAAAGCAAGATAAGATGAAATGAAGGTACAATATGGCAGACACTATGGAAATCATTCTTATTTTGCTAGGTTTGGAGAAAAATATGAGTAGAAAAGGGACAAATGTAAGATTTGGATATGATGGAAGAAGAGACAGTTGGAGGAACTATTTATATAAGGATTTGAGCTTTTCAACTGTCAATTTATGCTCCTGCCAAAGAATGATCAGTTAGTATTATAATCAATTTGAATAACTAACTTATTATCACGTCATGGCCTACTTCAATTTCATGTAATGATATGTACGGCCTCATGTAATAGGTCATTGTAATGGAAGTTTTGTTCAATATTTATATAAGCTTTTAAGATTTTCTTAATATGAGAACATGAAAATGACACTATAAATTTGAATTCATCAAATAATTAATGTTGATTAGCTAACGGATGGAGCTTTACATTATCAACTTGTTGCAGCTTGCACATGGGTTATGGAGCTGTGAGAATCGTCCACAATTTATAATAAACGTTTACTAATTCACGTGAAATTCTTGCTTACATTTGGTTTACTAAGGGCTCATAGCAATCAACCACCCTTTGTTATTTGAAATAGTAATTAAAAATTTGTAAATAAAAGAAGCAATTTAACTGTCCGTAAAAGAAAAAATGAAGCACACTGTCTCCCTCAGGGACGTAGCCAAGATTTGGGGTTCGGGAGGGCGAATACAAAAAAAGGAGAATAAACTTTAAAAAAAAAAAAAAGATTAGATTTGTTTTGGGTGGGGAGCATGTCAAATTTAAAAAATTTAAGGAGCGAAATTTTTTTTCACAAATTTGAGGGGCGGGGGTGGGGTGCCCCACTGGCCCCCTGCTTCCGTATCTGGTCTTCCTAAACATATTTAAGCCACATTCATCATTAATATGACCAAATTGTTCTTGCTTTTTAAAGATATTTGTTTTTATAATTTTATATTTTCTTTTAGTTTTTGATTAATTATATTTTTATTTTTCATTCATTATCTTCCCCAATTCACCATCTTCCCAAAACCTAAACCCTAATTCACCTCCACCCTCAACTCACCATCCATCAAAGCCTCGCCACCTTCACCCTCCCGCCCACAGCCAACCTCGCCACTAGCAAAGCGCAAACCTCCACTTGACTACAAGGCTGCCGTTGGCCTCCCCACACAAATCTGCCAATCGCACCCTAATATCACGCACAGATCCACCCTTCATTCGCTAAAACCAGTTCGACTTCGTCAAGATCTCGCTTCCTGGTCACCTCCACTGCCTTACCCCATTGTCGCCGTCCTTATTTCTGTCAAAATCGCCACCTCTCGCCAAAACCTCTAGTCCACCACAGTTACCGTCCTTTCAGTTGCTCCCACCCACATATTTCCAGGCCATCACTGTCGCAGTCTCCGTAGCTGGAGGCGTGACTTTAGCTGCGGAATATGAACTGTATATACATATATACACACACACACGTATATATATATGTACATATATACATTTTTTTTTGTAAAAATGTATACATATATATGTTTATCATTATATAAATTAATATTAATATATAATCAATTTAATTAATAAAATATTATATTTTATAAGATAATATAAAATATAAAGACATTTAATGTGGGCCATTGATCTCTATTGCGATATATGGTTGTTATTATTCAATAAAATGATACAATGGATTTTAATTTTGACCATAGATCATTAACATATTTGATCCAATGGGGGTAAAGTAGGGGCAAATTTATTCTAAAAAGGTTAAAACTATATAACAACTCGCAAAATGTGTGAGTGGCGCAAACTAAATTGCTTCATTGTTTTTTTCACGGGAGGTAAATTGCATTTTTTTCCCAGAAATTTTTTTGCTACTTCCGAATAACACAAGGAGATAGATTGCTATTAGCCCTTTTACTAGTGCATCAAACTACTTACCAAATAGAATAACACTTGTATTTTGATCATTACTTTTTCTATAGAAGATATACTCATCATAGGATCATTGGAATCCACTTGCCATATAATAGGAATGAATTGAGTCAAAAAATTTTGGGCTAGAATTTTCCTTGATGGATACTTTTTTCTAAATAGGGAAATTGATTATTGATAGAAAAATCATTAAGTAAAATAAATGAGTCAAATTGTCATGAGCTTTGTAAAGTTGCAGGAGTTTTTTCATAGTTATAAATAAATCAAGCTATAATTATTATATATGTTTAATTTGAATATTTATAGAGTGTAAGCTTCCGCTTTAACATAATTTGATTGTTAAACAAGTTGAATTGGGAAAAATATTATTTGGCCAAACATATGCCAATGTCGAGTCTTATTTATTCTTATATCCATATGTTCTCATTTTCTATTTATTGAGTCGGCTTCCTACCCAAGCCATCTGATGTAAAGATATCAAACTCAGTAGGATTAACAAAGCGAGCTCAAACAAATTTTTGTGTTATTGGTTTAAATTGAGTATGGTGTCCTTCAATCATCTTTATCTTTAGTTGGACATATTTATCCTTTGTTTGACAAGTATGACCGTTCTTTTAATATGAGCATTTAATTCATTTCACTAACTTTCCTTTTCCACTCTTTGTATTTGTTAGAGTTATGCCCTCGAATGCCATAAGAGGATAGAATTATAGGGCATTAGTTTGTATCTAAACATTCTTGTTTTAATAAAAGGCTTTCGATGTTGTTTCTTATAGGCATTTGTAAAGTTTAAGTAAACAACAATTAGTCCTTGATATTAAGGCAAACATTCTACTCCCTATAGGTTAGGGAGAATGGCACTAGAAGTGTGATCATTAATATGTAAATTGGTTCGCAAGTCGAAGAGAGTATTGACTAGACATCATTACTGAACATAGACTTGTATGATATAAGTTTTGACAGGGAAGTGTCAATCAAACACTATGAGTATATTAGTGGGAACTTGTGTCATAGACACATCAGTTAGCCTGGTGTGTTTGAACACGGCTCTCATCAGTTATGTCACATGGGTTTTCACTCAATGACAGTCAATAACAAAACTGATAAGTTGTGATAGGTATGCGTGAACCTTAGACTTGAGTAATCACGTTGAAGATGTGCTTATGACATCAAAGTCTGTCATTAGAGTAGTTAGATCCAATTCACCCGTTGGTGGGGTCGACCTCGAAGTGCAGCTTGATGGGCAAGTAGCAATCTTAACTGATTAGCAATATGAGATTTATTCTCTCTTAAGTGAATGAGCTAAATATCCTATGCCGTCATGAATGAGTGAGGTCAAAGACTTTGGCCAAAGCATTAGAGATACTTATGTTGGACATGAAAATATACTCAGTGACCTCGATTCATTATGAGCGTAGCATATAGTCAAGTCCAGTGAGTTGGACTAAATCATGACTCTCACTTGACTGAGATATATGAATAAAAAGTTTATACTCGTACGGTATTCACAGCGTGAAAGGTTTGGAATGATTCTATACATTCGTTCTCAATTAGGCTACGATGTGGACCACGGGACTGGCTAGGTGGTATCCACATCCTTTTAGTTTCCTCCCAATTGCCTTTTGAGACGAACCTAAAGAGCCGAGCTTAAAGGAATTGTAAAGGAAAAATCATGGAATATAACTTTAGAGAGATCTTTCGGTATTTGATATCGTAATTAATTAATTGATCATTAGATTATCTTATTAATTAAGTTAATGTGTTAATTAATTTCTTTGTGAAATTAATTTTGGAATTAACATGTGCTAGTTAATTATATAATTGATATATTTATTGGATGAATAATATTAATTAAATAAATACACAAAATGGACTACGCCCAGAGGGCATTAAAAAATCCCGATTTGGGCGTCCATATGGACACCCGGCCTTTAGTTAACTAGGTTAATTATTCTAGTTGTAGTATAAATATACTACTTAGTGAATAATTAAACTTAAGCCTCACTTGTGACTTTCTCTCCAAGAAAAACTCTCCACCTCTCTCTCATCTCTCTAGCCGTCCAAGAGGAGAAAAAAGAAGGGATTTTTGCTTTTGGTTCGGGCGTGGTGATTTAGAGGCAGTGACGTTATTGCTGCTCCAAAACGAATCAAGAAGATGGTTCATAAACTTTAATTACGCGAAAAAGGTACATATTTCTCAACATGATTTGAATATGTGAAATCAAAGATGAATCCACCATGGGTATTTTATTTCCGCTGCATTTTTATGTACAAAACCCAACAGTATTATGAGTTATGAGTACAGATTTGGTAGTAAAATAAAGCCACTTAAGTATATATTGTAAGGATTATGCCGTTAGATGCCATAAATGATAGATTGTACTGGGCATAGATTTTGTAATTATAGTTTCTATTAAAATAATAAAAGCCATTTTTAGTTGTTTCACTTAAAGTTTATTAATATTTATAAGTTGTGTACAACATCTAACTCATGCAAACCTTCTACTCCATATGGGGATAGGGAAAATGACAGTAGAAAGGTTTGGTACTTGATTTGTTAATTTGTTCGCAAGTCAAAAAGAATCTCATTAGGTATTGAGACTCAGTAAGACTTGTATGACTTAAGCTTTGATATAGGATTTCCAGCCGAACATTATGGGTTAGTGTAAGCTTGTGTCAACGACACATCAATTAGGCTGACGAGTTCCAAAACGACTTCCATTGGTTCTTTCACATCAGTTTCACTCTATGACATTCATTAACAGAATTGACCGATTGTGATAGGTATGCATGAACCTTTAACCTAAGGGATCCTATTGAAGATGCACTTGTGACATCAAGTTTATCATTAGAGTAGTTAGACTCAATCCACCTATCTGTGTGGTTAACTTTAAAGTGCGACTTTGATGGACGATTGGCAGTCTCAACTAATCACCAAGATGAAATTTGTTCTTTTGTAAGTGAACAAAAATGTATCCTATGGAGTCACATATAAATGAGATCAAAAGTTTCTCGCCAAAGCATTAGAGCTTCTCCCATGGCAGACGAGAGGAAGAACAATGATCTCATCTTATTGTGACATGTGCATATGGTCGTGTACTTTAAGTTTGACGAGTCTAAAACTTTCACTTGACTAGGACGCGAACAATAGGTTTATACCCATAAGATTATCCCGATCGGAAGGATTAGAATGCTCCAATCATTCGATCTATTTTGGGTTAGGATGTGGAACCACGCGAAAGGCTAGATGTTTCCTTTGTTTTATCCTATTTTCAATTGAGATGAGCCTAAAGAGTCGTACTTAAAAGGATTTACAAACAAAAATAATGAAATTAACTTGAGTGTTATTTTGGGTATTTGATAACACTAATTTATTGGATATATTAGGTATGATAAAATAATTATTTATTCATTAGAGGAATTAATTGATTTATTGATGAGTTTCATTAATTAATTATTTTCTGGAAGAAATTATCATTTAACTAATTGGTTTAATATATATTAGGTAAATAATTAGTCAAAATTAAAGAGTCTAGGACTGAAAGGGGTATTAGGCATCCACTTGGACACCCATGTAGCAAGTTTTGAGGCTTGTGTTTGTGTTTAAATGATATAAGTATCACTTTAATACATAAGTCTAGCTATTTATTCACATAATCTCAGTAGCCTCCAAAGCGAAAACTCCTCCACCCTATCGCTCTCTAGTTGTCCACCTGTTGAGCATCGACCAGCCCTCCAATTGCTCAGACGACACTAAACGAGCAACACGTTGGGTGAGAGAGGAATGCAAGGGTTGGCCTTAGGCACATCCAAGGAGTGTTTAGAGTCCCCATCTCGGGTTGGGAGACAAGAGGGCGATGTCAGTTAAGATGACCCCCCACTTAGAAGAGACGGGAGAGGCGCTTACATAGAACACACTGCATAAGGCATCTTATGAATATGCTTGCACACAACTAAACCATTTAGCATCATTTTTGGCCTGGAAGTTGAAACGTGATTGCGTCTCCCGAGCTATCAAAATTTTGGGAAAACACATCTAGCTCAATTGAGCAATCGATACACTCTTAAAATGTCTTGTTAGCTAACTCATAGGTCTCGGTTAAGGGTTTAAGCTGAAGTCGTAAGGGTCTATTGGCTTAAACATGCTGGTGTGCGAGAATTCATGTTTGAGTGCTCAACACACGATGAATCTGAAATGACCACATCTCATATGAGCCTTGGACATACGTATGGCCCTACTCGAGTCAGAAACAAGCATTAGGCGTCACAAAGATTTGGGTGACCTGAGTAAGTGACGAGCATGGGGGAATGCATTGTGGGCGTGCAAGCATCCTTCAATGCCGAGTTGGAGAGATAGTGCTCCCACACCATTCAAGATGAGTACCCACAGGACACAGGATGTGGGGCAACGTGTAGCGAATGAGTTAGCTAGTCGGGGACCAATGTGGAAGCGTGCGTGGGCATGTGAGACGAAAGCTTTCGATGAATGTGAGCATTGTCAAAAGGCGAAAATTTTTGCACTGCGTATGACACAGTAAGGCATTCAACGTTTATTATAAGAAACCTTTGTTAGCGAAATGCGCGATAGGTCATCATCAAGACTTGGCATGGAGCAAGGCTGGTTGGTTGGCAGTGTGGAGCATCCTCGGCCCCGCATGGGCAAAAAAAAGTTAGATTGCAAGACCAAAAGTTTTGGCCCGTAACACCGTGTAAGAGGGGCAACCAATGCCCTGTGACAATCTTGTATCTCACAAACATAGCACCAAAACTATAATGAGAACCACAAAGATATCTCACTAATCAATGCATATTCTAAGAGGTCAATCTATTAAATTCTACATAATCTTTAAGTTATCGTGCATTTTTTCAAACATAGGCTCAATAAAAGAATGAACAACTATACCGCTCATGGAAACATACCTGAAAACATTTCAAAAATGTACACTACTCTCAATTGTGGAGCTATATTAGGTATAATTATGCTTTCTCTTCCACTATTTAGCGCCCGAAACATACATGAAAGTGGTTTGTTATCACATATATAAGAGTCGCGTAGAAATGTGCACCATAATGCGCCATCGTAGTGTTGGGTTTCCCGAAAAATAATATAAACGCACCGGAAGGATTTCAAAAATTAAATTACAAACCCAAACCTTGATTTCTTTGATCGCATATTCAAATTGACAATTCCGCTTAACGAATAACTACTTACCCGTTGAAGCGAAGTGGTTGAAAAATCTTATTCTTCACTTGAAACTTGAATTGATGAATTCTTGATTACTTCATTCCACATATAATCTTCAATTCTTGAATTCTTTGAATTTCTTGAATATGATCCGAACAAGGAAATTACCCTGTTTCTAAATTATCACGAACGGATTGATTGACAAATTTTTTTGACTAATTATCTCTAGACCACTAGTATAGAGAGAGGGAGGAGGATTTTTTCTTCTTTTCTTTCTAGGAGAGTTATGAAAGTCTCTATCTTGTTTTAGGTCAAAGACTCCTTTTATATCTCATGACTTATTGATCAAGACAAACAAAAGACCCCTTGTAAATTGGGCATCCTCATGGACGCCCAATAAGGCTTAATAGGCGTCCATTTGGACACGTTCTTCAAGCCCCGGGATTCATTAATTTCTTATTCAATTAATAATTTATTATATCCAATAAATAAATTAATTAATTAAATAATCAAATTAATTAGATAAATTAATTCATTAATATATTTCCATAGAAAATTAATTAATAATTAATCTTACCATTATAATTAACTATTTCATCTAATGAATAATTATTTAATTTATCCACTAAATTAAAAATCCTAGAAGAAAAATAGAAACTCCTTTTTCATTTTTCTTTATCAATCCTTTTAGCGCAACTCTTTAGGTTCGTTTTGTTTGGTGAGAGGAAATCAAAGGAAGTGGGTAACACCTAGCTAGTCACGTGGCCCACTTCGTAGCCCAAATGAAATCGAATGATTAAATCATTTCACAACCTTCCAATCGTAAATACCGTATAAGTATAAACCCTTTGTTCGTGTACCTCAGTCAAGTGAGAGTCATGGTTATGTCAAACTCACTGGACTTGACCATGTATATTAATTATAATAATACGAGATCAATGAGATCGATTTAGTGCCTAGCACAATCGTCTCTTTCCGCTTTGGCCAAAAACTTTGATCACTATTTATCTATAATCTCATAGGGTACTTTCTCACTCACTTTTGAGAGAACAAATCCCATTTAGATATCAGCTAAGACTACCATTTGCCCATCAAGCCACATTTCGAGGTCGGCCCCACCAACGGGTGAATTGGGTTTGACTACTCTAATGAAATACTTGACGTCACAAATGCATCTTCAACATGATATTTCAGGTCAAAAGTTCACTTATACCTATTACGCAAAATCTGTTCTGTTATTGACAGTCAAAGAGTGAAAACCTATGTGACAGAACTGATGTGAGTCGTGTTTGAGCATATCAGTTCCATTGATGTGCCTACAATCTTAAGCTCTTATCATCCCATGGTACTAGACTGACACTCCCATGTCAGAGATAAGATTGTACAAGTGTTCTAAGTCTTTATTTGTCCATTAAAGACTTCATTTTTACTTGCGAACCTGTTTTAGTAATCAAGATCAATCTCTCTAGTGCCACTCTTCCTATCTCATAGGAAGTAGAAGGATCGCACTGAAAACATGAACAAAGCGTTTTACACTACTTATAGATGCAGATAAGATTTAAGTGAAAACTAAATAATGCTTTTATTAATAATATCAAAATAAGTTAATTACAAGATAGATGCCCTATCATTCTATCCTCTATGGCATCTGAGGGCATAATCCTAACACATAGATAGCATTCACTTTAATTAAATCAAGCAGGCTTGCAGGTGAGCCTGGTCCGACTTTTGTGGATCATCAATGCCCCAGTGTTTAAAGGTTGATCAACCCACTCCCGTATTATATGCTAATGTGGCTTCAATTTACAACGGATTCAAACATGAAAGACTCCATCTAACAAAAATTTAGCCCTTGTTCAATCAAACTTTTAAAAACTGGATTGAACCAGAAGATTCAAACGATTGGACCGCCAATCAAGCCATAAAATGAACCGATTGAAAGCTTAAAACAGTTTGAGGCTAAAAACTAGCCAAAACCGTGTGAATCGCTACTAGGTCACCGAAATTGGCTACCAACTACATACATATATGTGGATTAGAATCCCTAAAAATAATCAATTTCACTTTGAAACCTTTTTTTGAGGCAAGAAAGCGAGCAACAAGCAATTTTTCTTTCATTTCCCAATTGAAATCCTTTAAAAGCACTGATAGTGATTAGTGACTAACTTCTCTCTCCTTCTTTCTTTCCCTATATATATCTCGCTATCTCTTGTTTTCATGCACACAGTGACACAAATCTTTATTTATTTTTTTCATTCATGGAAGTGTTGCATCATACATTGCATTGCATTGGTTTATCTAAAATAACTTAATATCATAGTTCAATTATTTAGTTTTTAGTGGATTTTTATTGGTCTTGCTTGTTATACATTATATACCATTATTCAAAATTTTTAGCAAAAAATGCTAAGGCTCCGTATGGTTGTGTTTTCGAAAATGAATTCTGAGATTTTTTTGGGGAATGTGTATTATAGAAATTCATATGAAAATGTTGACTTTATTTGTTTGTTTGGATGTATTTTTAGAATTTGATTGAAAATAGTATAGATGTGATATAAAATTGATTTTTATTAGGATTTGATATATGAAATGATTGAGTTGGTTATGAATGTGATGATGATGGGGAAAAGATATTAAAATAATATTTTTTAATAATGTTATGAGTTAGTAATAAAGTAATATGTATATATGTGTATATATATATACATATACACACACATAATATAATATATATTATAGAAATAGAATGAAAAGACAAAAAGAAAAAAAAAAAAAAAAAAGGGCAGCCAACAATGGGGGGCGTTCATGGGTTGGGGTGGACGGGTGGGGTGGGGTGGGGTGGGGTATGGGTTTGGGGGGCTAGGGGTGGGGGCCCTTCATTTTTAGTTTTTTTTTTTTGTCACCTTTTTCATTTTTTTTAGCTTTAAATTTTTATCTTTTTTCCATTTCGTGTTTTCTTTTCAATTTTATATTTTATAAGTTCAAGAAAATTGGACCTTGTTCGTCTATATTTATAATAGTTAGTGTAATTATACGGTTCGCATTGGACAAATATAAAAATAGGATGTGGTCCATATATAATATTTTATGAAATGTGTAAATATGATTGGAGCATAAGTAGTTCTATATTTCTTTTTCCATTTACATATAATATTTTATTTCCAATTTGATTGAGGCAAATTTATTTACATCTTCTTATAATGACATACTATGATGTTACATAAAATATTTGCTCGAGCTCGAGCTCGAGCCGAGAAATTTGGCGAGACTCGGCTCGAGCTCGACTCGTGGGCAACCCTATTAAATACCACGTTAGTATCAAAATGAAATAATTGAGATTCAGTCTGTATTTTTTAACCAACATCAAATAAATAAATTGATAAAAAAAAGTTAAAGAGACTTTTTTAGTATACATGGATTCCGCAATCACATTTTTGAACCAATATCAAATAAATAAATTAGAACACAGAAGAGAAATAACAAATAAAGGAAGATAGTTTAGGGAAATAAGGAAAATGAATGTGTGTTAAAAGAAAAATTAGGAGAGATAAGTTACTCGGGATACTTGTCAAAAATTTATAAATAGTGATTGTCACACCAAAGTTTAAAACCCCAGACACCTATTGTTTTATTATATAGTTAGAAGTATAGATAATTTTGATAATTTACCATTACTTATGTTAGTTACCACATATTAGATGTATATGTCGAATGTACTCGACTTACTATGTTAAATCAGGTTAGCATAATGATTCAATTAGTTCTATAAGTAAATAAGTGAAAATTCCTAATATAAGTGTGATTTTGCATTAAAATTGATATCTTAATAACTTATGAAATTTAACCAGTGATTCTACCTAATTAGCTAAAAGCTAAGTTGTCTTTTGTAATTTATAAATTTAATGTTCCCCTTAAACATAATTTTTCCTCTTTTTAAATTGCTTGTTACTCAACTAATACTTATATAACATTTAATAAAATTATATATTATACAAATTATATATTATTAAATATTATTTAATAAATTGCGTGTTACTCAACTAATACTTATTAAATATTATTTAATAATAATAATTGGAATATTGGAAAATTGAATAGGTATTTTTATTATATAAAATATGGAAAGTAAGAGAATGAGTTGGAAAGTGAGATAATGTAATTAATGATGTGAATAGATTGAAATGATGAAATGATTGGTTGTTGTATGGAGGAATGTACAGTGTTATTTAAAATTTAATCATTTTCTGTTGAATTTGGCTTGGACTGTGTATTTCATTTTTTAGTGATCCAATAAATGAAAATGTTTTTAAAATTCTTAACCATACATAGCCTAAATATTTTTTACCGTAAATCTAAAATTATGTAGTATTAATATGTGCTTAGTTTGATTCATATTGCATTTGTAATTTGTGAATGTCTAAATTCTGAGGACTGATTTGTTTTGTCATGTTTATGTATGTTCATATTATTCTAACTTAATTTTAATATATTAATAATTATTATAATATAATTATGACATCATCGGTCCGATCATGGTTAAACCAGCGGTTTAACCAGTGACCCTTATATCGTTAAATATTCCGGTTCGATGATCAGGCTGATTTTTAAACTATTGGTTGCAGTTGAATGCTTAATAGTTTTTCTTATTGGAGTGGTAATTGGTTTATCATTTTTTAAAAAGTGTTTAATTAAAACGAAATATAATTATGATAAGTATTAAGAGTGAAAATTAGTAATATCTCAATACCAAAAAGATATGAATAACCCTAGCCGTGTGTATGGAAAAGACTTTGTTGGGAGAGGCAAAACTCACTTCGGTGATCTCTACGCCTCGAAGGGATTAGTCTCCGGTGTCCGACTTGGGGAAACCCTTGGTATATATAAAAAAAAAAGATAGCAAAAATAATAATAATTAGAGACTTGAAGCTTTATGTAATTAAATGAGCAAATACATTTGGCGATATGAGTATTAATTACTTATTTGTCATCCACAATCTTCTTTTTGTTTTTGCATTAGCATGTTTCACCAAGGCCTCAAAAACCACATAGGGATTGGACTTTATATTGATATTTTGTTCTAAATCTATTACTTTCTTTTATAGAGCCTCAGAAAAGGAAAAAAACTATCCGAGACTTGTTGGTTTAGTGGTACCGACCTCTCACTTTATGCGAGAGGACTTGGTTCGAATCTAGGCTGCCACAAGTTGTGGCTCTCCCCTCCTTTATAGAGTTACATAGAGTCTCTATGTTATGGCTATAAGATTATAATTATCAACTCGAATTTATCGGGCTAGATATATAGAGTATCTCTTTCCTCTTGAATTAATAAAAGAAAAGAAAAGAAAAACACTTAATTTACTATCAGAAATTTCGTTTTATTAAATTACCTTCTGATTGAACTTTGAAGTAATAATTCGACAAATAATCCATCACTAAATTTGAATTTATTTAGTATATGCACAAGTAGAATTATATATAATTATATATATATTATAGGCCAGTTTGAGATTCAAAGTGCGTCGGTTGCAGCCTTTTCAATCATTTTTTTCCAACTGAATTATGTTGAGATGGGTAAGGCCAACCACAATTCTCAAATCAATAATCATGATTAGACTCAAAAATACAATGCTAGATTTAACATAAAATTACACGCCTCTTCATACGTACGTAGGGGAATTTACATGTTTTTTCCCTCCAATGAAGTCAACTTATATTATAATGTTAGTCTTCTTAATTGGCTGCGGAGCATGTGACATGTGAAGCCATTCCGGAGGGTTAGTAGGCGGTATAATAGCCGATTTTTTTGTTACGTTTGGTGAGAGATTTAATAATACGCAAAATGTTTATATGTTCTAGAAGAAAAATAATTGGATAAAAATACCACTTACAAAAATAATTCTTATATTAGTACTACTAATACTATCATATGGATTAGCATGTGACTCAAACATATGAGTTGACATTTAGTATTGCCATGCTTTGTATGTTTACATTGCTAGCAATTTTAAACATGTTAGTCTTCAAAAGTAAGAATAGTGCGTTATTTAAAAGTTCGAAAGGATAAATATCGATGGATAATCATGACTAGAAAACTACTAAATATTTGTCATTATTAATCATGATTGCGAATAGGCACGTTCAACAATATAAAAAGTAAACAAAGTAATTATCGATGAATATATCAAAACAAATTAATTAACAATTAATTGAAAAAACCAAGACCAGCAAAATGCTCACTTCTTCATTATTGATTAGAGTTGTCGAATAATTAAAATTCTTCTTTAACAAACATCCATACGGTGTTTTCTAGAAAGACTTATCAATCAAATCGTCTCGTGCACGGTTTGATGTCACAAACAAGGATGAACTTTAATAAGAATTCCTCCTCAAAAATCGACTTACTATTGTTTTTCTCTAGACAAAAGATTCCATCGTTTCTCCTTGGATTCGTATCCTTGAAAACAAGAGGGAAAAAACTATGTAAAGCTGAAGCCAAGGCGCCCGCGTAGACGTTAGTTAGGCAGCGTGTGAGGTGGCGCGTGGTGCCATACGGGTTCAACGCAAGTACATGGTCAAATTCGCAAATCCGAATTTCGCAACGAGGATAATTGATTGTTAAGTGATGGCTCACAACCCCCTCGTTTAAATGGTACCATGCATGCCTAACCCGTCTTGGGTTGCACAATTTAATTTTTATTTTGGTTGCATTTGGTGCAACTCAAAGTTGATAATCATTAGGTATTCCTCACGATCCCAACAATCACCTCCTCCATCAAGCAACCAGATTACACAAAAAGTATCCCACTTCGTGATTCTCCTAGAACCGTGGAATAGACAAAATGTAGTGTTCTGTACATGTCACAATCGTGACATCTCAGTTCACTGAGGACTAATGACATCTATGCAACACTAGGATTCAAATATTCAACACGAAACCAATATGGAATCTTAACATAATTATTCAATCTCACACTTTCCAATGTGTATTCTTATGCATGTACTAATCCCCAGATCTATACCTATGGAACAAGATACTCTCCCAATAAGAGTCTCACACACAAGCAAGTCCTGATAGGATCGTGGTATCCCATTTTCTCAAGCTCTCAATCACTTAGAACGGGTTTTAGGATCACAAATTTGGAGGGCATTCCTCAGTCGCCTCCCGGTGTGTGAGACTTCTCCCGTAGCTGCTTGTGATCCGTAAGACTTTATCTAAACTAAGAAAAGAATAAGAGAAAGAGAACAAGCCAATTTATGGATATAATATAAGATAAGACATTCATAGTGTTTACACGTTTTGACCAAGCCGATAGATGGCTTGCTAGCTAGACACTTAACAATATAGAAAACTTACTTGATTTGATTTTTGTTCCCTGAAAATAATAACAAACACCATCCACCAAAAAATCACCCAAAAAAGCACTTGGAAATGATTAAATCTATCGCATCCCTCCAAAAAAAGAATCAAATGCTATTTTCTCAAAATAATACCAAACACTCTCTCACTAGATTGCACAACTCCCAATACTTATTTTTAACTCTAATTCCCACCAAAATATACTCCCAAAATCATAGACGGATGGAGACTGGAGAGGGGCCGCTTGTGTCCCTCCCTCAATTTTTTCATAATGTTCAATTTAGTACATGTATATGAAAATATAATATTTTGCCCCCACCCACCTCGCCCAAAAAAATATTAATAATTCATTTCTTGTATCCCCAAGTTATATATTTTACTCACTAATCATTGTTCTCAACTAATTTTTCACTCAATTTTAGTAGTTTTTATACGTATTTCTTCTCTTCTATGCAATAAATATTTCTTTGATTTTTTTGCCTTTTCTTTTGAAAGTTAATTTCTCTGAAACCAAATATTTAATGGAATATAAACATGGTTGCGATTTTTAATCTGTAATGTTAAAATTGAAATTAGTCATATCCAGGAACGGATCCAGGAATCACTTGTTGGGGGGTAGGGGGCGAGTTACCATGCATTAAATTAAATTTTTTGATAATATTTGTATGTAGAATTTTATTTTAATTTTAATTCATAAGTAAAATGATAATTATCGTGTGCAAAAGAATAAGCGACTTTCAATAAAAATTATAGTGCTTTTCTAAATATATAAAAAAAGAAGATCAAATTTGTACTCGATATTTTTTGTGTACATATTATCGTATGATTGAGTAAGTTATTACACATAAAAAGACATGTTAAACGCTAATTTTGAACCTAATTTGCTCATATGAATATTCATTATTTGAACAGATATAAAGTATCTCTTAACTATTAACACCAATATCCTAATTTTTGATAGACTCTTTTTTTGTCTTTAAATTTGTAAATGCCTTTTTTTCCCCTTATAACCAAAGCCTTTTATATATTTGTAAGAAAAGTGCTTAATAATTTTAATTCTAATTATTCCTTTTCAACATATTTATCTTATAGATTCTAGGAAAATTGCCTATTAAATTTAAGCAAAAAAAAAAGTTGTTCACAATTTCAGTTTATCTTGCTTTCCCATTTTTTCTTTTCTGGTAATGTATTTATTAAAAGCAAGTATATTATAAATAAAAATTTATTTGTTAAAAGCATGTATACTATAAATAAAAATTATTTTGTTAAAAGTAAGTATATTATAAATAAAAAGGAAAAAAGAATAAAGGGCGTGAGGGAGAGGCCTAGAGGAATTGAACTCTAGATCTCAAAGGTTGAGAGAAAAAGTGCTAACCAACTCCACTGGAACTCTCTATGCTTACATCTAAAACCTTAACTTAATATTTTTTTTTCGGGATACCTGGGAATGAAAATTTATATTCTCGGGGGGCCCCCCCCCCCCCCCCCCCCAAATCTGTCCCTAGGCATATCATATTTCATAAACTTTTTTTTTTTAATTAATGTTAGAATCATTTTCCATTTTGTTTTAGAAACTACATTTTATTAGATTAGTTATCAAAATATGTTAGATATTATTTATATGGTTTTAATTAGTAATACTACATTTACATTTAAGGTTGTAAACCGGTCGAGTCGAATCGAATCGAACAAGTTTGTGTCCAAGTTTAGTATGAATTATTATCGAGTTCAAAATTTTGTGTTTAAACTTAGATCGGTTGTTAGCCGGCCGAGCTCAAATTCTCTTTAATGAAGCCGAATACTAATAGAGCTAGAGCATCTTAATATTTTTGTACTCAATCTCGCCCCCCTTGGCCAAGTTCTTGGCTTTATTCCTGCCCAACACAAAACCAAACATAGCCACATTTTTCTCTTGAATGTGTTTTAGCCCATCTATGAAAGCTATTGGACCTCTCCTGCTTTTAACCCAAAATATTGGGCGGTCTCTTGTCAAAGACTTAATATATTGTTGGGTTCAAGTCTTTTTGATGTTGTTACGGGCTTTTCAATACGTTTGACAGCTTCGGGGACCACTCGTGTTTTAATAGTTGTTTAGGGGTTGTTTTGCCAATTCCCTATAAGGGATTCCTATTTAGCAATTTTCTTGCATGCATTCACCTTTGAGCCGTAATTGTTGCTTTTAGCTTGTTTTTCTATATATATGTTTTGTAATAACTATTTTCACTAACACAAAAGGTAATTTTATCGACAAAATTTGAAGTGACAATGTTACAAATTTTCACTAAATACATATATTGAGTGAAAATAATTTTTACTTTGTCACAATAAGAGTTTCAGTGTCAAGAGTTTTTAAAATTGTCACTATTGATAATTAGTGACACACATTAGTGACAACTATATTTATTGTTAATAAGTTGTCACTATAGGGGTGTCACTAATTTTCAATAGTGACAATAATTTTCTTATCACTAATTATTAAAAGTGACAGCTTGTATACAAATATTGTCACTATTAAATATGTAAAACTTATTTTTTTGATAAAACAAAAATTTTTGTCACTAAAAATTTACAATCAATGACAGCTTTGACATTGTCACGTGACATTTTGTCACTAATTATAATCTTATTTTTTGTTTCCCATTGATAATATGTTGATCTTCATTTTTTTTAATATTGGATATTATTGTTTCCTAAAAAGACAGAGCATTAAGTAGAGCTAAGAACATCCACTCAACATTAATGTCGACCAAATAGAAAGTAGTACATCAGTCTTAAACAGCACTAATAAAAATGGCGTTGAATTCCAAATCAAATTGAGCCAAAAAGACAATGACTCTCGAATTAATCTACTACAGACATGCATAAGTATTATATATATATATATATATATGTATATATATAGGGCTCCGACATGCATGCATGCATGCTACAAGGCTACAAGCAACTCCGTGGGGAGACAGCTCCATTACTGTAACCTGCTGCATTTTGACAATAGGCGAGTGTTGGTCTTTTCAATCGGTTCACGTAAGTGAGCTTAATGTCTTGCAATCTGATTCCTCGGCATGGATTACTCTTACTGCAAAGGAACGTCATCGCTGCCTGCGTTGACGATGTCCCCTTTATGTTTTTGTATGTTACCTGACTCACTCTCACACCTGAGCTCTGCATGCCAAAACAAATTAAGAAAAAGATTTATGACTATTGAGTATTTCATTGAAAGGTTATTAACTAATATTAAAAATCACCAATATTGGACTTGCAAATTTTTAGTGATGTCAAAATTATCAAAGAACTGAAAATCGCAATATTAGTTCCGAAGGATAGATTCTAGTCCAGTTGTGTTGTTTATAAATGTGCACAATTAGTCTTACATGATACATTTTTTTTGCATTTTTTGTCTCAATCGTTAAAATAAACGTAAACCGTTAATTTAGTCACTTGTTGCACACCTGATGAATAGAAAAATGGAAAGCACATGCATTACATGCGCGGAATTCCATCCAATTTTTAACTATTGGAACAAAAATTGCAGCAAAATGTATGCTAAAGGATTAATTTTGAAGTCCAGAAATAATGAGACAAACTACAATAACCTCTATCCTATCCTATGAGACTAGTATTCCATTTTCCACTATTATGAATTAGTCAAAAGATTAAAAAGTCTGAATTCATCTTATTAGAATGAGACAAATATAGTATGGCATTGATAGTGTAATAAAAAAATAAATCTAACTGATGTGATGGGGGCTCGGGGATACTTAGTGGTTTTGGGGAGTTGGACTCCCAGGTGATCTCCATCCATATGTATAAATCTGATCATAGAGAGCACTCGGGATTTCAGCTCCCGAGAGCCACTAAGCAGGGACAGAGCCAGGAATTTGGGGGGGGGGGGGGGGGGGGGGGGGCGAGATTGTTGTGATATATGCATACATTTTTTTTTGGTAGATAGTCGAAGGAGTGAAAGAGGGGTGCGGGGGGCTTGCCCCTCGCGGTACGATACGCTATATTTGTGGAGGAAAATATAATAAGAAACTTGATTCAATTACAACTTTTAACATACTTTATACTCTTATATCTCTTTCTTTATAGCCAAGATTTTGGGTTTGGCGGGGGGGGGGGGGGGGCGAACTCAAAATTAAAACATGATATTTTTTTATAAGGTAAAAAAATGATTTTTCAAAATTGAGGGGGGGGGGGGGGCGACCGCACCCTCCAGCCCCCCGGCTCCGTCCCTGCAACTAAGTATGACCCGGTAGTTATTGTACGTATATACCTGATTGGGACAACGATTTTGAGGGCAATACTGTTGATCAATGATTATGGGATTGGCAACATTCCTCATGATCAAATTTCTGAACTCAAGATTCCTGGCATAGCCACCACTAGGCCTAGCCCATGATTTCAACCGGACGCCATTGTCTGTCCTTGTGAACACTGAATTCGTTACGGTCACATTTTGGACTCCAGCTTCATTCATACTGTTACCTAAGCTCCCCACGCTGTGTGATCAATTAAATGATATCAAGATTAGTAAAAGCAATAATATAAAATAAGGTTCCATCTTAATTATATTATACTATGCTCATTTTTACTAAAATCATACAACTGAATATCAAAGAGGTACGAAGTTTGTCACTCTTGAACGCGCCCCATTTGTGTGAACCATATCAATGACAACCTTGATTTTTATTCTAAGATTCTTATATTAGACTCTATTACCTGATACCATGTCCAGGACCGCATCCAATTTTCGAAATCCACAAGTTCATGGATCCAGGGCCGATAGATATACAGTCGTCTCCGGTTCTAATAGTGCTGCTAGTGATTGTAATACCCCTCGAATTCTCAATATGGATGCCATCCGTGTTAGGGCTTCCACTTGGGGCAATGATCCTGATTTTCTGTATCTTTATATTGTTGCTGCGAGTAATGGACATGTGCATTCTATGGCTGTTGAACGACCTCAAACCGCTAACTACCACATTGCTACACCATTGAAAAGATATCGACTGCAATCGTACATCACATTCAAAACTGTTATTATTTTTTTGGGTGAAGCGATCAAATATATCATTACACCAGAATATTAAATAATGACAAATAAATAATCATCATTAAAAAATGTATAAGTAAATTACTATGAACAACCAACTACTATATATATAAGTAAGTACTACTAGATGTGTGATACACTCTATTAGTAGTGTGCAAAAACAATTTGAAATTATTTAAATTTCATCATTATTACTATTTATTTTGATATTTATTTTATGTTTTATTTGAATTTTTTATTAATAAAGTAAATAATTTTAAGTTTAGGAAGAGAGCATAAAATATACCCTTTAAGTTAATTAATTAGAAAGAGATAATGGTGAGAAAATTGGAGAGAAATAGAGTGGTAATGGTATGAAAGTTGGCCTGAGAAAAAGACAGAAATAAATTGGTTGTAGAAACTTGTATTTTTTTATTTTTTTTTTGGCAAAACTAAAAAATGTCACTCTTTTGGGTGACACCAAAATCTTCCTCTTCCTTTATGAAATAGAGTATAAATTAATATATAATGAAAGTTTTGAAATGCCACTTTTGCTTCATTGACTTACTTTCATGTTACTCGTAACTCATGACTCTTGAGTGGAAGAGTGAACTTGTTAAAAAAGAAAGAAAAAAAAACAGAAGTAAAAAAGTCATATATAGGAAATTAATATATAATAAGTAACAAAAATGAAATGACCAAACTTACCCTTGCTCCAAACGGACAGTTATTGAATCCCTTTCTACAAGACCATAAACTGGATCCTTTAGCATCAATAGTGCCCCCAATGATTGTTAACCTGCTTACTTTATAGAACTGAATCCAATACTCAGAATTTCCAAGTGACTGGTAGTTATTAGGAGCAACAATAGTTCCTGCTATTTGGAACACAATCCTATTCCTGCATGGGCCCGTAAACGATATAGATCTCAGCAAAAATGTGCCGCGTGGAACGCTTACTGCAGATGGTCTAACCGAGCTGCAGGCCGCCTTCCAAGCCCGTTGGAATGCCAAGGTCGAGTCTGTCTTTCCGTCTCCTCTCGCGCCAAAACGGACAACATTATAGGCTGTAGTAGGAAATAATTGTATTGCAATCAAGGCAAGAAAGAATTTCCAAGAGAATGATATCAACTTAGGCATATTGGTTAAGCTTTTGAAAGTGGTGGGAAATACTTTGTGTGATGAGAAAGCATTGAGTGAGGACTGTAATATATAGTACTTCCTTTGTGAAGAATTGGACAGTGTCAGCTAGATCGAAGTTGTAATTATAATATTGACCAATCTTATTATTATATTTAAGAAATATATTCAATAGCATACTTTATGATTTTCTAGTATTAATTTTTTTAACATGTTAGTGTATTTAACAAGTCAAGAGAATTGACTTTGTACTGCATCATTTTATTTAAGAAATATATTTAATAGCATTCTTTATGATTTTCTAGTATTAATTTTTTTAACATGTTATTGTATTAAACAAGTCAAGAGAATTGACTTTGTACTGCATCAAATTGGATATTCAAATTACTCATGTCAGACCATGTATTTGCTAGTGGAATCAAACTTAATTGGATCCTATATTCATGTGGAATATTCAGATCGTACGTCGACGTAGTGGGGCGATGAAATCTTGGGATTAGCGCGACATAAGGGAGGTGGTTATTTAATTTCAAACACAATATTACAAAACAATTCCCTAAAATAAATTCACATTAAAAAAAATATGAAAATGTTTGTAAATCCAAAAAATTCATTGCAACAATTTTTTATTACAAAAATCTCAACACTCGGGTTCATATATTTTTGGACTCAATTACCCTTAGCGTTTTAGATTTAACCAGATATGTTTGCTCTTACATAAAGTTTTTTATTTGACGTTTTTTTTAAAAAAATAAATGGAACTTGTATTGCTGATGATTTTAATTTTAAAGTTTTAGTTCTTTCCATATCTTCTATAAAGTAAAAAGAATATTGTTAAAAATAATTAGCATTTTTAATTGAAACATTATACATAAAAATATTAAAATATGTAATGATAAAATAATGAAATCCATATTATACAATATTTCATCCATTTGAAAAGTCCAAAAATAATAAGATACCTATCAAAAGAATTAGTTGATTTTTTCATACTCTAAGAGTATATTGTTATTCACTCTAGGGATGTAAACGAGCCGAGCTCGAGCCGAGCCTGGCAAATTTGCCAGGCTCGAGCTCGAGCTCGAGCTCGAGCCTGAGCTCACGAGCTCGAGCTCGAGCTCGTCGAGCCCGGGTTTGAAGGGCTCGAGCTCGAGCTCGCGAGCTCGAGCTCACGAGCTCGAGCCGAGCCCGAGCTCGCGAGCTCGAGCCAGGCTCGCGAGCTCAAGCTTGAATTGGGCTCGCGAGCCTGGTAATTATAATATATAATTAATATTTAATATATATAATTAATATTTAATATATAAAAATATATATAAAATTATGAAAAAGCTCGCGAGCTTTTGCAGATACATTTAGGCTCGAGCTCGAGCTCGTGAAACTCGAGCTCGAGCTCGTGAAACTCGAGCTCGAGTCGAGCCGGCTCGCCAGGCTCGCGAGCCGGCTCGGCTCAACTTACATCCCTAATTCACTCCAAAGAATTGTTAACCTAACTTTTGGGTTTTTTTTCAAATCTAGTGAAATGTCTATATGTTAGAATGAAATTCTTTCTGGGTTTTGCGGATGTAAAAATGCATTTTACGGGTATCTAAGTAATTTTTTGATATATTCATATACATATATATATATATACACACATATATATATATATAGGGGAGTTGATATAAACACTCCACAAAATAATATTGACACTCCACTTTTACTTTTTTCTTAATCAATTGACAACATTGCCCATGAGTTTATGAAAGATTTTTGTCGTACTTTTTATTATAAATATATTTCTGATTATGGTGAACACTTAAATTATGGTAAAAGTAGATTAAAAAAATATTAATCCTTTTATTGTAAGAGTCCCTTACTACTATTTTATTTCCTAATACTGTAAATAAAAGTTTGTACTCTAAGTTGTACTTTACTAATAAATTGTACAATTTTTCAACTACTTCACTTATAAATTTTTACGAATTATATTAAATTGTAATAATGGAGCAAAAGAGAAATTGGGGAGTTGCTTTCAATTTGTATGAAATACTTGAATCAGTGATATAAAAATATTGAACAAATTTCAGGATATATCTGATTCACAACCGGCCTAATATCAACGGAAGTGATAATTTTCACCTCTATGTTTTGCATATATAAGTTTTATATTAAAATTTAAGATTTTGTGAAGAAAAATTAAACACAAAAAGAGAACAAAACATTATTGTGCTAATTTATCAACAAATTAGCATTTATAAGATAACTGGTATAATAAATAATTACTCAACATTATTCATTATAAGATAATACAATAATAGTTTTTCATTAATCTAGGGGCAATATAGTCAAATGTTTAAGATAAAAGTTAAAGTGGAGTGCATCTATCATTATTTGGAGTGCTAATATCAATTCCGACATATATATATATATATATATATATATAATCTTATTTTAGTCAAGATCCTCAGTTCTAGATGTCATTCCATCTCATATTTCATTTCTCATATATACTCTACATGTATCATTTTATTTTCAAATAAAAAATGATGCGACATTTTTGTACGTAACTTTTCTATGAAACTAGATGTAATATAGAAGCATATTTTAAAAGATATATATCTATCATTTCATAATTTATTTAGTTCTAAAAGTTAACAAAAAAATGTTATTCGGTTTTAGTGATTATCATCGAATAAATTCTTTCTATGAGTATTAAATCATATGTTTTGTTTAAAAAATAATAAAGCACTATTAATAATATTAATGAAATAAATTTTAAAAAATAAATTGAGAGGTAGCTATTAGGAATGAAAAATTGATTCAATTTTGTTGGTTGTCATTGAAACATTTATTTACATGAGTATTAGATCGTTTATTTATTTTAAAATAATAGTAATAATGATTAGTTAATTTAATTAAACAGTTACTAAATAATGACTAATACTTATTACTATAAGTCAAATGGATATAGAAAAGTTATTTTTTATTTGAATATGATTTGTAAGCTTCGTTTGAATTAATAAAGTTGGTAACTAATTTATTTTGAATTTTTTAAAATTGATGTTTTTGGATTAAGATTGATAACTATATTTATTGATTGAAATTTAATTTGATGTTATCCACATGTGCGTTTACTTGGATAGGCTCAAACGTTGTATTTTATTATATATAGATATAAGAAAGAGAACACTATTTTGAAATAAAGATCTACTAAGATCTTAATTTGCTTAGAAAGGCTTTCCATGCGATTATAATAATTCTCAGCAGCCCAAGAAACGAAAAAGAATCTAAACTCTTTGCAATCAATGGCAACAATTAATGTTCACCTCGAACTCAGTAGAATATTAATTCTTATGATGCATAAAAAACTTAGTGTTTATAGCAATTAAGGGCCACTAGCCATGTTCAAAGATAATAGAGCATTACAATTAAAAACAGATCTAAAAGATGATACGTAGATCGGGTTATAACGTGATATTCAATGGATGCATGGCAGCGAAGATGGAGGCGCGGGTCTCGCTCTTGCGCATAAAATGAGAATGTATAAAAATCTATTTTTTTATTAAAGTTGGTGTCGGGGTTTAATCTTATATTCCAAATGAAAATTAAGGGATAATTGCATATCATACCCGTGTGAAACATAAAACCTGCACACATTCTCCCTATATTAAAAAAATAGCTTGAAATAACCCTATGATTTTCAAAACCCTGCACGAAACCCCCAATCTGTGTTAAATTCGAGGAAGGTAGCATTCACGCGCAGTGTATTTGAAGCAGGGTTGGGGTTTCATGCAACGTTTTGAACATTTCAAGCTTTTTATAACACAGGGGAGATATGTGCAGGTTTCGTGTTTCACAAGGGTACAATATGCAATTATCCCGAAAATTAATTATAAGTTCACAAAGTATTCTCTTATAAGTATATGTACTTATGTGGCTCACATAAATGGATATTTCTATGTAACTCCTAATGTATTATTCCATGTCACTTAAACACTATTAGCACTTAATTAATTCATATAGGACAGTTAATTAAATTGCCTTAATTAAACATCTCCATGAAATTAATTAACTAATTCCGCCTAATACTTAATTTAATCCACTAAGTGTTAATTTTCATAAGTGAGAATCACCATTAATCAAGTTTTGCGTGTGACCTCTTAAGTTCACTAGTAAGCTAGCAATGAGACCTTTCCCATATCTTTAATTAATTATCACTTAGATAATTAGTTAAGGTCTTGAATTTAGCACCAAACTCAATTCAAGATTCTTATTGATCGTGATTCGATGTTTAGGAATGTCATTACTAAAACCTAGATGCAAGTGATTGTGAGTTGGACCTATCCAGGTTACGATCTTCACATGAATCAAATCTTTACATCAATTTTTTAGATCCAAGTTTAGAGTTTGAGTTAGTCGAATATCTATTAACTAGGGTGACTACTGTTAGGTATATGCCCTAGATGCCAATGAGGACAAATAGTTAGATGAGGGTATCTTATTATGTTGTACAAACTATTGAGAATAAATTAATAAAGGCATTTATATTTTGTTCATATAAATCATTACGGCATCTAAATAAGTATTGAACATATAGTCCAAGTGAATAAAGGTTTGACTCTTTGCCCTTTATGGAATAAAGACGTGGCATGGGAAGAGTCTTACACCTTATCACTTAAAAGGGTTCGCAAGTCAAAGAATCTTGATTGGGCATTAAAATTTGACTGGTATGACACATGCTCTGTCGATGAGTGCCATTCGAACACTAAAGGGATAGTGGGAGCAGGTATCATAGATATGTCAATGGAATTGACATATTCGAACACGGCGCGTAGTAATCCGATCACATGGGTATTTACTCAGTGACTGTCAATGATTGGATTACTGATCATAATAGTATGTGTGAGCCTTAGACCTGAGGGTTCATGATCAATGTGCTTGTGTTATTGGATCTGTTACCAGAGTAGTTAGGCCCATATCACCTGTCGGTGGGGTCGACCTCGAAGTGCGATATCAATGAGACAAGTAGCAGTTGATCAGTGATCGCCAAGATGGGATTCACTGGCTCGATAATAAACGAGAAAGTATCCTGTGCGATTATAGGCTAATGAAATTATAAGTCTTTGGCCAAAGCATAAACAACTAACTCATGTGGGTAGTTTAGTAATTTCATTATGCTATAATCTAATGCACAGTATCAAGTTTAGTGAGTTTGACATTTTCCATGACTCTCACTTGATCGGGATACGTCAGTGAAGGGTTTATACTCATACGGTATTTATGGTCAAGAGGTTCGTAAAATGATTCATTCATTTCGTACTCAATTAGGTTACGATGTGAGTCTACGGGACTGGCTAGGTGATACTCACATCCTTAGGTAATTCCTCCCTTTGCCAATTGAGACGAACCTAAAGAGTCGCGCTATAAGAAACGAACGGGATGTATCTTTTGTGTAAATCTTTTTGAAAAAATTAAATGGACTAATTGATTTAATTAGATTAAATCAATTAATTCAATAATTAATTTAATTAGATTAGATTAAATTATTTAATTAGTATATTAATTAATTGGAATTAATTAATAGTATATATTATATTTAAATTGGATTTAAATTTAAATATATGCAGATGGGCTAGAAATTAGACAAGACAATTAAAAGCCCACCCAGTCCATGGAAGCCTTATAGGGGGCGGCCATTCTAGGGTTTGGAGTAGCCTCCAACTTGTTCCACAAGCTAGTTGAGTTTAAAAAGACTCCTACATGGAACAAACCCTAAGAGAGAAGTAACAAGCTAATTACACAACACAAAAGAAAAGAACTCTCTCCCCTCTCTCCTCTCTAGCCGTCCACTCTGAGTTTCGGGATCTTTGGAAGGCTCGTTTCGCGCGAAGCTTTAGAGACAGGAGCCCTTGGAGCATTGCTGTTCTGTAGAATCAATAAACGAATCAAAAGGGTATGTTTATTTATTCTAAATTTTGCGAAACCCATGAAAAAATCATCAGATTTATTTTTGTGATCTACCGGTAGGAATCGTCTAATCTTCCGCTGCAATTCTCTGTTTTTACTGTACGGGATTCCTAACAACTACAACTGTGTTGTAACAATAGTGACCTTCGTCATCTAAGCTAGGATCACCAATCCTTCTTAATGACTTCGATACTCTAGCCAAAGATTCTCTACCAGTCATCTATGTTGAACGCAATATAGGAAATATTCAGGCATCCTACCTTGGATGGATCCCCAGTTCATGTCATATGCTTCATTGTACAATCCGACTATACCCAACATTATCTAGTCTTGTGATTCTCTTGGAATCTGGACTAAGTTAAAGTATGGTGGTTAAAGTACGGTGGACTGCAGACACTACTACAAAAAACGTCTATTACAACGGATTTTTTTTTAACTATTACAGCACTTTTAACTGCTGTAATAGACACCGCTGTAATGTGGTTTAAGCCTATTACAGCGGTTAAAAACCGCCATAATAGGACCCCTATTACAGCTGTTATAATTATAACCGTTGTAATGGGGGTGCCTATTACAGCGATTACAGTTATAACCGCTGTAACAGTCACCCCTATTATAGTGGTTATAACTGTAACCGCTGTAATAGGGTAAATATTCTTTTTATTTTATTTTATCGTCTCATTTGTAACCTTCCTATACAAGATCAAAATTCAACAAACCAACACAACAAACCAGCACAGTACAACAGATTCAACAGACACAACAAAAACCCCAAAACTTCAATATAACAATTCTTTCCTCCAACAACAAAATTTTATAATCTCCAACAATGATCACGTGTTTATAATCAACTAATTAAATTAATCACAATTTAAATACAACAAATTAAATCACAATTTACAAAAAATACATTACCCAGTTTCTAATTGCATTCGATAATGTACTGTGCCACTTTGCTACGTACTTCATAAATTTGCACTTGAGGTAGAAGGAGCATCGACAATCATGAAAGTACTGCAAGATAGAGATTGCAAACCCAAATGATGTTTCAGTTACCTACCAAAGGTTTAATAACTTCAAAAGGGAAAGAACCGAGTATTAGGATTATGCATACCACTATTGGTATTGTAGATTCTCCGTGACTAATAATCTCCTTAATGAATATCATAACGAAGTAGCCACAATCTACGTTGTTTATCTGTCGAGGGCACTACAAAAGGTAATCAAAGCTATATTAGAACACTAACTTTTATACGAATAATCTCTTGAATCTAGAAAACACTAACATTTATTCTAATCCATTTACAGGTCTTGTTTTTGGATTTCTTCAATTGGTTGTTGTGATTTACACGAAATATGAACACAGCCTTGTAAAAAATACAAAAAACAAGGAAATATGTCAAAAACAAGCAATATGTGAAATCTAGGAAGATATATACACTTTAAAAATAATATTAAATATAATGGATACATTAATTGATTGAATGAAAAACTTACTGATTGATTTTTTTTCATGTCAAATCTGTTATCCGGATCACCATGCAAAGAATCCAGATAAGAAACGAACTCTTGAAATGGAAGAATCACAAGCAACAACCAATGTCCCCTAAAAAGCATTCAAAAGATAAGTTCAAAATTTGTTTTGCGTAACAAGTTTTACAAATTAAAGTTGAGTTTTTAGTAGCTCACTCGGTGTTTTAAGGTGCAAGAAATAACTTATTCATTTGTGGGCTCTCTGTCATAGCATTTGTTATGAACTGCACTTGTTCGATTTGCTGAGTACCTGATCCCGCAAATATAGCATGTGGACTAAGGAACCCGAAATAACTTTCTTTTCCCTCGGGAACCACGTAATTAACCCACTAAAACCTAAATTGAGCATAAAACAAATTTGCGTAACGAAAATAATCATAGTTCAGATGCAATAAAATAATTTAAAAACTTACTTGATGAACAATGAAATGAGAGAGGCTCTTATCTCTTCTTGATGCAAAAGGTGACTCCCTCCCAATATACTCTTGGAATTCAATATTCATAATTCTTTTCTCAAAGTTTATAGTGATCTGGTCATCAATACACATCCTCTTCATGTACTTTCCAAGAAATAAAAGATCCCTAGGGAGTCCACCTAGTACAAGGTCTTCACATCTGTCACCTTCAAGTGCAGGCTTGACCACTGGAGGTTTTGGTTTGACAGCTGAGTGCTTGGACGTCCCTGATTTCTAGTTTCCAAATGATTTGGATGGTCCAAGAAACTACTTAAGCAAAGAAAACAAAACGTGAATGTTACATACCAAAGTATATTTAGTAACCTTAAAAAATTGTTATAATTTATTAATGGCTAGCTATTAATTACATGCATACCGATGTATCATTGACAATGACAAGACTCATAGACCAAGCAACATAGGTACCCAAAGCATCAGAAATGGTGAGCACTTCATCATCGAGAGGGATCGGTAGGGGTGTATCCTCCTCAATTGCAATGTCAATGCAAACTTTCACAAGGTTGGTGGGTAATGGACGGTTGTAAAGTGTTCTATTCGATGGTCGATTGAACATAAGTCCTTTAGCCACCACACGATATGACGGTAATGAAAGTGCTAATTGACAACGTACATATATGTACTATTATATTAGAAAATTTTGTGTGTTTTACAAAAATAGAGAGTTGCAAGTTATATGATCACTAAACAAGTTCAGATCATTACCTCAGGAAGCATCTTAACTGGTTTTGGGCAACTGTCTTTCAAAGAAATTGCCTCATCTTCATGTAGCTGATGCGACCCAGTCGCCCGCAACTCATCAACCTCGCGTTGTAAGGAGGATAGTGATTCGGTGAGGCCCTTCACCATGCTTCTCAAGCTTTCCATCTCCATTTATTTTAGAAGGCTTTGGATGCATAAAGTACTTTCTTTGTGACACCCCTAACGCGACTTTGATGCTCCTTCTTTTTAAGAGCTTTAGCCAATAGATCATCCCGACTCCGCTCGTTTCCACTATGGCTAGTACTCTCTTGTGAAATGCACTCTTGTAATGTTACATTTAAAAAATAAAAAAACTTAGTGAACTTTGCTCTTTCAAAAGTATATCAAAACAAACATACAACACATTATAGAGCTAAAATTGCAAATAACTCACCATTTCATTCACTACTCTTCTAACATTGACATTATCAATCTCATTCTTTTTATCAGAACGCGCAATCCTCCTTATGAGTGCTCGTGTCACCTCTATGAAATCGGACCCCACTTTCTTTCTTTTCTTCATCTATATTTTGATTAAAAACTATATATTTATTAACAAAGAATTTTTATTAAAAAAATTAGAAGGATTCACTCTTAAATGAACTACGTACCTCAATTTGCTCCACAAGAGCATGTCCAAGACGTGATTTCCTGTAAGGATATTCAGGTTCCTTTGCTCTTTCCTGATTTTTCCTACTTAGTTGTTGTTTATTACCTAATCAAAAACTAGTCAATGTATTAGTTACATTCTAAACGAAATAGCCAACAAATAAAACTGTAAATTAAAATGACTTCCTGAAACTCTTCACTTAGGCGAACATAAAAATGCCATCTAATCAGCTTGAGGTATCTCAATGTATTAGTTACATTCTAAACGAAATAGCCAACAAATAAAACTGTAAATTAAAATGACTTCCTGAAACTCTTCACTTAGGCGAACATAAAAATGCCATCTAATCAGCTTGAGGTATCTCATATTGTGAGGGTGGGTCGTAATTAATGTTCCCATCATCATCCCGTACCCACACTCTACTCAAGTAGCTCCTGAAGTTTCGTGCTAGCTTCCTAGCTTCTGCTAGTACGTATTTTTTTCTACGTTCTTCAATATCAAATGACAACTATAAAAAACAAACAACAAAGTATATATGAAATTATAATTTAGAGAAACTTAAATGAACAGAAAATACATTAACAAACAGAAACATGATAATAAACAAATTACCACTATTTCATCCCAAATTGCTTTTTTTGTTGGTGCCGGGACTTGTCGCCAATCACTAATGGTAATCGGCACCTTCTGCCGAGCCAGGACTCCTATGTAACCAACAAGTGTTGATTTGTGGGTCAACTACTTGGCCTCTCTCATTCCAGCCGACAGGTAGCCTTATGCCTTTACTTTTGGCATTGATGACGTTTCTCATAGCCGTGACACCTCTCCGTATCTCATTTTCAACACATTTGTCTGCTCCACATCCATCCTCCTTGGGAAAACTTGCAGCACGCTCTGAAGCCATCGACCTACAAAATCCAAAAATACAGAAGTTAGATTCATATACCAACAACATAATTTTAAATTCGAAGTAATAAATATTACAAAAATGCATAGATTATTTCTTGTTAAAGTAAACTCACTTATCAAATATGAAGATGCCATGAATATGCTATATTTTCTTACTTTATTTCAGAATTTGAAGATTAGAAAATAAGTTTATCATATAATTATTATCAAATAAGTTCAAATACCTTTCATCATTTTTTTACTATCGTTGGCTTAGTAGTCTTTTGCTTCCCATCGGTACGGTCATTTTTAATAAAGATTACAAAAATGCATAGATTACATCTTGTTAAAATAAACTCACTTATGAAATATGAAGATGCCATAAATATTTTACTTTATTTCAGAATTTGAAAATCAAAAAATAAGTCTATCATATAATTATCAAATAAAGTCAAATACCTTTCATCGTTTTCTTTTTATCATTGGCTTAGTAGTCTTTCATCATTTTTTTTTTCTTAATTCAAATTTCTCATGTGAGACAACTCTTGTCAAAACACTATAGAAGGTTCTAAATTATTTGAAAATTAAACTAACATTAATTACTATCCTTACTTAGATAAATTAATTTATTATCATTTCTTAAATAAATTTATTAATTAACCTTTACTTAAATAATTTTATTAACATCAGTTGAGTTGAATTAATTAAATAATTTTAATTAACCAATTGTGATGAAACTCGATCAAATCCCGCAACGATGGCCTCGCGCTAATCAATCAATTGTGATAAAAATTCGACAGAGTAACGGCACAAACATTTGTACCAAGTTCTCGACTAATCCTTTCCCTAAACTTGCAACCAACAAAATTCGGATCTTTCAACATTATATCATCAAACTATAACCGAGTGTAAAATGCAAAGCCTACAAGCAAAATAACATTTTACCATCCTTTAACTCTGTAGTCCCAAATCCTTCTTTCCATAAACTAAACTAAACTATCATTACCAAAGTAAGCATTGAAAACGATAACCGAGCTATACCATTATCATTCAAGTTCCAATCAAACAAACAAAACAAACATTCCTTATTTAATCATCAAATGCAACTTTTAATACTCAAATATTAAAATAGCATAATAATAATAATAAAAAAAAAAGAAGAAGAAGAAGAAAAAAATATACTTGAGTGGAAATTAAACAAACTAAAATGGTGGTGGTGGTGGTGGTGGTGGTGGAGGCGCGGTGGCGATAATGGGGTGTTGGTGGCGGCGGTGGTGGTGCTATAGAGAGAGAGAGAGATGAAGCTTACGGTGGGGGTGGAGGCGGTATATAGTGGTGGTGGTGGTGGCGGCGGCAGTGGTGGTGGTGGCGGCGGTGTGAATAAGATATAACGAGAGAGAGAGAGAGAGAGAGAGAGAGAGAGAGAGAGAGATAAAATGGGGGGGGGGGGGCGAGTTTGTTTGTTTGTATTAGGTTGAACAGTAATAGGTACCTCCGTTTAGCGATTTTACCAGAACCGCTATAATAGGTGTGCTGTAATAGTGTATTTTTGTTGTAGAGACACGTTGCAGCCATGACATCTCATGTCATAAGGATTATCTCACACTACATGACTCTTAGGATTCCAAGTTTGACCCAAAACAACATGGAATCATATGGGTATTCAATCATTCACCTCCAAGTGTAGACCCTCGATGCATACATTGATATTCGACCAATGCCCATGAACAAGGAACTATCACTACGAGAATGTTGCATGAGGAAGCCTTGACTAGACTATGATTTCCATTTTTCTCATGTCTCTATGGCTTGGAACTAGTTTAGGATCACAACCTTGAAGAATATTTCACAATTGCCACCTAGTGTGGGCGACCGTTCCCATAGCTATGTAATGATCCTCGTGAATCTATCAACTACGGTGTAGAATTATTGATAAAGATAAATGTTATGTAATTTTGATTTATAATATAAAATTATGTACATGTGTTTTTAGGCTTGGAAGCGCCACTAAATGAACAACTGGACACCTAACACTAGCATTACTGTTGGATGTAATATGAAGATCAAATTGTAATCAAAGTTCAAAGTGATCCAAATCACGGATAAACCGAAATCCCTAATTGTTTGCCACCTTTTCGAGCCTGAAACATGATAACAACTGACATAATGTAGAAGCTATAGTTATATAACAAAGTGGATGTGGAAATCTAATATTGATAGGCTAGGTGCATCATAAAAATGCTATCATCAATGTATATATTTCTCCAATTGAAATGTAGATGGCCTTAGTAAATATTTCTCCAGGATACAAAACCTACAACTCACAAGCTTGATGTTGGGAAACTTAATAGAAAACACAATGAAAATTAAAGATTAAATTTTTTCTAGAATTTCCCCAAAACAGGATCGACCGGGGTCTAAAAAACTTATATGAAAAGAGGGTTTATCGCTACTTTACCCATTGTAGCAAAGTGGTTGGAGATTCTATCTACGTTGATTTTCTTGATCTCCGATCCGATAGATTTCTCTATCCTTGTTGTATCTTGATCCGAGTGATGCATGAACACCACCTCTAAATTGACACATGCAAAAATCGCCAAAAATCCTTCTCTTTCTCCTCCTTGGTCGACGGCCAGAGAGATGAAGGGAGGTGAGTTTTTCGTTCTTGTGGCTCAAGTAAATTGTGTGAGATAATGAGATTCACTTGTGAGGCTAGGTTTTATAAAGTGATACTTATACATCACATAAATAAAAACCAAATCCTTTTAAGCCCTACATGGCCGCCCCGTGTAACTGTGCCACACGGCTATGGTGCACCCTTGAGGTGCACCAATTTGTGTCCTATACTCGTATTATTTCATTGTATCCCAAATAAGAACGAATAATTGAATCATCCTTAAATATTTGCCCCTATAAATGTCGTGTGAATATAAACCTTTCGTTCTTTATTCCAGTCAAGTAAGAAGCATGGTGAGGTCAAACTTATAAACTTGATTCTATGCTAAATTGATAATGAGTCAAGATCATTGAGTGTTCTTTCGAGTCTAACTCAAGATTCTCAACTACTTTGGTCAAAGATTTTGGATCTTATGTACTTATAAATGCATAAGATAATTACTTGTTCACTTATGATAGAACGAATCCCCTCTTGGATATTAGTTGAGACTACTACTTGCTCATCAGGTCGCACTTCGAGGTTGGCCCCACCAAAGGGTGAAATAGACCTCACTACTCTGATGACATGCCTGATGTCATAAGTATATCTCCAACTGATTCCTCAGGTTGAAGGTTTAGTCACACATTTACAACTAATCAATTATATCATTGACTGTCAAAGAGTGAAAATCATGTGACATAATTGATGCGAGTCGTGTTCGAGTTCACTGATCACCATCAGTGCACCTATAACTTGAGCTCCCACTACTCCCTAGTGATTGACTGACACTTCCCATGTCAAACCTCATATTATACAAGTTTTGACGATTTTCAATGTCCAATTGAGAGTCTGTGACTCACGAATGGGTTAGATACACAAGCATCAAATTATTCTAGTGCTACTTTCCTTATCTCATAAAGAATAGAAAGTTCACTCTTGTGTACACAGACTTATTGTTGATTACTACTTTGGAATGCCTATTAGAATTATGTAAACCAACAAAAGTCCCTTTTATTAAATAAAGAAAGAGTATAATTATATAACCAATGCCCTACTCTATTTTATTCTCTATGACATTCGAGGACATATTCCTAATAATCTCCTACTTGCACTCAATGTTAGTCTTCATAGTATCCAATACTCATCTTCTCAAGATATCTATCATGTTAGGATTATGCCCTCCCTGCCATACATGAATTAGATTATTAAGGCATTTCATTTATGTTGTACGAACTCTTATTCATTAATAAAGACATAGTTTTGTTCATATCAATCTTGATGGCATTAATATAAGTTATTGAACAAATAAGTCCAAGGTAATCAAGAGGGAGCTTCTACTCCTCAATGGTCTGAGGAGATGGACACTAGAAGTATCGGTTCCTTGTTTACTTAAAATAGAGTTCGCAAGTCGATGAGTCTTAATTGGGCATTAAGACCAGACTTGTGTAACGCAAGCTTTGGCAAAGAGCGTTAGTCGGTCACTTTGGATGGTGGAAGCTTGGTCATAGATATGTCAATGGAATTTATATATTCGAACACGGCTCGCCGTAATTCGATCACATGGGCATTTACTCTTGGATAGTCAATGATTGAATGACTGGTCTCGGTAGTGTGCGTGAGCCTTAGACCTGAGGATTCATGAAGGTTGGACTTGTGACACTGAACGAGTTATTAAAGTAGTTAGATCCATTTCACCCTTTGGTGGGATCAACCTCAAAGTGCGGTTCAGGAGGACAAGTGGAAATTGGTCGGTGATTGCCAATAGGGGATTCACTTCTCGGGTAGTAACAAGTTAACGTCCTGTGCGATTGTAGGTAAATGAAATTATAAGTCTTTGGCCAAAGAAGGAGAACTAACTTATGTATAGTACATAAGGGTAGTTCAATAATTTCATCTTACTATGATTCCCTTAAAGCACAATATCGAGTCCTATGAGTTTGACATATTCCATGACTCTCACTCGATCGAGATGTTACAGTGAAGGACTTATATTCACATGGTATCTGTGACCTAAAGGTTCATATTGATCTATTCATTTCAATTAGGTTTCGATGTGAGTCCACGTGATTGGCTTAGTGACACTTACATCCTTGGTTTCCTTCTAATACCAATTGAAACGAACCTAGAGAGGCGCGCTTAAAAGGAATTGAGCGAAGAGAATTCCTTCGTTGTGAAATACATAAGTTAGGTAATTTGCTATTTGATGAGCAAATTAATTTATTTGATTGATTGGATTAACTGAAATAAATTAATAATAAATAATTAGATATATTTATTATGAACGCATTAATTTATTTTATTAATTAGATTAATGAAAATAAATTAATTATAATAAATAAATAGACTTATTTATTATACTCATCTTTTTATTAAAGAATTAGATTATTTAATTTGGAAGAGTATTAATTAGTATTATATTTTTAACTGGATTAAAATATATTGGACCTAATTAATCAATTGAACTAAGTTGAAAGTCAACTTAGCCCAACTTTGGATGAGAGGGGCGTGTGTGGTGGATTTGGAGGAGTTTGATGGGCTCAAAGAATTAGTTAATTCCAAGCTCATCACTCCTTATAAATACCTAACACTGGTTCAATCAAAACCTACCTCTCACATTAGACTTGACAGCAAAGAAAGAAGAGAAATTTTTCTCTCTTCCCTAGTGTAAGCCGTCGGCCATTGTTGGTCTAAAGGTGGAGGATTTTTCTTCAAAGCTCGTTCCGGAGTGATATGTAAAGGCAGGGGTTTGGAATTGTTGCTACCCGAAAGATCAAGACTTTCATCAAAATCAAAAGGTTAGTAAAAAGGATGAAATTAGATTTCATCCTCATACATAATTTTTGAAATTTACATGGAAAATTATTAAAACCCAAAAGTAATTCAATCGTGAAACCAAATCTATTTTTATCGTTGCCGCTGCACATGAATACAGGAATCACAACAGTTGTATAAAGATTTTTGATATGAATATGTTGGAATTCATGTTTGTGATGAAAAATTTAATTAGACTAATATTTTTCATGGTTAGATTTATTTTTTGAAAGTTAAATCTGAACCGAAAAATTTGATTATGTGATTTGTGTTTTGAATTTGAAACAATTTTTTATATTGGATATAAATACGTGATGAATCATATGATTGGATTAATATTTTTCATTGTTAGATTTATTTTTGAAAGTAAATCTGAATTGAAATTTGATTGCATGATTTATGTTTTGAATATAAATCATAGTTTTTTGTATTGGATATGAACTTATGCATGAACATGAATATATGGTTTTGAAATTTGCTGAAATCGACTCGAAAAAGTCGAGGCGACTCAGCCTAACGGGCGGCGCATGCCAAACAGCGCCCGCTAGGCTGGCTGCTGGGTAGGCGCTATGTATGTACGATGGGTCGGGGGCGAATTGTGCAATCGGGTCGCAGTTTTTTTTATTTATTTTAAAAAAATTAAGACCAGGTTTGCCCCCGACGGGTCAAACCACGATTTCGACTCATGGGTTTGACCCATGGGTCAACTCAATTTTTAAAATAAAATAAAATATTTACTTTAAAATAGTTTTAAAATTAATTAAAGGGTAAAATAATTTTTGAAATTAGTTTTATGCCTAATTTTAATTTAGATTTAAAATTAAAATAATCCTAGAACATATTTTGAATTTAATGCTTTGTCGAATCAATTTAGAATTGATTCTTTGAAACTAAATTGAATTTATTATCAAATAGGATTAGAGTTGAATTAATTTGTAAATTGGATTTAAATTAATTCAATTATTTTCAAATCACACTTAATTAAAATTGGATTTTAATTTAATTCTTTTTGAAAGAACTCCAACGTATTAGCTATCTTTTAATCTTTTGATGTTTGATATTGTGGAATGACTTCCATTGTTAGGTGTTGTGCCCTCTATACCATTGAGAAATTAGATTTAAGAGGATGTTTTATTTATATTGTATGAACATTATTATTGATTAATAAAAGGCATTGAGTTTGTTCTTATAAATCTAATTGTGGAATTAAATGTATTGAACAAATAGGTCCTTATGATCAAGTTGTACTCACCACTGCTTATTTGATAAGTAGGAACACTAATGGAGTTAGGTGCTTGATCTTGTGAACACGGTTCTCGAGTTAAAGAATCTAAATTGGTCGTTTAGATTCAACTCGTATGACACTTGCTTTGACAAGGAAAGTGCTAAGTCTTACATTGCTTAGATAGTGGGAGCTGGTGTCATGAATATGATTAACAGAGTTGACATATTCGAACACGACTCGTTGTAATCCTATCACATGGGTTTTTACTCAGTGACAGTCAATGATGAGGATTACTGTTATAATAGTTTGAGTGAACTTTAGATTTGAGGAGTCATTTGCGTTGTATTCATACCATTGAATAAGTAATTAGAGTAGCTAGACCCAATCACCCATTGGTGGGGTCAACCTCGAAGTACTATTCAATTGGTACGTTCGACAATGGGAAATGGACTACCAATAAGGAATTCACTATCTCGAAAGTAAATGAGAAACAAGCTGTACGTCATAGGTATTGTGAAATGAAAGTCTTTGGCCAAAACATTAATGACTGAATTATATTGGATATAAAGGGTAGTTTGGTAATTTCACATCAATTGATTACAGTACAGTATCATGTTGTATGAGTTTGACGTTCCATGACTCTTACTTGATTGGGTTGGGTCAGTGAAGAGTTTATACATATATCATAAAGGTTCGTGATGATATATTCATCTCGTATTTGATTGGGTTTCGGTATAGCTTCACGGAATGGCTTGGTGATAATTATACCCTTGGAATCCTCCCAATGCCAATCAAGACGAGCCTAGAGAGTCGCTCTATATAAAAATGACAAAATAAAGGAGTTTTACTTTTTGAAGGGTATTTGGGTAATTTCACTTAGAGTGGTAATTATCAAAGGGATATGTATTGAATATAATAAATATATTTAATTATTATAATTAAATTATTTTTTATTCAATCAATAGTAATAGGATAGTATTATTAATTTAGAATTAATAAAAGGAGATTATTATTTAATTAACTACCAATTGGATTGGATTGGGAATATTAATTAAATACTTAACACTAGGCTTAGAATTGGAAAAAGCCCAGTACACCTATCCCTAGGGTACACTCAGCTGCCCCTCCCCCTTCTCCTAAGCCAAGGAGGAGTCTTTTATTTAAACACAAGGTGTTTAACTAAAATCAGAACTTTAAGTCAATTTTTCATATCAGATAGTGAACAATAGTAAAACACAAAATCCTTCTCCCTCCACATAAACCCTAAGTCACCCAACCCAGTCTAAGGTAGAGGAGGTTGAGCTTCAAGAATTGAAGATCATCTTTTGCGTGATATCTAAAGGAAGGAACAATCCGTTGCTTCTCAAAAGACTAGGCTTTGGAAAATCATCGAAAAGGTACTTCGATTACTTCTTGTTCTTGATTTCGATTTATGTGTACATGAAATTATCAAAACCTGAATTGAATTCGGGCTATGTGAATCGAAGAAATTTTTTTATCGACTGGTTCCATTTACAACAGTGGTATCAGAGCCAAATTCATGATTTTTGATAATTTCCTCATGTGTTTATGTTATTTGATAAATATGAATGCATGTTATGAATGTTTATATTTTTTGACGAATATGAATATGAGCTTTTATATTTTTTCGTATTATATGCAAAAACATACAAATTGGGTGTTATAAGTTAATTTATTGCATATTTAAGCTATTGGGTTTTTGATGATTAAATTGTTCAATTGGAAAAGGCGAGGCGAGACTATGATGGGGCCGCCGAAAATTAGCAGTCGGGCAGCGCATGGCGGCCATACGGTGCTGAGAGGCACGCTATGGTATTGGGGCGCCACGGCGCTGCCCCCTGTTAGGGCAGCGCAGTGCGTCGGGCTTGGCCCGACGTGCAAATTTAATTTTTGTTGGGCCAGGCTCTAACCTTGAAAAATTAATCCTACAAGTTTAAAATTACTTTTTTAAATTTGGGCTTGGCTAGTTTAGTTCATTGGATGTATTTTGAACCTAATGGATGATTTTAAAAATAAAATTGGGCTCAAGCCCAGTTAGCATTTTTAAAATTATTTATTGTGGATTGATTTTAAAATTAAAAACCCTATAAAAAAAATTCAATTTTAAAATTGGATTTTAATTGAGAATTAAATTAGATTTAATTTTCATTACTTTATTTTAAATTGGATTTTATTTAAGATTAAGTTGGATTTAATTTTAATTAGTTTATTTGAAAAATTGGATTTTTCTAAGGCCAAAAGTTGGATTTATTAGCCACTTAAAATTAATCATCAAATTTAATCCTTGGTATTTAAATTGGATTTGAATGACCATATAAAGCTTGTTGGACTTACTTTATTTTATGGATTAAATTAAATAGGGTTGACCCAAATTAATTTTGAATTTGATTTAGATTAGAATTTAATTTCGTATTTAAATTATTTCACCCATTATTGGGCTCTATTTGATAAAGTCTCCTTTAATTGGATTAAAGAAATTGTTTGGGCTTGGCCCATTAACATTAAATTCAAAAAAATTTGGATTTATTTTTGAATATTAATTAAATTGGATTTAATTAAATATTAAATAAAAGAGATAAGAAGCAGCTAGGAGTCTCCAAATTATCGGGCAATGATAAAGCCAAAAAGGTCAAAAAGTTCAAGGGTAGGACCCCAAAGAAAATGGACATCTACCTCCATTACAAGGAGCTAGGGCACTGGAAGCTGGATTGTCCTAAGCTGAAAGCTAAAAAAGCAGGTATAAAACTTTTCGTTTTTGAAACTAATTGTTCTATGACTATATTCTTTACTTTGTAGATTCTAGATTCGGGAGCTAGTGCTCACATTTGTGTTTTGAACCAGGATCTGGAAATAAGTAGAAAGTTGGGAGAAAGATAAGTGATGATCCATGTGGGAAGTGGGCACAGTGTCGCGGCTACACACGTTGGAAGCACTTTTATTACATTAATGTCTGAACATTCTATTACTTTAGATAATTGCCTCGTTTTGCCCAATGGGCTTAAGAACACTATTTCTATTCCTCCATTGGTCAGGAAATGATACTTGTTTACTTTTCATGACAATGGTTGTGATATTTATTTTAGAAATAAAAACATTAACTCAGCATCTTTAGTTAATGGATTATATTATACTAATGTTGAAAACCATTGCATGGTTAACATTATGACTAAGAAGCGTTGTATGAATGGTACTAACCAAAGACTTATGTGGCATCTTAGACTCGGACATGCCGATGAATTCAAGGTTCACGGGTTGGAGAAACAAGGGCTTATCGGCTCTCTTGGATCTAATCCATATCCAACATGTGAATCCTATCTAAAAGGAAAAATGACTAGGTCACCCTTCACCGGACATTTTGAAAGATCCAAGGAAGTTTTGGATTTAGTTCATACAAAAGTCTGTGGGCCCTTCAAGGATGAGGCCTACGGAGGTTTTCAGTACTTCATTACATTCACAGATGACCACAATAGATATGGACTCGTGTATTTAATGAAACATAAGTCTGAAGCTATTGAATAGTTCAAGGAGTTCAAGATTATGAGTGAAAAACAAACTGGGCACAGTATTAAGGCACTGCGATCAGATCGTGGTGGCTAGTATATGAGTGCTGAGTTTGATGGGTTCTTAAAAGAACACGGCATAGTGTTACAACTTACTCCTCCAGCAACCTCACAATTAAATTGTGTAGCTGAGCGCAGAAATCGTACTCTATTGGATATGACAAGATCTATTCTTAGCTACACCGATTTACTTGTTTCATTGTGGGGACATGCTTTTCTTATAACTGGTACACATACTGAATAAGTGTCCCTCGAAATTTGTTCCAGAAACACCGTATAAGTTGTGGTGTCAAAGGAAACCTAATCTTAAGTACATAATCTGTTGTCTCGCATAAGGTAGAGAAACTAGAGGAAAGATCCCTCAAGAGTCGATTCATAGGTTTTCCCACTGACTCCATGGGATACCTGTTTTACCTACCAAAAGATCATCAAATAATCGTGGCTTTACAAGCATTCTTTCTCGAAGACGAGTTCATTAGAGAAGGAGGTGCAAGTAGGAAACTAGTTCTACTAGAAGAACCAAATGAATCCCCTTCGGAGACACCAATTCAAGTACAAAGAACTGACCCTGAAACTCAAAAGACATAAACATCACTGCGACACTCTAGATGAGTAACTCGACCACCTGAGAGATATGGTCACCTTCATGAACAACAATATTTGTTTACTGTAGGAAATGGAAGCCATGGAGATGAACCCTCTAACTACGAGCAAGCAGCGACTGATATTGATTCCGCAAAATGGCTGGAAGCCATGAAAGCAAAGATGGATTTGATTTATTTGAACCAAGTCTAAACTCTTACTGATCTCCCTGAGGGTGTCGGGCAATAGGGTGCAAATGGATCTATATGAGAAAGATTGGTTCGGATAGCAAGGTAGATACCTATAAGGCCAGACTTGTCGCGAAAGGTTATAGTAAAAAAGAGGGCATTGACTATGAGGAAACCTTTTTGCCTGTAGCAATGATCTAGTCCATTTGAATCCTGTTCACCATCGCAACGAACTTAGATTATGAAATCTGGCAAATGGATGTGAAAATCGCATTTTTAAATGGATATCTCGAGGAGGACATTTATATGCAGCAGCCCAGAGGTTTTATATCAGATGCAGATTCTCATAAGGTTTACAAGCTAAATAATTCCATTTATGGACTTAAGCAGGCGTCTCACAACTGGAATCAACGGTTCGATCAAGAAGCAAAATCTTATGAATTCATTAAGAATGAAGATGAACCGTGTGTCTATAAATTATCCAGTGGGGTCAGGGTAAACCATTTTTGTTTTTTCTTCTTTTCGGTGAGTGATTGGATTCACTCTTCTTTTTATTTACATTATTGGTAGCCTTGTGTGGCTTGTTGTACTTAATTTGTGTGGATCGGTGTGTTTGATTGTGGATTATGGGGATTTGATTGTGAATTGTCGATAAGTTTGGGGGAGAAAGAGTTGTTATTTTGAGGGAGATTGTTGATTAATGGCTTGACTAAATAAGCAGCTGTGAAGGGAAACATGGATAGGAAGGGAACGTCGTTAGGAACTACTAAGGATACAAGGGTTATAAAAGAGGAACTGACATACCTCGAGTCTAGGTTTGAGACATTGGAAGTCCAATATTTGTAGGAATCTTACTAGTCAGACTCTTCCTAAGGAACGCCCATTTTGGGTAGGATGAAAGTCGTGAGGGTCATCCTCTACCACTACAAATGGGAATGTTTCTCTACAACACGACATGAGATACTCATCTTTTGGGTTCAATAGTTTTATGCAAGTTTTTCAACAAGGAAGATGAAGTCTCTTATTGAACAAGGTGTGTACAAGGTTAAGATCCGCGGTGTGATGGTGCAATTCACCAAGGAAAAGATCAATGAGTACTTACATCTTTCGATACCCGACAATCGTGAATATACCGAGATGTTAAGCATAGAGGGTGAAAGCATGGTGGATTGAGATGAGTTAACTAAGGAAATTGCAGTTGAAGGTGCTAGTTAGGGGAATAATGGTAATGAGCTTAAGCAAGGGCAATTGAAACCGGAGGCATTATTATGGTGCAAATTTATTCATCATTATGTCATGCCCACTAGGAATAGGTCGGCGCTTATTAGACAAAAACAATGTTGATATATGATATCATGAGGTAGAAGAAGATTGATGTAGTGGACTTAGTCTTCAAAGCTCTATTGAAACAAATTAGTAAGTTCAGGTGTGAAAGTTTGAAATCCTCTCATATACAAAAGACCCCTTTATCTTCTCATTTTTGATTAGTACCTTGTGTTTGAAGAGTGGAGTGGAGAAGTATAGGGATGAAAACTTTGAGAAGCCCGGTGTGGAGATAGCATTTACAGAGGGGATTCGACAGAAAGACGAGACAGGATGACCTCAATGTTGGGAAATATACATATAGCCCAACTATGCACATGCGAGTTTATTAATCCTACGGGCTTATCACGTATCATAGGCTTGCGCATCTCTACACTAGTTATTTAAAACTTAAATAAAGAAGATCTTACCTTATTCGATTCATCGCAAAAATCGAAGAGTTTCTTCTTCCTTAACGTAAGCTCCCTAGCTTGCTCCTCGTTCTTTGAATCAACTCCTTCGTTTTTCCCTTTGATGAAGATTTCGATTTCCTCCACCAAAAACCCCTTTGATCGGATTCTTGATTCACTTCAGAGACTCAAGTGTTTCTCTTCTAAAGTTGATCTACACCCCGGATACCCACTCGTTTATAATCTTTAGCTAGATAGATTTATAAACATTTATTCTAACTCTAAGGAATAGGGTATGGGATTAAGGTGAAAACAAACATTACTTCTCTAAGTATTTTGGAAGAATTCTTGAATTCAAGATCTTGATGAATAATCAAAAACTCAAGAACACTATATGAAGGAGAGAGAGAAACGATTTTCTATGCAAGAGGAACAAAAATTTTGGCTTCAAAAGTCATCATCCTTTTCGTTCCATACTAGTCATATATATAAGACTAAGTTCTTGCAATTCTTTTCCATGTAGAACTCTTCTACATTACACCTTCTCCATGTAGGAATAGAAGACTAATTAATTCTCAAATAGGACTCTTCCATTTTAATTAGTTTTCTTTCTCTTTAAGAAATCTTATTTCCTTCTAGAAGAAATTAAATTAAACTCTTTAATTATTTCCCTCCACCAAATTTTCGACCAAGGCTTAATAAAATAGTCTTTTAATAATTAATCCACCGTACTAGATTAATTAAAAGTCACTTCCAATTAATTAAATACTTTCTAGACTTAAGCTTAATTAAATTGATCTTATCAACTTAATTAATTTATGTATCCAACACTTGAACAAAAAAAGTCTTAATTAATTAATGTAATTAATTAATATATTAACTCAACTACTTTGAATTAAATTTCCTTAGCTAAGAAATGGGTTTGTCCGAGTATTGTGTGTGACCCTTTAGGTTCACCAACATACTAGTAATGGGTTCATAAACTTTATGATTTAATTTGGATAATTAAATTGTCTCGATTAATTAAACACTTTTAATTAACCATCTTATTATTTAATCTCCATTAAATATAAGATACCCATAAATTAAAGAAAAGTTTCTAGCTACTTATCAAGAAGACCTAGATGTAGGCGCTTCAAAGTGAACGTTTCCAATCGCGCATTCCATGCAAGTGAGATTCTTCCATCAACTAATTTCCCAATTGAGTTAAGGATCGAGGAATCTAATTGGTCGAGATCCTTGTAAATTCAATCTTAATAATTCAAGTGTGTTTGACTAGTGATTAATTAATTCAAGAACCTCATTTCTTAATTAATTACTTACTTGCCTTGGCCAAGGACTAACTCAGTCAAACCACTTAGAATAGTATAGAAAATTCACTTGTTCATCTAAACAAGTGATGGATCCTTTCTTGTCAACACCAACCTCCATATACGAGTCATTACACCCAATCACCAGTCCATATGTGTCCTTGTAAAAGAACTGGCACAGGAGTCAAAGTGCAGTGAGTCAATATACAAGATTATTGTGATGACTCAAGTCAAAGAATCAATATTGCACTAGCGTGATTAAGAAACTCCTAATTCGACATATATAGAAATAATTCCAATTTAGGAAGTTTCAGTCAGGGTAATCAGTGAACTTGTTTTCAACAAGCACCCGCGTATGTGCATTTGTGTCAACTACACTAATGTCTATAAAACGAGACATTCTCCAATTAAGAGTGTGCAATATATGCGCAAGTCAATCCGAATGATCAATGTCTCATCTTGATAATTCTATGACTTGTACAGTATTTAGAAATCACAGCCTTAGAGGTTTGTTTTATGATATACATCCAATAAGATAACAAGCGCCATAGCTATGTGTGAATTCTAGAGACTTCATCATACAATTATAACACTATAAACATAAGATGAAGAAATGCCTTTTATTAATATAATGTAAAACAAAATTGTTTATTACAAGAATATATAAAGAAAGCCTATCTAGGATTGGCTCGCGGGATACTATTCTAACAATCTCCAACTTGCACTAGAGCCAATCTCCTTGGTATTTTAGACCCATCTTCTCAAGATGTCCTTCTAATACATTACGAGACAAGGGCTTAGTTAGTGGATCCACTATGTTCTCCGTTGTGCCGACTCTTTCCGCGCGTACGTCGCCTCTACCAACAATCTCACGGATCAGATGGTATCGCCTCTCTATATGTTTGGATCTTTGATGAGACCTCGGCTCCTTTGCTTAAGCAATGGCTCCATTATTGTCACAGTACAGAGGTACTGGATCGACAATGCTAGGGACTGCACCCAACCCTTGGATGAAGTTCCTAATCCAAACAGCTTCCTTTGCTGCATCAGATGCAGCTATGTATTCAGCCTCGGTTGTGGAATCCGCAGTAGCTTTCTGTTTGGAACTCTTCCAACTTACTGCTCCACCATTAAGGGTGAATACAAATCCCGACATTGATTTCAAATCATCCACGTCAGATTGGAAACGAGAGTCAGTGAACCCTTCTAGTCTCAATTCTCCACCGCCGTATATCAAAAACAAGTCCTTAGTCTTTCTCAAGTACTTGAGGATTGTTTTCACGGCTACCCAGTTCAACTCACCTGGGTCGGACTGAAAACGACTCACTACACTTAACGCATGAGCCACATCAGGCCTTGTACATAACATTCCATACATAATACTTCCTACGGCAGAAGCATATGATACGCGAGCCATCGTATCTCGTTCCTGGGATGTCGAAGGACACATGGATCGAGAATACCGGATCCCATGACTCATAGGCAAGAATCCTTTCTTTGATTCCTCCATACTAAATCTTTTTAGCATTTTGTCTATGTACATCTCCTAAGTCTTTCATGAAGAATTTGGTGTATAACCATACTTTAGTCGATTGCATCATTCCTACATCATTCCCAATGAGTAGAATATCACCAACATAAAGTACTAAGAATGTCACTGCACTCCCACTGACTTTCTTGTACACACATGGTTCATCTTCGTTTTTAATGAAACCATACATCCTTATAGTTTCATCAAAACAGATGTTCCAACTTCGGGATGCTTGATTTAGTCCATAAATGCACTTTTGGAGTTTGCAAACCTTTTGCTCACTCCCACTTGATATGAAACCTTCTGGTTGTTTCATGTAAATCTCTTCCTCTATGTTTCCATTGAGGAAGGCGGTTTTCACATCCATCTGCCATATTTCATAATCGTAATGAGCAGATATTGCAAGCAAAATCCTACTGGATTTAAGCATTGCTACTGACGAAAAGGTTTCTTCATAGTCGATACCATCTCTTTGAGTGTAACCTTTTGCCACTAGCCTAGCTTTATAGGTCACTACCTCTCCATTTGCTCCAAGCTTTCGCTTATAGATCCACTTACAACTAATAGGTACTATACCCTCTGGTGGATCTACCAAGGTCCATACATTGTTGGAGTACATGGAGTCCATTTCAGATTCCATGGCACTTTGTCATTTCCCCGAATCAATATCACATATTGCTTCGTTGTTGCTTCTTGGATCTTCATCCACTTGAAGCTCCTCGTTATTACATTCTAGTAATAGACCGTACCTCTCAAGTGGCCCTCGGATCCTTTCGGATCTTCTCGGAGGTTGTGTGTTAGATATTTCAGTGTTTTCTTGTGTTTGTGTTTTCAAAGTTTGTGAGATAATTCGTGGTTCTTGAACTTCTTCAAGTTCTATGATCTCGCCCTTTCTATCTAATAGAAACTCCTTCTCTAAGAAGATGGCATTCCTTGAAACAAACACCTTTTGTTCCAATGGATCATAGAAGAAGTACCCCGCAGTTTCTTTAGGGTACCCCACAAATTTACATAAACTAGACTTAGATTCTAACTTATCTCCCACTAGCCTTTTCACATAGGCTGAACAACCCCACACTCGAAGATATTTGTATAAGGCCGGTTTACCACGCATAACTCATAAGGTGTTTTGGGCACTGCTTTGGATGGCAATCTATTTAATAGATAAGCTGCAGTTTCTAAGGCATAATCCCAGAAAGATTGAGGAACTTCAGTAAAACTCATCATAAAACGGACCATATCCAATAAAGTCCTATTCCTTCGCTCAAACACCCCGTTCAATTGTGGTGTTCCAGGCGGAGTCCACTGAGAGAGAATCCCATTCTCGTTAAGATAACTAAGGAATTCGTCACTTAAGTATTCTCCTCCCCGATCAGATCGAAGAGTCTTAATAATATGACTTAGTTGTTTTTCTACTTCATTCCTATACTCTTTGAACTTTTCAAAAGCTTCAGATTTGTGCTTCATAAAGTACACATATCCGTAACGTGAATAATCATCGGTAAAAGTAATGAAGTAAGTACACCTTCCTTTAGTACTTATACTAAAAGGACCACAAACATCCGAGTGGATCAAATCCAAAGGATGGGTGGCACGTTCCACTTGTCCTACAAATGGTGACTTGGTCATTTTTCCTTTCAGACAAGATTCACAAGTAGGCATGGTTTCCTCTTTCTTAAGGTCGAGTACACTTTCCTTTGCCAATTTGTGCATTCTTTCTTTGGAAATATGTCCTAGTCTAGCAAGCCACATTAATGTACTATTTAAGTTTTCTTGTTTTCTTTTGTTACTATGTTGAATATGAAAGACAGAATTAATTGGTTGAACAATGTATAAACAATTCGTCAAAGTACTAGTAAAAAGAAAAGAACAATTTTTAATAATGGAACACTTTCCATCTTTTATTAAAAACTCAAAACCCTCTCCATCTAAAATAGGAATGGAGATAAAGTTCTTTATTATACTAGAAACATAAAGACAATTATTTAAAACTATTCTAATGTCGTCGCCTAATGCCAGGTTGACTGTCCCTATCGCTGTGGCAGCAAATTTTGCTCCATTGCCAAGTCTCAGAACGATCTCATCCATTCCTGGCATCCTACTTCTTGTCATTGCTTGCAAATTATTGCAAAGGTGTGATGCACAACCGGTATCTAATACCCAAGAAGTATCGTTAACAGATAAGTTAACTTCAACATAAAACATACCCTGGGCCTCACCTAGGGTCGCAAGGTACTCCTTGCAGTTCCTCTTCCAATGCCCTGGTTTACCGCAGTGGAAACAGTCAACCTTATCCTTATCGGCTTTAACCTTCTTGACCCCACTTTTAGCTTTTAGCTTCTTGTTCTTTTGGGAACTCTTCCCTTTCCCTTTCTTTGACTTCTTAGCCTTAGAATGGGCAGAACTCACAAGTAGGACTGGCTTGTCCTTCTTGATGGTGGCTTCTGCAGTTCTAAACATGCTTAACAAGTTAGGCAAGGTCGTCTCCAGACTGTTCATGTTAAAGTTAACCACAAATTGGTCGAATGAACTAGGCAAGGATTGAAGTACTAAGTCCACTGAGAGTTCATTGTCTAGAAAAATGTCAAGACTTGCGAGCTTCTCAATGAGCCCAATCATCTTATGCACATGTTCCTGGACATTTGACCCCTCAATTATACGAGCACGGAAAAGCTCTTTAGACACTAAGTACCTTTTCCTCCTAGACTTTTCACCATACAACTCTTGTATGTGATTGAAAATGTCAGCAGCACTTGCCATATTTTCATATTGCTTTTACAACTCATTCGACATTGATGCAAGCATCGTGCACCTTGCTTGGAGGTCATTGTTTAACCATTTCTTATGGGTTTCGATTTCCTCCTTCTCTGCACCCTCGGGCAGAGTGGAGAGAGGTGCATCAGTCAAGACATATGCTTTATTCTCAGAGTTGAGCACTATCTTAAGGTTTCTAAGCCAATCAGAATAGTTGGGTCCAGTTTCTTTGTGTCGAGAATTGTGGAAAGCGGGTTCTTAGCCATCTTAGATATCTAGTTATCTACAAATTAAAGCGAAACGGAGATTAAGAAGATGTTTAATACATTGTGTGTTGATATGATTTTAAGGTCTTTTAATCATAAATTACCTCCCACTATTTAATTCAAATTCAATAACCCTCATTAAAGAATTCGAGAAAAATAATTTTTTCTAGTGAGTTTGAAGTCCATTTTAATTATTAAAAACGTAATAATTAAAAACGTAGACAACACCTGTCAACTACATTCCCATGTAACCCTCAATTATTTTACCTCATGTTTTACATGGACTTTAATTTTATGCGCCCCCATGTTACTCCTATGTTAAGTTAGACCCTTCAAACCTACATATAAATAACCTACCCAAAAAGTTCCACTTGCAATGGTCAACTTAGAGGATAAATCACCCATGTGCATCTCTATGCTTAGTAATAATCACGGCTTTCTCATTATAGAATGTCCCACTTGCAATGGTCGACTAATCTACATAAGTAGCACCGACATGCTATATATATTACTTTTGATGGTAGGCATGGAATATTAAACCCCGTTTAATTTTATCCCATATTAACTTAAAATTAAAATCATTAAGATTTTATAAACTTATCTAATAAGTAAGGAATTTTAGTATATTATGAAAAGGTCTCATCGCTTCGATTATCTTATCTAAGTCTCTATCCTAAACATGCCCAACAACACATGAAAGGAAATAAACCATATCATAAGCATAATCTTACAAACATGAATCTTATACAAGCATGCATCTTATACATAGCCTCATGCATCTCGTACATAAAACATGCATCACATACATAAAACCATGCATCTCATATATAAAATATAGCATGGATATTTTGAGCCATATCTTAATCGATCCTATCTAGAGCCATCAAGGATCGAATGCCGGCAAGGCGAATAAATAACGGAAAGTAAACATGCTTGTACAATCCTAATGGCCCCAAAATTCCATCATGCATATCAACTCATGAAAGTATATGTAAATTCTTAATCTACCAAATATTCCTCATAAATTAAATTAATTCGGGGTTTCTCAATACAACTTGATTTTTTCCAAAAATAAACAATTTAAAACACCTTTTAAATAAAAATAAAATTTAGTAAAAATAATTTCCCGAAAACGAGTTGGTGAGCATATGGGTTGTTCATGTGATTTAAGAATTCCATAATCCCTTTACTGTGAGGGTGCAATTTATGAATTGCATATTCCATGTACTGTTCACAGGTCACACGTGCACAACTACAAATTCACTTGAATGGCTGCATGAATGGATTGCCTATACTTTCAATTCCAAATTGCAAAAAAAAATTCCCTAACATGCAACACACATGCCATTTATTTCATAATTTTGAAAGGTCTACGTGAGTGGGCTATTAAACAGATAACTATTTTAACTATTATTATAATGGTAATTATAACTACTATAAGGTGTGCTTGAGATATACCTATTATTTCTCACCATTATAATACTTATTTAAGGCAAGTGAATTCCGAGTCCACGTAACTACCACCCACTTCGTGCAGCGCTGGACACTCGACCCGGGTGCGTGATGTTCCAAACATCATATCCGATTCGATTTTCATGTAATCCAATTACAAAAATAATTTTCAAATTTAAACAATTTTTAAAAAAGCTGAAAATAAATAGGTTTTATGAAAATCCCCAAAATTCATGAATTTAATAATTTTAAACGTGCATCACATGTAACGATTAAAATTAAACGGATCATGCATAACGATGCGCGAGCCTTAGGCTCTGATACCACTGTTGGGAAATATACATATAGCACGACTAAGCACAACGGAAACTTAAAATTTTAGTTTCTACGATTTAAACATGCGAGTTTATTAATCCTACGGGCTTATCACGTATCATAGGCTTGCGCATTTCTACACTAGTTATTTAAAACTTAAATAAAGAAGAGCTTACCTTATTTGATTTTTCGCAAAAATGGAAGAGTTTCTTCTTCCTTAACGTAAGTTCCCTAGCTTGCTCCTCGTTCTTTGAATCAACTCTTTCATTTTTCGCTTTGATGAAGATTTCGATTTCCTCCACCAAAAACGCCTCGGATTCTTGATTCACTTCAGAAACCCAAGTGTTTCTCCTCTAAAGTTGATCCACACCCCGAATACCCACTCGTTTATAATCTTTAGCTAGATTGATCAATCAACGTTTATTCTAACTCTAAGGAATAGTGTATGGGATTAAGGTGAAAGCCAAAATTGCTTCTCTAAGTATTTTGGAAGAATTGTTGAATTCAAGATCTTGATGAATAATCAAGAACTCAAGAACACTATATGAAGGAGAGAGAGAAACGATTTTCTATGCAAGAGGAACAAAACTTTTGGCTTCAAAAGTCATCATCCTTTTCGTTCCATACTAGTTATATATAAGACTAAGTTCTTGCAATTCTTTCCCATGTAGAACTCTTCTACATTACACCTTCTTCATGTAGGAATAGAAGACTAATTAATTCTCAAATTGGACTCTTCTATTTTAATTAGTTTTCTTTCTCTCTAAGAAATCTTATTTCCTCCTAGAAGAAATTTAATTAAACTCTTTAATCATTTTCCTCCACCAAATTTTAGACCAAGGCATAATAAAATAGTCTTTTAATAATTAATCCACCATACTAGATTAATTAAAAGTCAATTAATTAAATACTTTCTAGACTTAAGCTTAATTAAATTGATCTTATCAACTTAATTAATTTATTTATCCAACACTTGAAAAAATAAAAGTCTTAATTAATTAATATATTAACTCAACTACTTTGAATTAATTTCCTTAGCTAAGAAATCGATTTGTCCGAGTATTGTGTGTGACCCTTGTTCACCAACATACTAGTAATGGATTCATAACCTTTAAGATTTAATTTGGATAATTAAATTGCCTCGATTAATTAAACACTTTTAATTAACCATCTTAATATTTAATCTCCATTAAATATAAGATACCCATAAATCAAAGAAAAGTTTCTAGTTACTTATCTTGAAGGCCTAGATGTAGGCGATTCAAAGTGAACCATTCCAATCGCGCATTCCATGCAAGTGAGATTCTTCCATCAACTAATTTCTCAATTGAATTAAGGATTGAGGAATCTTATTGGTCGAGATCCTTGTAACTTCAATCTTAATAATTCAAGTTTGTTTGACTAGTGATTAATTAATTCAAGAAACTCATTTCTTAATTAATTACTTACTTGCCTTGGCCAAGGACTAACTCAGTCAAATCACATAGAATAGTATAGGAAATTCACTTGTTCATCTAGACAAGTGATGGATCCTTTCTTGTCAACACCAACCTCCATATACGAGTCACTACACCCAATCACCAATCCATATATGTCCTTGTAAAAGAACTGGCACATGAGTCAAAGTGCAGTGAGTCAATATACAAGATTACTGTGATGACTCAAGTCCAAGAATTAATCTTGCACTATCGTGATTAAGAAACTCCTAATTCGACATATATAGAAATAATTCCAATTTAGGAAGTTTCAGTCAGGATAACTAGTGAACTTGTTCTCAACAAGCACCCGCGTATGTGCATTTGTGTCAACTACACTAATGTCTATAAAACAAGACATTCTCTAATTAAGAGTGTGCAGCATAGGCGCAAGTCTTTCTGAATTATCAATGTCCCATCTTGATAATTCTATGACTTGGACAGTATTTAGCAATCACAGCCTTAGAGACTTGTTTATGATATCCATCCAATGAGATATCAAGCACCATAGCTATGTGTGAATTGTAGGGACTTCATCATACAGTTATAACAATATAAACATAAGATGAAGAAATGTCTTTTATTAATATAATGTAAAACGAAATTATTTATTACAAGAATAGATAAAGAAAGTCTATCAAGGATTGGCTCGTAGGACATTATTCTAACAATCTCCCACTTGTACTAGAGCCAATCTCCTTGGTATTTTAGACCCATCTTCTCAAGACGTCTATCTAATACATTACGAGACAAGGGCTTAGTTAGTGGATCCGCTATGTTCTCCATTGTGTCGACTCTTTCCACGCGTACGTCGCCTCTACCAATAATTTCTCGGATCAGAGGGTATCGCCTCTCTATGTGTTTGGATCTTTGATGAGACCTCGGCTCCTTTGCTTGAGCAATGGCACCATTATTGTCACAGTACAGAGGTACTGGAACGACAATGCTAGGGACTGCACCCAACCCTTGGATGAAGTTCCTAATCCAAACAGCTTCCTTTGCTGCATCAGATGCAGCTATGTATTCAGCCTCGGTTGTGGAATCCGCAGTAGTTTTCTGTTTGGAACTCTTCCAACTTACTGCTCCACCATTAAGGGTGAATACAAATCCCGACATTGATTTAAAATCATCCACCTCAGATTGGAAACTAGAGTCAGTGAACCCTTCTAGCCTCAATTCTCCACCGCCGTATATCAAAAACAAGTCCTTAGTCCTTCTCACGTACTTGAGGATTTTTTTCACGGCTACCCAGTGCAACTCACCTGGGTCGGACTGAAAAAGACTCACTACACTTAATGCATGAGCCACATCAGGCCTTGTACATAACATTGCATACATAATACTTCCTATGGAAGAAGCATATGGTACGCGAGCCATCGTATCTCGTTCCTGGGATGTCGAAGGACACATGGATCGAGAATACCGGATCCCATGACTCATAGGCAAGTATCCTTTCTTTGATTCCTCCATACTAAATCTTTTTAGCATTTTGCCTATGTACATTGACTGAGACAATCCTATCATCTTTTGATCTATCTCTATACATTTTAATTCCTAAGATGTAGGATGCATCTCGTAAGTCTTTCATGGAGAATTTGGTGTATAACCATACTTTAGTCGATTGCATCATTCCTACATCATTCCCAATGAGTAGAATATCATCAGCATAAAGTACTAAGAATGTTACTGCACTCCCACTGACTTTCTTGTACACACATGGTTCATCTTCGTATTTAATGAAACTAAACATCCTTATAGTTTCATCAAAACAGATGTTCCAACTTCGGGATGTTTGATTTAGTCCATAAATGGACTTTTGGAGTTTGCAAACCTTTTGCTCACTCCCACTAGATATGAATCCTTCTGGTTGTTTCATGTAAATCTCTTCCTCTATGTTTCCATTGAGGAAGGCGGTTTTCACATCCATCTGCCATATTTCATAATCATAATGAGCAGATATTGCAAGCAAAATCGTAATGGATTTAAGCAATGCTACTGACGAAAAGGTTTCTTCATAGTCAATACCCTCTCTTTGTGTGTAACCTTTTGCCACTATCCTAGCTTTATAGGTCACTACCTCTCCATTTGCTCCAAGCTTTCGCTTATAGATCCACTTACAACTAATAGGTACTATACCCTCTGGTGGATCTACCAAGGTCCATACATTGTTGGAGTACATGGAGTCCATTTCAGATTCCATGGCACTTTGCCACTTCCCCGAATCAATATCACATATTCCTTCGTTGTAGCTTCTTGGATCTTCATCCACTTCAGGCTCCTCCTTATTACTTTCTAGTAATAGACCATACCTCTCAGGTGGCCCTCGGATCCTTTCGGATCTTCTCGGAAGTTGTGTGTTAGATATTTCAGTGTTTTCTTGTGTTTGTGTTTTCAAAGTTTGTGAGATAATTTGTGGTTTTTGAACTTCTTCAAGTTCTATGATCTCGCCCTTTCTATCTAATAGAAACTCCTTCTCTAAGAAGATGACTTTCTTTGAAACAAACACCTTTTGTTCCGATGGATCATAGAAGTAGTACCCCGCAGTTTCTTTAGGGTACCCCACAAATTTACATAAACCAGACTTAGATTCTAATTTATCTCCCACTAGCCTTTTCACATAGGCTGAACAACCCCACACTCGAAGATATTTGTATGAGGCCGGTTTACCACGCATAACTCATAAGGTGTTTTGGGCACTGCTTTGGATGGCAATCTATTTAATAGATAAGCCGCAGTTTCTAAGGCATAACCCCAGAAAGATTGAGGAACTTCAGTAAAACTCATCATAAAAGGGACCATATCCAATAAAGTCCTATTCCTTCGCTCAGACACCCCATTCAATTGTGGTGTTCCAGGCGGAGTCCACTGAGAGAGAATCCCATTCTCTTTAAGATAACTAAGGAATTCATCACTTAAGTATTCTCCTCCCCGATCAGATCGAAGAGTCTTAATAATATGACTTAGTTGTTTTTCTACTTCATTCCTGTACTCTTTGAACTTTTCAAAAGCTTCAGATTTGTGCTTCATAAGGTACACATATCCGTAATGTGAATAATCATCGGTAAAAGTAATGAAGTAAGTACACCTTCCTTTAGTACTTATACTAAAAGGACCACCAACATCCAGGTGGATCAAATCCAAAGGATGGGTGGCACGTTCCACTTGTCCTACAAATGGTGACTTGGTCATTTTTCCTTTCAGACAAGATTCACAAGTAGGCATGGTTTCCTCTTCCTTAAGGTCGAGTACACTTTCCTTTGCCAATTTGTGCATTCTTTCTTTGGAAATATGTCCTAGTCTAGCATGCCACATTAGTGTACTATTTAAGTTATCTTGTTTTCTTTTGTTACTATGTTGAATGTGAAAGACGGAATTAATTGGTTGAACAGCGCATAAACAATTCGTCAAAGTACTAGTAAAAAGAAACGAACAATTTTTAATAATGGAACACTTTCCATCTTTTATTAAAAACTTAAAACCCTCTCCATCTAAAATAGGGATGGAGATAATGTTCTTTATTATACTAGAAACATAAAAACAATTATTTAAAACTATTCTAATGTCGTCACCTCATGCCAGGTTGACTATCCCTATCGCTGTGGCAGCAACTTTTGCTCCATTGCCCAGTCTCAGAACGATCTCATCCCTTCCTAGCATCCTACTTCTTGTCATTGCCAGCAGATTATTGCAAAGGTGTGATGAATAACCGGTATCTAATACCCAAGAAGTATCGTTAACAGATAAGTTAACTTCAACATAAAACATACCCTGGGCCTCACCTAGGGTCGCAAGGTACTCCTTGCAGTTCCTCTTCCAATGCCCTGGTTTACCGCAGTGGAAACAGTCACCCTTATCCTTATCAGCTTTAACCTTCTTGACCCCACCTTTAGCTTTTAGCTTCTTGTTCTTTTGGAAACTCTTCCCTTTCCCTTTCTTTGACTTCTTAGCCTTAGAATGGGCAGAACTCACGAGTAGGACTGACTTGTCCTTCTTGATGGTGGCTTCTGTAGTCCTTAACATGCTTAACAAGTCAGGCAAGGTCGCCTCTAGACTGTTCATGTTAAAGTTAACCACAAATTGGTCGAATGAGCTAGGCAAGAATTGAAGTTCTAAGTCCACTGAGAGTTCATTGTCTAGAAAAATGTCAAGACTTGCGAGCTTCTCAATGAGCCCAATCATCTTAAGCACATGTTCTTGGACATTTGACCCCTCAATTATACGAGCTCTGAAAAAATCTTTAGACACTAAGTACCTTTCCCTCCTAGACTTTTCGCCATACAACTCTTGCAAGTGATTGAAAATAACAGCAACACTTGCCATATTTTCATGTTGCTTTTGCAACTCATTCGACATTGATGCAAGCATCGTGCACCTTGCTTGGAGGTCATCGTTTAACCATTTCTCATGGGTTTCGATTTTCTCCTCCTCAGCACCCTCGGGCAGAGTGGAGAGAGGTGCATCAGTCAAGACATAGGCTCTATTCTCAAAGTTGAGCACTATCTTAAGGTTTCTAAGCCAATCAGAATAGTTGGGTCCAGTTTGTTTGTGTCGAGAATTGTGGAAAGCGGGTTCTTAGCCATCTTAGATATCTAGTTATCTACAAATTAAAGCGAAACGGAGATTAAGAAGATGTTTAATACATTGTGTGTTGATATGATTTTAAGGTCTTTTAATCATAAATTACCTCCCACTATTTAATTCATATTCAGTAACCCTCATTAAAGAATTCGAGAAAAATAATTTTTTCTAGTGAGTTTGAAGTCCATTTTAATTATTACATACCCCAATTTTATGGACACATACATAATAATTAAAAAGGTAGACAACACTGGTCAACTACATTCCCATGTAACCCTCAATTATTTTACCTCATGTTTTACATGGACCTTAATTTTATGCGCCCCCATGTTACTCCTATGTTAAGTTAGACCCATCGAACCTACATATAAATAACCTACCCAAAAGGTTTCACTTGCAATGGTCAACTTAGAGGATAAATCACCCATGTGCATCTCTATGCTTAGTAATAATCACGGCTTTCTCATTATAGGAAGTCCCACTTGCAATGGTCGACTAATCTACATAAGTAGCACTGACATGCTATTACTTTTGATGATTGGCATGGAATATTAAACCCCGTTTAATTTTATCCCATATTAACTTAAAATTAAAATTATTAAGATTTTATAAACTTATCTAATAAGTAAGGGATTTTAGTATATTATGAAAAGGTCTCATCGCTTCGATTATCTTATCTAAGTCTCTATCCTAAACATGCCCAACAACACATGAAAGGAAATAAACCATATCATAAGCATAATCTTAAAAACATGTATCTTATACAAACATGCATCTTATACATAGACTCATGCATCTCATGTATAAAACATGCATCACATACATAAAACCATGCATCTCATGTATAAAACATGCATCACATACATAAAACCATGCATCTTATACATAAAATATAATATGGATTTTTTGAGCCATATCTTAATTGATCCTATCTAGAGTCATCAAGAATCGAATGCCGGCAAGGCGAATAAATAACGGAAAGTAAACATGCTTGTACATTCCTAATGGCCTCAAAATTCCATCATACATATCAACTCATGAAAGCATATGTAAATTCTTAATTTATCAAATATTCCTCATAAATTAAATCAATTCGGGGTTTCTCAATAAAACTTGATTTTTTCCAAAAATAAACAATTTGAAACACCTTTTAAATAAAACTAAAATTTAGGAAAAATAATTTCCCGAAAATGAGTTGGTGAGCATATGGGTTGTTCACGTGATTTAAGAATTCCATAATACCTTTACTGTGAGGGTGCAATTTATGAATTGCATATTCTCTGTACTGTTCACAAGTCACACGTGCACAACCACAAATTCACTTGAATGGCTGCATGAATGGATTGCCTACACGTGCACAACCACAAATTCACGTGATTTAAGAATTCCAACACACGAACGCTGCCTCTAAATCGTCTCCCCAAAAAATTGATCGAAAAACTCCTTCTTCTTCTACCCCTAGGGCGATGGCTATGAGAGAGAGGGAGGGAGAGTTTTTTTCTCTTATAGCTTAAGTTGTAGAAAGAGTTGTGTTAGGCTGAGTTTAAATAAGTGATATATTTATCACTTAAGTCAAAGCCTTGGGCTTCAAAAGCCCATGTTGGGCGCATATGAAGGCCGACCCACACGAAGAGGTGCACTATTTTGAGTCCAATCCAATCTCATGTTTAATTAATTAATGTATTCCGATTAATTAAATTAATTAAATAATTGGTTGGATAATTAATTAGTTTTATTTCTTTGAGAAATAATTACTTAATTAATCTCATAAATGAATTAACTTATTTCATCAAATAATAAATTTCATTTATTTATTGATCCAATAAATAATTTAAGTATCCAATACTTAAACATTACCACAAAAAATTCTCCATTGATTCTGCTTGATTTTCTCTTTTAATCGTGACTCTTTAGGTTCGTCTATATTTGGCAATGGGAGGAATCCAAGGGATGTGGGTAACACCTAGCCACTCACATGGCCCACATCGTACCCCAAATAAGACGAGTTATTGGATCATTCTTCAAATTTTTCCCGTTGTTAATATTGTGGGAATATAAACTCTTCGTTTCCATATCCCGTCCCAATAAGAGTCATGGTTAATGTCAAACTCATAGATTTGACTCTATGCTACATTTATAATAAGTCATGATCAGTGAGCTTAAATGATCTCCTATTTGAGTCTAACTCAAAAGCTCATACGCTTTGGCTAAAGGATTTCGATTTTACTTACTTATGAATGCATAAGATAATTACTCGTTCATTTATGAGGGAATGAATTCCTTCTTCGATAACAGTTGAGATTACTTCTTGCCCGTTAGGTCGCAGTTCGAGGTTGGCCCCACCAACTGGTGAATTGGGCCTAACTACTCTACTGACAAACCTAATGTTACAAGCATATTTCCAATTTGATTTCACATGTCAAAAGTTCAGACACACCTATTACAACTAATCAATCCAGTCATTGACTATCTGTGGGTGAAACCCATGTGGCAGAATTGATGCGAGTCATGTTTGAGTGCTCAAACCTCCATCGGTGCACCTATAATATATGAACCCCCCACTACTTCATAGTGATTGACAGACGTTTCTCTTGTCATAGCTCATACTATATAAGTCTTGATGATTTTTAATGCCCAATTGGGAATCTGACTGCAAACTAATTGAGTGCACAAGTATTGAATTCTTCTACTGCCTATTTTCTTATCCTATAAGGAATAGAAAATTCACTCTTGTGTACATGGACTTATAGTAGATTACTATTTATGAATGCCAATATTTAAGTAAAACAAGTAATGTGCCATTCGAGAGCACACACTCTTGTGCACATGGACTTATAATTGTTATAGTTAAAAGAGTAACAATTACATAATCAAAATGGCTATACTATTCTATCCTCTCATGGCATCCGAGGGCACATTTCTAACACGTACTTATAAATGCATGGAAGAATAACTCGTTCACTTACGATAGAACGAATCCCCTCTTGGATATTAGTTGAGCCTACTACTTGCCCATCGATCGCACTTCGAGGTCGACCCGCCAAAGGGTGTAATAGACCTAACTACTCTGTTGACAGGCCTGATGTTAGAAGTATATATTCAACATGATTCCTCAGGTTGAAGGTTAAGACATACCTATTACAACTAATCAATTCTGTCATTTGTTGTCAAAGAGTGAAAGCCATGAGACAGAATTGATTCGAGTTGTGTTCGAGTGCATTGATCTCCATTAGTGCCCCTATAACATGAGCTTCCACTACTCCCTAGTGATTGACTGACACTTCCTATTTTAAAGCTCATATTATACAAGTGTTGACGATTTTCAACTCACTCGCGAACGGTTAAGTACACAAGCATCGAATTATTCTAGTGCCACTTTCTTTATCTCATAAGGAATAGAAAGTTATTTCTTGTGTACACAGACTTATTATTGACTACTACTTATGAATGCCTATGAGAACTATGTAAACCAACTAAAGTGTCTTTTATTAAATAAAGAAAGAGTAAACTACATAATCAATGCCCTACTCTATTTTATCCTCTATGATATTCGAGGGCATATTTCTAACACTTTAAAGGTTACAGGTCCACCGAAACATTAGAGAAAGAACTCAACCAAGTATTTTCAAATAAGAAAATCTAAACTATAGAAAGAAAGAAGAAAGAAATTTTGAATTGCCAGAGCACTAGAGCTACTCCTATTTTGGTGTAATCAATTGAGTAAAATGAGAAAGTACTTGTAGACTTTCATAAAACGCCATCAAGAGCCATCTCTTCATCCAAAATGTTCTCTCATTGTACCACTTTTCAACCATTAAAGAACACAATGTTTAGATTTGAAATGGTTTAACCACCACTTCAAAGTGACCAAAAATTTAGACAACTTTAGGAGTCACCATCCCCGTTTGGCTGCCTCCAATTCGGCCCTAATCTCTTGTTTATTAAATATTTTCTTATTTGTTTTTCTTTTTCTAAATAAAAGCATTATACTATAGTCTAACCTATTTGTAGTGTAGAATGAGCTTCAAGACTCTTTGACAAACCAATGTGGGATAAATGCATGAAATTTAGAAGAACAAGCCTAATATTTAACAGAATGTACGTGGCTCTGTTACTAATTACCATTGTTATTGAGATGAAGTATTGTGTGTGTATGTGTGAGGAGAATTATCTTATTTGATATGCAAGTAATGTGAGATATGGGCATGTTAGAAGAAGAAGAAATAAATAGTTTTTAGATAGTTGAAAATTAGAATAATTTAAGAATTTTTGGGTTGATAGATTTCGTGTTACATCACATAGTATACCATCGTCATATTTATATGTGTGCATGTTCACTTTCTAGAGAGACTTATAATCTATAGATTTTTCTACATACATGCTATCTAGAAATCTCTACATTTCTTTGAGATTTTTCATGAGAATATACTATTATCATATTTTCTAACTTTAACTAGAGAAAATATTTAGAGCATCTAATTCTAAAATTAACTAGGAAATCTATTCAAGAAAGTGCAATTCAATTTAACAATAAAAGTTATTGAATTAAACCTGTGGAAATCTTACAAATGCATACAACTCAAATGTAAAATTCCATACGAAAATGATTTTGTAGTATACGCAGGGCCAGGCCAACACGACAGCACAGCCACAGGCTCAAGCAGGGGACCCTAAAACCTTAATACAAACAACTTGATGGTTCAATCAGACCAGCAGTCGTACCAGCTGCATTCGAACATGATGATTGAGATGGTCGATTTTTGTAACTTAAATTCACATTTTCCAATCTGATTCCTTGGCATGGATTCATCTTGCTGCAGTCGAATTTAACAGCGACCTGAGTAGCTGATGTGCCTTGAATGTCTTGGTACGTAACATCACTGATTCTCACACCTGATACCTGTGAAAGATAAATAAGAAAATACGATTTTAAGAAATAAATCATATTCCTTGGTTATTGAAATAGTTTGTACAACCATATTGCAAAATTTGACTATACGGGACTAGCTAGAAATCCCGATTCTTCACAAAAATTACTCGATAATTGGATTATCCATTTAGTGATATTTCAAAATTTGGACGAAACTTTCTTAATGTTAGGTTATTGTAAATTTTGTTAAGTGGCAGGTAAAAAGTAGTACCTGTCCAGGACAGTTTTTGTTATTTGGACAGTAATTTTGGTCAATTACAATGGGGTTTTCCACATTGGTCATAATGGCATGGTGAAAGAGAACGCCTCTCACAAACCCTTTGCTTGGTCTCCCCCATGTCTTTATCCTCAAACCATTTTGTGTATTCTTGAATCTTACTGTTTTCACTGTCACATTTTGTACCCCTGCCTCTTCAAAGTCCTTCCCTAGACTTCCAATGCTGCAATTAATCCAAACAAAAGCAATATAATAATAAAATGTAAAAAATTGAATTTGAGACTAGCAAATTTCAATTTTTATTCCATTTGTTTTGAAAAACTTCAACTTTATAGAAGAAGAAAAACAATCGAAAGTAAGTTTGACATGTTAGAAGTGTACGAATTGTTCCATCTGTATCTCAGTACGACATAATGAGAAATGTTAATCAGATCAAGTGGAATATCTCTCGAATCCTATGGGATTAGCGATCATGATTTCTCCGGGCCCTAGTAAAAGCGATCGGGAAATTAGGTTTACTAGAAACTTTACCTACATTTGGCGTTTTACAATAAACACTTAATTAGAATAATTCCTTATCAGCACATTATGTTGTGACGTGACATCATTATGACGGTGAGCGTGAGTAGAAAGTACCTAATGCCATGGCCAGGGCCGCAAACGACGTTTTCGATCCACAAATTGGTGGCGCCAGGCCCTATAGAAACGCAATCGTCTCCGGTGCTGATTTTAGAGTTCAAAATTGTGACACCCAAAGACAATTGGACATGAATCCCATCAGTGTTGGGACTATTTCCTGAGGCCAAAACTTCCACTCCTTGCAGCTTCACGTTTTGGCATCCATTGATGACTATGTGGAACATTTGGCTATTTAGGGACCTCAATCCACTTATTGCCACATTTTTCGAATTCGAAATTCCCAAAGTCTGTATAAAAAAAAAGCAAATAATTAACCAATGAAATCGTTGGTTTATTTAAAATAAAAATTTCGAAAAATGCTTCTTAATTCCATGTTAAATTCTGAAATATAGTACTTTAAGATGCTTTTTGTTTTTTTGTCGAACTTTAGAAGGTGGATACCTATATATTTGTAGCTTGAAGAGTAATCAACCTTAAATTCAGCAATATATTGGGGAAATAGGTTTTTTTGTTCAAGTAGTAGGAATATAATAAACCCAGAATTTGATATCAGCTGTTTTTTCAAGTAATCTCATTTTGCACAGCAGAAGTCCCTGAAATATTCAGTTTAATTACTTTATGAAAAACTCATTTGTTTATAAGATTTTTGTTATATTAGCAGGTACTCTCTTAAAATCAATCAAATTTGTGTATATATTACTGCTATAAATAAAACTTAAAAAGGGGATTAGTTTTTCAATAAATAATTAACCATGGTCCTCAAGTAGTTTCCCCATTAACAAGACAATTTGCCTACCGTAGACGCTCAAGAAATGGATTTAATTATGAGATTATTATTAAATTTGCTATAGGCCACTCAAAGTGTATCAATTAATTTTTCTGTGCGTATATGCAATACAACTGTTTTTTTTTTTTAAATAAATAATCTTTGCAAATAACCGTGACCATCCACTTCCTCACTAACCTGAAAATTAGTCATCTAATTAAAGGCAGTTACATTCTTAGAAATATCTCTTGACATCCCACATGACCAAAAAACCGTTCAATAATTACAAAACCATAATCAACTCTCCAAGCTTTAATTCGAGCTCTCTTGCACCATAATTTTAAATATGATGATCATCCAAAAACACATAAAAAATGAAAAAAGAGAAAGTCTATAAGAGAAATGACATATATTACCATAACACATAATTATAAGTGTCAACACACACACACACATACCGTGGCGCCACTAGGACATGAATTGCTGCCAGATTTCTTGCAGGCCCATAAGGCAGCACCATTAGCATCGAGAGTGCCACCGTGAATAGAAACCCCATCAGCCCCCTCGAAAAGGATCCAATTACGGGTTTTGCCCATAGCGTTGTAGTCAGCCGGTGCCACGAGGGTTCCGTCTATTCGAAAAGTTATGGCTTTATTCTTGCATGGACCCTTAAAGTGTATGTTGTTGAGCAAGAATCTACCTTGTGGAACATAGATTGTGGAGGGTTTTGTAGAGGCACAAGCCGAGGACCAAGCTTTTGACAAGGAATTTGTGGAGTCAGTTGTGCCATCAGGATTTGCTCCAAAGTTCAATATGTTGTATGAAACTGCTAATGATTTGTGGAAATATACGAGGAAAAGTGTTAGGAAAAAAATGGTGGTGGGGTTCGCCATAAGCCTTGTTACGACTCGTGGGGGGTTAAATAGATAGTTGGTATGTAGTGGGGAGTTAAGGCAGTTTAGCTGATATATTTATAGTACAATTCGGCTGCAAAAATAGTTCTTTTTTTTTTTTTCTGGTGAGGGGGGGGGGGGGGGGGGGGGTATAATATAAACAAGAAAATGAAATTGCAAATTTTGGGTCAGCAAAATCACACGCCGAAATTAGGAAGTACTAGCCTTTGTAGGTCATGCATTTAACAAAAAAAAAGACATAGCTCCAGTCATTAATTTTAATAGATTATTTTACACTTTTCGAATTTGGATCCACATGCATGCATATATTATATAAACTCTCTGAATCATTATACATTTTTGGATAACTTTAGCATAGGATTTGTCAATTTGGTTGATGTACGTTAGGATGATATTTTCTTGAGGAATTTCTATGCTCATTGTTAATTGATCATTTGGTATGCGCCCAAGTTTAGCATTTTGGAGAACTAATTACAAAAATCAAACTTTGTTTAACTGCAATTCTGTACAACCAAATTGTTCAATTGTTTCTAATGATCAAGAACTATTCTTTTACAATTAATATTCAAAAATTGTGTCGAACTATGGCAGAATTGTAAAATTCATCCTATAATCATAGAAGTTGGCAATTGTGCTCATGTAAACTATGATAGATACAATTAAGGACACTAACTTTTCAATTTTTTCAAATTGAAGATAATTTCAGGGGGGGACTAAATGTTTATCCGAAATCTGCATGTGAATGACATTTATATATACACATATATATGACTTTTTAAATTTGAGAGTTAAAATTTGGAGGAGAAATCATTATGTCATGACACAAAATGCCACTTACATATATAACTTACAGGACCAGAATTACAAATTATGTGGTGAGTGAACTTATAATTTTAGTCCTATAAGTTTAGATAAATTAAAGTAGCAGTTTTAATCCTACAAATTAATGGGTGATAGCAATTTTGGTCATCGTGGCTATTTTATCTCCTGTGAAATTTGTCTTTAATCAATTTGCAAAAAATTTAAAATTTGTGTCCTTAAGATGTCATTATCACAATTTACAAGACTAATGTTGCTAACATCTCTTAATTACAGTACTAAGAAATTTCCCCTTAAGTATTTCAATTCATATACATAGATGATATTGATTAGTTACAATGCATAGGATATATATGATAGATATTAGTTCGTATATTGCCCAAAAAGGGGGAGAAAAAGATAAATGATCAACAAAACTGGGGAAGAACAAATTAAAGCAGTTTGATCGATGAAACATGACCAAAAAAAGACCATATTACGTCTTATGCAACAATTGGAATTGAGGTAGGCGACAAATACAATCAACGTAAAAAAACAAGTGGAAAATCAAATATCCTTTATTTCAGGTACAATGCCAGCCACATGGCTCTCTTGTTGCTTTCGATACAAGGTAACGCTTTCTTAACTTCCATCATATTCACATCTTTTCTGATCTCACTTCCAATGGAAAAAAAGGTCGAAATAAAGAAAAAAAGAAAGAAATACTTTAGTGGAAGAATTAAGTTTAGTTGAGATCGAGTATTTGTTTTTATTTTTAAAATATTTATATGATACATGTTATGAATATTAAATTGCGATAAACTACAATTAATTTAACTGTTACAATTATCGAATGATAACAACTATACTATGAAAACAGAGAAACAATATTTGTTTTGCTTAGGTTAATTATATTTTCACCACGATCGCATCCAATTTATCCTCCGGATCGAATGATAGATTAGAATTTGTCTTCGGAAATCAATTTTCTTGTAACAACAAAACTAGAAAGATATCTTCGAAAACTGTAATTTGTCATTTCATTTTATGGTGGACCAAGATGCAACAATATTTTCAACTTTCCACTGACGTATGTAAATCTTTTAATCTACACAAATAAAATTAAGAGAGAGATCAGGGTAAAATTGCGCTTTTGTTACTGTCACTTGACATATTTGTCGTTTTTGTACTTTAATATGGGGGTAACAATTAAGGTGTCGTGATGACAAAAAAATTGACATGTTGAATACTTTTCTCCTGAAATTATTGAGCTAGCTGCAGTTGCCGAACATTGCTGACGTGGCTACCGGAAAATCTCAAAATTGGAAACTTTTCTGAATTTGAGGGAAAATAAATGACGTAGCGGCCAAGTGGACAGTGAATTGATGGAATGACAACCAATTGGACAAAATTGCAATTTTTGGCTTTTAGGAGGTTTTGAACCAATTAATATATTGTCGATGTCTTTTTTACCTAAATTGCTATCCCAATATTTATATTATTACTGTACCTAAATTGCTATCCAAATATTAAAGTAAAAAAAAAAAAAAGCAAAAGGACATGTTACAATAGAAAAATTTGCCCAGCGATCAGAGTACTAATATAATTGAGCCATTTTTAATGTTATTCTATGATTCCATATCTTAGCCTACCATTATTATATTGAACCCCAAATATTAAACTCCCATCCAGTTAGTAATAAGAAATATGATTTTAATTTAGAGCCATTAATTACACTAAATTAGTGTTTGATATCTTGAAGTAATACAAATTCATGATACATTTGATCGTTTGCCCCCCGCCATAAAAAAAAAAAAAAAAAGAGGAAGAAAGAAAAGGGAAACTTGATTCCACTATAGACTAGGGTTTTAATTTCAAACAACGCAAGGCAATAAATAGTGAAATGTAACAATTCTTCTTGGGTGTCAATGTTGTTTCTCCTGTTAATTAAGTAGTACTTATAGTCATAACGATTAACAAGAATGTAACTAACAACTCATTCCAAAGTCCATGCATAATTATAACATATATATATTACAATAAAATCATTTTGAACAAAAGACCAGCATAACAATTCTTTTTAATGTGAGTAGTGTTCAGAGTCATATATAGCCTAATATGTGAGTACTCGTTGCTACTTACTACTAATATTAAAGCAGTCCAAGACAAGAAAATTACTTCATAAACTAATATTACGGGTGAATTTGAAGAAGCGTATGACATACTTGAAACAATTGAAAATATTAAATAGCCAAGACTTATTATCACTTCCAAATTAGTTCATGCATTTGAACTAACGTGCAAATGATGAAAGGCAAGCAAGTGAAGGGCGAGGATCGTGGTGCCGCCGCAAAATTGCATGTTAAAAACGTTCAATGATTGATTGTACTATTTTATAGTTGTTTCTTGCAAGTCAAACATAGATTCAAATGCACAAAAATAAAGGAGGTTACATGTGAATCAATACTTTAACACTTTAATATCAAATTTTCCAAGCCAACAAATCAAAATACAAAAGTTAGTGCATTATACGTGATACCCCCGAAGAATATCCTCCTTTGATATATCCCCTAGATTAGGGAAATCTCATTTTTGGTATCAAATGATAAGTCGATTTCACTCTTGGTAATATTTTGCATGCTTTTGCTCGTTTTTATTTCAGGCACAAAATAATGATTTTTTCTTTATCTTCATATCGCCATTAGTCAACTAACGGAAAATAGCATGTGAAAGGCACATGTCTGGTAGCTTTGGGTTTGGAAAATAAAAGACCACAATTCGGTTGAATGGAAGAAAAAAAAGACAAAGATGAGGGGAATTTGGATTTGGGAATTTTCTAAAATCTGATTGCAATTTATGACGTCATCAACTAATAAAAAGCACTTTAGGTGCTGAGACGTGGGTAAAATTCATGCAAAAGTCCATGTGTAATTTATTCTTTCTTTTAATTTTTTTCGTGTAACTTCATTTATAATTTGTTCATCTAATTTTTTTTCTTGTGATTCTTTTCTTATTTTGTTCTTCTAATTTATTTTATAGTTTTTTCTTCTAAGTTTTTTATTTTAAATCTCTTTTTGACTTTTTTCATATAATTTTTCTAGTTTTTTCTTGTAATTTGTTCTTGTATATCTAATTGTTTCTTAATATTTGTTCTTGTAATTTTTTGTCATGTGCACAATAGGTGTCCTTAAATTTGGGAACTTTTTTAAAATATAATTTCAATTCACGATGTAACAAAATAATAACCAAAAACAATATATTGCAAGAAAAAATGAATTAGACGAAAAAAATTTAAGAAAAAATTAAACAACATACAAGATAAAATTAGAAGAATAAATTATAAAAAAAATTAAAAAAGGAAACAACAAGGAACAATTACTAGAAAAACTATAAAAGAAATTAGAAGAATAAATTATTAAAAAATACAAAGAAACTACAACAACATAGTAAACGAAAAAGTTGCAAGAAATAAAGGGAGAATTAGAGCTTAAATAACCAAATCCTCCAAAAATTAGCCTTGTAAAGATCTAGTATTGATTTTTTTTATCTAATTTGATCTGTCCCCACCAAATTTTAATACCAAACAACTTTTTTCCCCAAACAAAAAACTAAAATGTGCAAAGTACAGGTCATTTCCATTAATTGACTGACAAAGGTAATAAAAGTGAGTAAAACAAATTATTTTGAGCGTACAATAGGAACAAGAAAAATCCCGGTACCAAAAGTAAAATTAGTTTATCCCATGACAAAAATGAGATTTTCCCCTTCCAGATTATATCTATATAGGATATGATTCAAATACATCTCATTATATTTGGTAAGATATAAGACTCAATCTACACCATTGATATCGTTTGATCCCAACGTCCAGATTTAACAGCTATTTTCGGATTATATTTTTTTTTTAATGAGGGCAGAAGCATCTTAATCAATAAAAAATGAGTTAAAAAATTCGTTTTCCAGCTGATTCACCGCCCAATCTCAACCTCTTGCCACTAATGCAGAAATCTAAGTAATATTTATTTAGTGCAAAAATCCCACACTTAATCATGCAGAAAAAGGTGATGATATAAATAAGAGACTAAGCAATTAGGAACAATGCCAAAAGTTCAAAGGAAATGGAAATTAAAATATTTCAATTACAAAGCAAACTGAAAATCCAATTGTTAGTCAAACACAAAAAAAAATCATAAAATCAAATATAGTAGAAACAAAGCATTAATTAAAGCAAATCTTTTTAGAGAGATTAAAACAAACTAATTTCCTACAAAACCAAATTCAAAGAGTAGAAGTGGTGTATTATGATAACATGCTTACCACACTTGGAAGCGTATGGTATACTCACTCGATCCCCAGGTTCTTTATAAACTCTAAGATATTGTATAATTGAATATTTTTAATATGTTATAAACACATACTGTATAATGAGTTATAATATAATGTATAATGTGTTATAACATACTGTATAATGACTTATAAAATACTTTATAATTGTATATTTTTAATATGTCATAAATACATACTGTATAATGAGTTATAATATACCGTATAATGTGTTATAACATACTGTATAATGACTTATAAAATATTGTATAATTGAATATTTTTAATATGTCATAAACACATACTGTATAATGAGTTATAATATATTGTATAATGTGTTATAACATACTGTATAATTAAATATTTTTAATATGTCATAAACACATACTGTATAATGAGTTATAATATACCGTATAATGTGTTATAACATACTGTATAATTGAATATTTTTAATATGTTATAAACACATACTGTATAATGAGTTATAATATACAGTATAATGTGTTATAACATACTGTATAATGGCTTATAATGTGATTATTTATTGATATCAATTTCATACAATAATGATTCAGCACCAATTTTGATCAAAAAAAAAAAAAAAAAGATTCAGCACCAATCTAGGCGAATGTGAAAGTTGACCAAATTTTTCTTCCCCAAGATGAAAAGTACAGATCCTAGTAGAACCACCATTATCCATGATAAACCAGTGAAAGCCCCATTAAGAGCAACAGAATTCTTGAAGAAATTAGTAGATGGGATTTCAGGAGTAATCAAATCTCTCCATGTCTCGTCAATTCCAACAGTAAAAATCTCTGATTCTCGTTTCGCACATTTACAATCAAACTCGATCCATAGAATTTCATTATCTATAATAATCTGATTTCTCCATAAACAATTGAAAAAAAAAAAGAAAAAGAGAAAGAGAAGAGAAGAGAAGCAGTGAAAGACCAGAGAAGAAGTAGGAGTCTAGCCTAGAAAAGATGATGAAAAGTTTCTGAGATGTGGGTTTGTGGGCTTTGAAAAATGACATCATTTGACTATTATACCACTGATCCAATTGGAATCAATTTCCCCACCTGTTTTTTGATTCCTTTTTGGACTATTGGATTTAATGGATCCAATGGTGTAGATTGAGTCTTATATCTTTTCTAATATAGGGTATGTATTAGATCTTAACCCTATATATATAGTATTAGTCATGCATCTAAGAAGGGGTGGCCCTTTCCTTGCTACAAACAACGGCACTTGTAAATGTAGTACCATAACTTTTTACATTGTTCTTAGTTTGAGGACATAATTAGTTGAAAAATTAGAATTTCATTGGAAAAATTAGAACCAGCACTTGATAATCAAAGATGCATTTAATCATAACTTATATGCATACAAAAATTGCAACTTTCTTTCAACTCGAATTGCCACTTTAGTCTTGTAAAAGAGAATAAATGACAATTGTAGGTATGCAAATTATGAGTGATAATATTAGTCTTTACATGCATAAGATGCGCTATTTTATATTCGAAATGGACGGAACATTTTTAATGAGATGCTCATGTGTCCGATATATGCCACTTCACTCCCATTGTTTTTATTTCCGATGTGATTGGTCTTAATTAAATTAATAAAATTAAAAGTTAGTGTAATTGACAGTAAATATTACTAAAGGAGTTTTAGCTAAAAAGAAAAAAGAAAAAGAAAAGAGCAAAAATGCAACCACCATTAATATATAACTGAGATTGCAATTTTGCCTCAAGATTATGTGTCCTTACAAGCATGTACAATTCATTACTGAATAATTGATTCTTCTTAATTAAAAAAATAAAGTAACACTGATCTTTGTATAGTTGTTTTACTAAATAAACACTTGGAAAAATTACTGAAACCCTCCTAAATTAAATTTTTAAAAACTACTCTGCAAACTTTTTATTAAAAAACAAATCTAAAAGTTGAAATTTAAAATTTTTGGACATAAACTACCCATTATTTATTAAGTTAAGAATTGATCGAATGATCTTTTTTATCAATTTCTTTTTTGTAGTAAAATTTAAAATTTGATAAGTTGAACAATACATATTGTAATGTTTAGTATTAAATATTTTTAATATTTTTATATTTTATTTTTCATTTAATATATCGTAATTGTCTAAAAATATATTTTTAAGTTTTTTTAAGAAGATTAAAAATTTAAGAAATTAAATTTACGTTATATTTAGTCAATTATCAAACAAATAAATATTTGTACAAAAGTACAATTAATTAATTTTTTTTACTATACCATGTTAAGGTCAATTAAGTTCATAGATTTATTTAACTTGACTCTTGGGCTTTTTGGGACTGAAAAGTTGGTGAAATAGATTTTTTGGACTGGAAAAATACTATCATGGGCTTTTTATAAAAAAAACTTATTTTGGGGAAAAAACTTCTTCTCCTTTCCCTATAACTAGACAAGAGAGCTGGACGTTTTGTGTTTATTGCTAACATACTATATTTATACCACTAAACTATATTATTGTCATCTTATATAATGTATTTATTATTCTTTTAATGTTGAACAAACTATTTACCAGAGTTCGCCCATAATACATCACTTCAAAATTAATTTAGCTAGGCATCATATTAAATTGTCTCAAATCTTAAATTAATATCATATGTATTCCGACACTTCCCACAAAATATGGTTAATGTGAATGTTCAAGGATAAATTGCTTAGGCCAATCATACAAAATTATATATAATATATATTTTATATAGATCCCTTGTTTCGAGCATTCGGTTCTTTAGAAGAAACGAGGGAAATTTGTCAGAAGCAATGAGATATGGGCAGATGAGGCCTGTCTTCCGCAAGTCTCTCTCTCTCTCTCTCTCTCTCTCTCTCTCTATATCTATTTCTTGACAAAAGCCCTCTTAAACATTTCATATTTCTTAAATGACCCCAAGTAACTTTTTATAATTCTTTTATGAGTCGATCCATCACCCCAACTCGGACTTGACATGAGCAAATACAATTTGAGTTGCACTTTAATTTTTCTATAGACTACACAGTACGTAGACAAATCTAATTCCACAATCTACTTACGAAAAAAGGAAAAAGACATATAATCAATACAACTTGATGTTAGAGCAAACACGATAAAGAGAGTATAAAGTTACTGGATAAAAACAATTGAATTAATATGATTGATTCGAGCACTCCACTTAGAATTATCTAACAACCCCCGCGTTCGAATACGTAACGGTGGTTGGGTGTGTTTAGGAGAATTCTTAATTATTGAATATGAAAAATAGTGAATCAATGATTATTATCTTCGAGTGCATTTCAAGTCCAGAGACAAAAGATAATTTATACAGTGAATCGAGTTGATTATTATCTTCGAGTCACTTCTGACAAAAGATAATTTTATACCTACGCTTTGCACAACAGTGAAGGAATAATTCAAGCTTTTTTAAATCTGATCATGGCCATGCCTTGAAGGCAAATCCCATCGAGTCTACTAAAATTGCTACTCCTAATTTACGCTACGATCTACTCTACATTACGCTAAAAACTACTCCTAAGGCTAGAGCTAATTCTAAGATAATTGAAAATGTAGAAGTCTGATGATCTTGTGATGTCTTTAAGACATATCACAACACTTGATTCGGAAAAATTGAGCCCATGTTTTTTGCTATTTTCTACTCATTCCAACTTCCTTCTTTTAAAATTTCTATAGTTTGATTATTATTTTTTTGAGGTAATTTTTTCTATCACGTGTTCACGCTTTGCAAAACATCTGAATTGGCAATCATTGTTCTGAATTGGCAATAAATATTTTCCAATCAGATTGAGAAATTTTGTATCTTTTAATCTCATGTTTTTCATATTCCGAGTTATTTCCCAAAATATTACTCATAGAAAAAATAATTCTCAAATTAGTACTATTAAAAATTATTCTCAAACTATTAATTTTAGTGCCACATGCATTGCAATGTGTACAAAACTAATTTAGTTGGAAGTTTTTATTTTTCTCCCTACTTTAATAGCCTATATGAATTTACTAGTTATAATATTTCTAACTAATTTTTATCCCTATTCAAAAAAACAAAAAACTCATTTTTATCCTTATCTCTCTTCAAAGTTTTTTTTGTTATTTGTTTTTTTCTCTTTTCTATTTTTGCACTAATAAGGGGTGTGCACAGTTTGGTTATACGCCCGAACCGATCGAAACTGAAAATTTGTTTGAATTGAAACCGAACCAAAAAATTCGGGCATTTTTCATTTTTTTCTCTTAAGAAAAATTCGGGTCATGTTTGGATATGTTTCCAAGCCCATTTTGGTTCAAATTTTTAGCCTAATTGTGTTTGATTAACACAATTTTGGGCCAAAAAATATGTGAATTTTTTGGTGAGAAAAAAAAATCATCTTCCATTATCTCTCTGTAGCCCGTAGTATTTTGTTTTCTTTCTCTCACTTTTTTCTTAGTGACTTTCTCTCTCTCCTCTCCTCTCCTCTCCTCCTCTCATGCGTCTTTCTCCTCTCTCTCTCCTGCATCTCACTCTCCATCTTTTTTCTCTTATTTGTTCATGAAATTGTACGGTGTTGAACCAATATTTATTTCATGTCATATTTGTTTATGTAATTTTTATTTTAAATAATCGTGGCTTGCCCAATTATATATGCATATATAATTTATTGTAAATATACATGTGGTATATATATTTTTATGTGATATGGGTTGAATTTGGTCTTTGGGCCAAGCTGGTTAACCTAATACTTTATGGGCCTAAGCCCAATGACATCATGGACTCGAATCTTTCTAGAAGACATTCTTCCCAGATCCATTTAGCTGGAGGTTCGCCCTACTCAGACCTACATAGGTGAAGCAAGCTATATAAGATAACCCTGAAGGCAAGATTAGACAAGAATCAATCATGAGATGTACTTTCAATATATAGACCTGCGGAGATCATGCCAGCAAAACCATTATTTATACCGTATTAGATATAACTCAAGAAGGAAGGATCATGATTTATTCTACTTCCAAATGTATCTTTAGTATAATTTCTTTACCTTTTTTTACTTATCGTCCATCACAAACTTGTATATTTATCAACTCCAACCATCAATATCACTACAAGAAAACAGGGTATCAAAGAAGTAATTTTAGAGACCGATGGAATTCGGTCTCTAAACAGAGACCGAAATTGAGACCGACTTGGGTTCCATCGTTAATTAGCGACAGATATGCGGATCCGTCTCTTTTTCTTAAAAAAAATATCAAATGGAGTAATTTAATGTAAAGATAGCTACGGAATTAGAGACCGATTCAGAGACTGAGTGAATTCCGTCTCTAAATCCGTAGCTAAATGGTTGATTTACTTACCTAAGTTAGAGATGGATAATTTCGGTCTCTAATTTTCAAATTAGCGACCGAGATGGGCATCAATTTTCCATTACTATTTAGCGACCGATTCCGCGACTGAATATGAAATTATATTTTAGAGACCGGTTTGGAGACCGAATTATTCAGTCTCTAATTCAACGACCGAATAATTCGGTCTCTAATTCGGAAATATCCATCTGTATTTTGTAAATTAGAATAAAAAAAAATTGTCAACGAAATTCGAACCTCGGATCACTTCTAAGGTTTTGATGGTGAATGCCACTACATCACAAGGGCTACAACTACACTTATTGGTGCAATTATATGGTATATATTTATTATTTTTTGTTTTACTAAAAATAATATTTTCATTTTTAAGATTCGAACTTATGACCTCCCACTTCTAAATGGACAATTGTGTCACCACGGTATTTCTCAAGTAATAAATGTTACAATATTGTATTATATATATATGAAATTAATAAATAATATATATATATTATAACTAAATAAACAATATTGTACAACACTAATGAGGCTATGGGCCAAAACTTTTGTAATAACAATTCCATTCAGTTCACTTTCGGAAAACATGCTGTTATACCTAATATATATTATAACTTTATTAAATTTGCTTATGTATATGCTAAAATGCCTTAATTAATTAGGCATTTTACACCCAAATAGCCCATTGGATCTCTGTGATAGTGAGCGATTTCTAATTTTCCTCAAGCCCAATCTCTTGTCATTGTTGTAATTAAAAGTTTCAGCAAACTTTATTTTCTTTGATGTAAACTTATAATATAGTATATATTTGTATAATAATATTATTTATATCTATATATAAAAAGATATATATATATATATATACTATAACTAATAATAATATTGTACAACACTAGTAATATTATGGGCCAAAGTTTTTCTAAGTGGCCCACACTACAAAAAATGTTTTCTAATGTGACAAAAATTTTGTGAGGAATTAAATTTTGTCACATGAAAAGCGTTAATGTGACGAAATTTTGTTTCCTCACATTACATATCTCATGTTGTGATGAAATTGACTTTCCTCGCAATAGAGCCCATCTAATGTGAGGATGTTAATTGCTTATCACAATAGATACCAATATTACAGAAACAACATTGTTTGCCTAATCATTCATTTACTTCTTGGTATACATATGACTAAAAAAACTAACCAAACTACTCGAGATCGTTCACTAAAAGCTCGTTTACGCTCGGTTCGCTACCATATCATACTAAACTTGAAAAATCTTTTTGTGTTCAATAAGTTTGAAATTCAGCTCGAGCTCGACTCGATTAGTAAAAATTAATAAAATATGTGCGAAAAATGAAGCTACTCGAACTCAACTCATTTCGGCTCGATTAAAGAGAACTCTCATTAACAATTAAATCAAGCTCAAACACAAATTTGAAAACTCGATAATAATTCAAACAAACTTGAACGACAACTTGTTTAGGGTGCAACTCATGTCATGTCCATCATTCTTAATAAGGGGTGCAACTCGAGTAAAATCGGCTCAAATTATTATTGTATCATAAGTTTTTTTTTCTGAGTTTGGCTTCGAGCTCGACTTGACTCAACTAATTAAGGCTCAAGTTCATGTTTCTCAGATTTGTCGAGCTCGATCTTAGAAATAAAGCCATGCTCAACTCGAACTCAGCTTGTGGACACTCCTAATTTAGATTTTAGGGGTTAGAGTTTAGGGTTTAGGGTTTACACACTACAAAAAAAATGTTTATAATCACATACTTTTTCCTTACACTTTTGAGAAAGTGCAAGGATACTCTATCTTTACACTTAATTAAATTAAGAGTGTCATCATAACTATTTTTTTATTTAATTTCTATAAAACTAAAATTGTTACCCCAAATATTGGCGCTCACACCTAGCGCCAATCTTTGGCCCAAAATTTTGAGAAACCCCGCCTGTAAAACATCTTTTCCTCAAAAAACCTTGATTCTAAATTCAAATTAAACCCACAAAATCTGCTAAATCAAATCTCCACTCACATCAGACTCAGAATCAGGTTCATAAAAGTTCCGATAAGCTGTGTTTCTCTACAGTTGTGATTCTCTTTCTGCTCTTCCCTTCCTCACACTACACTACAGTTTGGGCACCAAGAAATTGAATCGAAACTATGATATTCTTCTTATCACATCAACATCATTAATTAAGAAGAAAAAAGTGAAAATCAAAATTCACAAGCACAGAAATCGCAATCGAATTTGATAAATAGAAAACTTGTCATAGACGGTGTTTATACTATAAAATAATTTGGGCTTTCGAATTACAAAGCCCAAACTATAGAAATTTGAAAAGAAAGAAGTTGGACCCGAAAATGAATAGAACAAGGCCCATTGAATTTAAAAATGGCAAAAAACATGGGCTGAATTGACAAAAGCCCAAAAATCGAATCTGAAAAATAAAATGAAGTCCAAATAGTCAATCATTCGCAGAGGCGCGCTAAGTTGAAAATATTTGAAAGAGCGTTGAAGACGGTTGACAGCGGTTCCAGAAGTAGAGGAGAACGTGGAGGTTGCGAAGAAACCGACAAAAGAAGTGGAGTTTATAAGCGCGAAGAGAAAGAAAGACATAAGGTGGACAAGACATCACAAGATCTTGAGACTTCTACATTTTCATATAATTAACTCTAGCCTTAGGAGTAGTTCATAGCGTAATGTAGGAGTAGCTCTTAGCGTAAATTAGGAGTAGCTGTAATGTAATTTAGTGTTACACTCGATGGGATTTGCTTTCAAGGCTTGTATCGGCATTCGCCTGCATGCTTATAATTTTTCAGAATTGAAGACTTTCATGGAGATATAAATTATTTTTTATTCAGATTTAAGTATTGGATATGTAATTTGTATCTTGACTTGAGTTTTTCATTCGCCATTCTTATATTCGAAATGAACAACTAAAACTTCAATTAATGTGACTCGAACGCAGGGGTTGAGAAATAATACATTCGATCGAGAGATTCTCATGGAGGTATAAAATTATCTTTTATTCAGATTTAAGTATGGACAATTTCACCGAAGACTACAAGCTCATGGTTTTGGAAGAGGCTGGTCATAATCAGAGATAGCTTCCTTGATGCAGTTGATGTCTCCCACAATCGATGGAAGAACGGTAAGTTTTCAATACATAATGCTTATGATCATGTATTAGAACATTATGATGAAGTGGCATGGCATAAAATTGTGTGGGGTAGTGGGCCTGTTCCTAGGCACCATTTTATTGTTTGGTTGGCAATGCATAATATACTCAAAACCCGGGACAGGTTAAGTAAATGGATGGAAATGGCTGATACTAATTGTGTGTTCTGTGGTAGTGAGGATGAAAGTAGAAACCATATATTTTTTGAATGTAAATGGATAAAGGAGGTAGTAAGGGACTGTTGGAGCCGGATGGGACTTAGATGTAACCATTATAGCTGGGATGCAAATGTTGATTGGACGAGGAAAATTAGCAAGGGCAAGACGGAATTGAGTGGCAAGAAGAGAGCGATGTTTGCTGCTCTTATTTATAATATATGGATAGAGAGGAATAGAAGAATATTTAGGGGCTGTAATTCTGAAAAAAGTATTTTAGAAGCTCAAATTCTATATGCTTTAAATTGTAAGTTTGGTACTTTGTAATACCAGGTATGCCTGGGAACTAATGTAATGTTGGAGTTGGTAAATGAAATGAAGCTTATTCGTTCCAAAAAAAAAAAAAAAGTATCGGATAGGTAATTTTTATCTAGATTTGAATTTTTCCTTCACTATGTTACTATTTCATTTGAAGAAGATAATTCGCATTGAATCCAACTATCGTATTTAAAAGAAAGATTCTCACGTAGGTATAAGATTATCTTTTGTCAGATTTAAGTATTTGAGAAATAATTTTTATTTGAAATTGAATCTTTTCTTTCATCTTATTATTGAATTAGAAAATAATAATCAATTTCTAATTTAAGACTTAAAAGTCTTTCGATTCACTGTTGTTCATACTCGAAATTAATAATTAAGAATTGCGGTCCGAATAACCATTTTAAACAATACGACGAAGTGTTAAAATCTAAACCACCGTCTAGCGTATCGAATTTGAACGCGGAAATTGTGAGATAATTCCGAGTAGAGAATTATTTTGACTTGAGTTAATCAAAACAGAACAGATGGGAAGCGGTTGCAGGAGATCAATTGGGAATGTGAGGTCCTTTATGGAGAATTCAATCGGCGATCTGAGTGGAAGCAGCAGTTTAGCATCATGGATTGTCGCCGGAACCCTAGCTTATTACCTTTGGGTTCGCCCTTCGCAGCAGCTCAAAAGAGAACAACAGGTTAAAAATATATTCAATTGAATTTCAAATATATATATTTGGTAATTTTGTTTATGTGTTTGTGTTTAATTGGATTTTGATTTCTTGTGTGTGTTTGTTTGTGGTTACCAGGAAAAAGCAGCGTTGACGGCGGCTTCAGATCAATATCGATATGTAGAGAAGTGAAAACCGATTCCTGATCCTCGGGTAATGTGGCGTTTTTTTTTTTTTTATTATTTTGGAGAAATTTTGATTTTTCGGTTTCATTTATTGGAATTTAGATTCAATTTTGAAATACATATATGTATGTGGCAGGAAACTGGATTGGTGTATGGGAATAAAAATGGAGCAAAAAGATCTGAGTAAATTATTGGTCATGAGTAAGTTTGTTAGGTTGAAAAATCAGCTAAAATTTTGGTGTTGTCAAAGTTTAATCTTTATTCATTATGGCAATCTACATATACATGTATGCATTCAAAATATAGCTGGTGTGAGCCTTGTTTAAAGTTTCAATAAACGATGAACGAAAATTCAGTGATGAAAATCATGCTTTCTTCCTCTGTCCCTGTTTTTGTCATAGAATGTGAAGGTTATCAATCTATCCGATCATTGTTGTTTAATCTCTTTGGTATTTCTAATATCTATTGATCTTGAGGGCCGGAAGAATGACTTCTTTGGATAGTTTTTAGTGGAGAAAAAATAAATAGTAAAATAGGATTTTATGTTGATCATAATATCTTAATACATGTTTACATTCAATTATTCAGACTTTCAGAAAAAACATGGAAATGCCTCATATAAGTACATATGGAATTGAAGAGGTCCTGTGTAAAGCCCAAATTACTTGAGATAGGGGAATACATGATTGATATGAAGTATTTGCTAATAAGACAACTATAGTAACAGAAATCCTCCTTCGTGCGGGCATGGAATCCGTAAGAAACAGAACAAATGAAAAAACCGAAGGAAAAAAGCGCATCTACGATTGATAACGTTAAAAGGTTTCTGATTTCTGAATTTTGTCTTATCTATGATCAGAATTATCTCTTTTTTTGCAAATAATTGAGAGGTTCATTAACGTGGAGGCGACGTCACCGTCGGCTTGACGAGCGCTGTGTTCGGTGCCGCTGCTGACATAATCTGATACAATCCAATCCCTATCTACGATCCGCGCCTCTCCCTTATCATCTACGGGTCAGTCACTCTCTTCATTCTCGCAAATCTAGACATTTTTTTTCTTATTTTTTTTCAGTTTTCCGCATAAAAAAGTGCTCTTGTAGTAACCTTCATATGATCCTAACCTTGGATTTGCTTACAACTATATGGAGCTTTTGGTTTAGGGTATTATACAATTATATGATTTGATTCATGGAAAGCCCCAATTCACATTCACCCCTGTTTCACGTTAAAAGCCTTCTGCAGAGCATTTTGTAAATGGTGGACCTGTTTTGTAAATGTTATTGGGTCTGCAATAGTATAGGCTATTTAAAGTGGATAATTAGTTTGAATTGTATAGGCTATGTTAAGTGCTTGATTAATTCGAATGTTGGTAGGCTTATATTAATTGTTGCTATTTAGGTCCTTGGGTGGCAAAAAGAATGGAGCTTTGAAGGAGTCAGAAAAAGAATTTGGGTTTGAGGCAATTCTCTTTTGTACCCCACCATCTATATTCTTCTGAAACAACTTTTAACATTTTTAATTATTTGGGGGTGATGATGGATAGATAACATACATTGTTGCTTAAGTTTTGTTGAAATGATAGGAGAGAAGTTGAAATCTGCTCTTCGTTGAGGTCGAGGAGTTTTATTTGTTTTGTTTACAGAGGTCGAGGAGTTTTTTCTAACTCCCTTAGCTCATTAACCTATTTCTTTTCAGCTTATTTGGATATTCAATAGAAGTTAGCTTGTCACGAGTCTTGATATATTTGTTCAAGGAATAAGAAAACTGAGATTCCTGATTTGTATTAACAGTAGAGGTAAAAGGATTACAAGTCAAATGTTTTAATATTTTGTATTTCATCATTTGTTTTATGTTATTTTCATACGTAATAGGTTGTAATGTTTTGCTTTTCTTTACATATTAGAGACGGCTAGAACTCGAAACCTCAAGCGTACACTCCAAAAGGAAGCATTGATGCATCAACCAGGAAATCCTCAACCAACTGAAGACTCAATTCTCCGTAAGTTTCAAAAGAATAGTAATTCTACTTGTACACATTCTTTTGTAATGAGTTTCTATGACAAATTTGGGTAAAATGCATTCTACATCTTCATTTTTTTTTATCTACTTACATATTTAATTAGAAGCTGGGAGATTTTGATTTCGAGACTAATTTTCATAGGAAATGAAGTGTGTCATTCTTTAGGGAGTGTATATATATGTGGATTGTGAATTTGCATTTTGAAGTTAAATTGTGTTAAAAACTAACATAATCAAAAGTAGTAGATGATGTGCGAGCTACTTCTATGAAGTTAAAGGAAGACGCTCGCAAGAGGGAGGAAGAGAGAGAGAAAAGGTTGGCACAGGTATTTGAGCAAGTTCCAAGAGAGAAGAAGAGGCTCAGGAAAAAGCAGAACAAAGGATTCAGAAAGTCCAGGAGATGGTGTTTACATATAAGAAAAAATGGGCTTTGGGCCGGTAACACATATAGAGCCCAAAAGAAAAGTGCAATCCTAATGAGATCAGATGGGCCAAAATGGGGCCTGCCAACTGTGGGGCCCAGAACTCGAACACAAGGAATAGAGGGCAAGTCTTTAAAAGCCCAATGATCATAAAAAAGGGAGAAAGCAAGAGAAGTTTAAGGGAGCGTGATCCGATCAGGAAAACAGGCGCCAAGCGGAGTAAATTTAAAAGGGAAGTTGCGAGCAGTTTCCATGAGTTGGCGAACGTGGAGGTTACGAGAAAACCAAGACAGAAGGCCAGGAGTATATATGCGAGGAAGAAAAAGAATTGAAAAAAAAGACAACACTCACTGCAGAAAATTTCTTTCGTTCTATCATTAGACTAGTTTCGAAATTTAGGGTAATTAGATTGTAGGATAATTAGTCAGTAATCTTAAATTAGTTCGTTAGCAGTGGTATTTTCGAGCATTTTATTTCCGTGTAAAGAAGAATTCACCGAAGAATTCATGGAGGTATATCTACTTTTAAGTTTTTAAGTGTTGATTAATTGCTTAAATTTCAACATATCTTCCTTAGTTATCAAGATATATTTTTATTTGAGCATTTAAGTGTTGATTAAATTTCTTGAATATTACTGTATCTTTTTGATTATTTTTCTTTTATATCACGAAAGTTATTTACAAGGCTTAAACCACCATTAACACATATAGGCAGGGGTTATTAGATAATTCTAGGTTGAGAATTATCAGGGGGCTTGGATCGAACATTCGAAATTCTTCCCTAGGCTAGTTTGTTCGAAAACACGAAACAAATTTTTGGCGACCACAGTGGGAGTTTAGTCAAATTTAACCTCCGTAAAACCATTATAATATGTCAGAAGGTTCTTCTAGAAAAGAACCAAATGACGATCCGAAAACACAACCTGTATCGCGACACAGGATCAGGGCTAATAAAATGTATGAACAATTTGTCAAAGTCATGAAACAGACTTTGATAGGTGCTCGAGATGATCAACGAATGGAATTTAACGATCTGTATCGAGCACTAGCTCAGGAATCTACCCGAATATTTACCGCAATAGTACAAGATATTGTTGTAAATACACAAGAGGGTTTGGCTCGAGAGGTTACTCGAGTGGTAACCGAATTAGGGGAAATTTTTAACCAGACTTGTGAGGTTTTCTCAAGGATGGTGCACACCCAGGTAGTTAATGTGTTAGAACCATTAATCGAAAGCATAACGTATTAATAGAAAAAGTGTCGCAATTAATAGCAGTAGAACCAGTAGTTCGAACAAGGCACGTAAACATAGGAGAACCTCCACCTGGTTATCCTCGAGAAACTAGAAACAGGAGTAGTCGATTCGAAGTTGGCCAGACATCGAATACACCCCCAGTAAACGAACATAATTTTGTAAACCCATTCATGCCTGGGGGGCAAGCAGGAGTGGGACAACAACCTTTTGTTCAGAACACGCGTCCTCCTCCTAGTATTCCTCAAAATATGAATTCGAATCATTTTCAAACACAGTCTTCGAGACCGAATTTCGCAATCCCTTCGGTCAGTTATGGGCAAATACCCGGCGGTTACCACACTAATAACCGCTTTAGTAGTTTCGAAATACCCACAACAATTACACAAGGGCAATTTCCTGGGGGGCAGGGTCAAGTGCCATTTTACCCAGGAGTCTCGAATACTCCTTTACCTATGGGAAACCCAGGATTTTCGAATCCATCTATGGGTCAAGGAATTAACGCATTCCCCAATAATATTCAAATACCATATGCAGGAGGGCAAGCTGTGCCCGATGCCCATATGGGAGGAAATATTGGGGGCCAATTTCCTGATCCTATTCAAACTCAGATCGAAATGATCATTGAGAGGATGTATGGACCGGACTTTCGAAGAAACCACAGACTTACCCCAGGGAAGCCTTACCCTGATTGGATAGACAGAAACTTCCTTTTTCCTCGAAATTATAAAATTCCCGATTTCACCCTGTTTTCTGGAGACGACCATGTCTCCTCTCTTGAGCATTTATCTAGGTTCACATGCCAATGTCGAGAGGCATCGGATCAGGATTTTCTCAAGCTAAGGCTTTTTCCTAGTTCCCTAACGGGATCGGCCTTTAACTGGTATATAAGCCTAACCCCGAATTCCATAAGTGATTGGGACGAAATGCAATTCCAATTTCAGAACCATTTCGCTCGAACAGATTCGGGGATATCGATGAGTGACCTCGCTAAAATAAGATAGAATGTAGGAGAAAAATGTAGGAGAGTCAGTTCAAGAATTCCTAACACGTTTTAAGAAAGCTAGGGTAAAATGTCACCTTAATTTGCCTGAGATTGAGTTTGTACAATTAGCCCAACAAAATATGATCTTCGAATATAGGTTAAGATTTGATGGCATGCCTTTCGCAGATTTTAGAAGTTTAGCGGAAAGTGCCATAAAGTACGAGAACATGCTAAAATAGGAGAATAATAGGAAACACCAAGGTTTCAATGCCTTCGAAATTGGGACTCCATGGGTGTTTGAAGAAGCTTATGAAGTCGATCTGGCAGAGTTCATAAAGGGACCCCCCTACCAGTGTGGAGCCCTCAAACAAAAAGATTGCATGGCCGCGGGGTCACTACAAACGAAAAAAGAAAGAAATTATACTTTCGACGTAACAAAAACCGAACAAATATTCGATTGGCTACTAGCCAACAAGAAGATAAAATTTAAAGGAAAACATAAGATACCTTCGAAAATTGAAATAAAAGGCAAATCATATTGTAAATGGCATAATGCCTTCTCTCATAATACAAATGAGTGTATTTTATTTCGAAATTTAATACAGGAAAAGATTGATTCGAAGGACCTTATTTTTCCTGATACTGAGAAAACCAATATAGATGAAGATCCATTTCCCATTCTGAACTTCGAAATTAATACCCTTGAATGTTTCGATTTGCAGGTCACCATAGAGACCAAAGTGGCCATAAGAACATTCAACAGATAGATCGACGAAGGAGTTTTGACCTTCCCTAAGGTCAAAGATGAAGGTCTGGAGGGAATGTGCCGATGGCACATGAACACGCTCCATACTACGGACCAGTGCCAGATTTTCAGACGTTTCGCGGCTAAACAACTCGAGAGGGGTCTGATCACTCTATCCTCGACAGAAAAGAGAATCCTGGGTTTGACCCCGGAAGGTAAACTGAAAGAGAAATAGGAAGAGATCGAACCTCCTAAAGAGAAATCGAAAGCCGAAGAGAAAACTTATAAGCAGGCACTCGAGATGCCCATGTGTGACATTAAATATGAGACACCCGCTCGAGTGGTGAACAATTTGACCAAATTACAGAAGGCCCTATGCCATCACTGCGCCGATACCCTCCACTACGAGCTGGTAAGGTTACAGGTAATCGAAAACGACCCCAACTGGGTCCCCGCCTATCAAAGAATCGAGAATTGGAACAAGAGGCCGAGGCAGGAGTTCGGCAACAGAGTGCCAGGGATGATGCATGCTCAAAGGCACTTCAGAGGAAGAGGAGGCCGAGGATTGCCTTACAATCACGCTAGAGGCCAGATTCGAGGAAACGAGTATCAAGAGAACTTCGAGGTCAACAGGAACAACAGGGCTAAATCGATGGCCCAATAGGTGGCCTACTTGAGAGCAGCTATCGCAATGGAAATGCAACAGGAGGCGGTGATTGCCAACTTAAGAATCGAAGAAGAGGCGTTGGCCAAGGGAATTTTGAAATCAAAGGTGGTCAAGGGATCGAGTTATGAGGATCTCGAAAAAGAGGTGGACAGTCTAAGTGACCAAATGAAGGACTCGAACCTTCAAGATAAAGTAGCTACAGGTGGTGAAGATGACTTGGCCGATTTCGAATCCGACGATGATCTGGATATTTTATTGGATGGAATACCAGAAGATGGTATGATAGTTGAAATCGAGAAGAGCGAGAAACAAGCCTCTGTGCGAAGGGCATTGGATCTCGAAGGACAAAGAGACTATAACATAGCAACAATACTCCCGGCAGAATTTGCCTCGAAGATAAAGGAGGCAGATGAGGAAGAGAATGCTTTTGAGGTCTTGAAGACCCCAAATGAAGGTACAACATCGAAAAATTCGAAGTAAAAGATCAGGAGGGGACGTCTGACCCGGTATTCGAAAAGACCATGGGGAGGACGCAGGAGGAACAGAAGGCAAAACCCAACACGAAGAAGAAAGGGAAAAGATGGTCCAAATTGAAGTGGGACGATCTTGAGTAGGATTTTCGAAATGTAATAGTTGAAATATTTTCTTGTGTTTTTTATGGATTTAATTGAACAAAATGTCATGGAAGACGTTTTTAAGCAATTAGCTATAGGGAGACTTGATTCGAAATTACTCTCTTATTCGTATTATTTATCTGATAAAATTAACTCGAATTCTATTACATATGATCCTGTTAGACCAATAGGTCACGAAATAGAAAACGTGATCGAAGAAGGGATCTTGGAACCTGATGAGGATATCAGGAAAAATATACAGGATCCTTTAGAAGAAGTTAATTTGGGCACGCTCGAAAATCTAAGGATGACTTATATTAGTTCAAAAATAGAGCCTAATGAAAAAGAAGAATTGATTAAAATCTTACATGATTATAAGGACTGCTTCGCCTGGGCTCATCACGAAATGCCAGGGATAGATATGTCCGTAGCCAAACACGAATTACCTATAAAACCCGGATTCATACCAATAATTCAGGCTCCGAGAAGATTCGCGCCTGACCTAATGGGTCCAATCAAAGATGAAATTGAAAAATTGGTGGAGGCCAAGTTCATTAGACCAACCAGGTATGTAGAGTGGTTGGCAAATGTGGTGCCAGTTATCAAGAAAAATGGCAAGGTCCGGGTATGTATTGATTTTAGGGATTTGAACAAGGCCACCCCGAAAGATGAATATCCGATGCCCATGGCCGATACTTTAATAGATGCAGCAGCTCGATTTCGATATATGTCATTTATGGATGGATACTCAGGCTATTACCAGTTAAAAATAGCCGAGAATGATAGGAACAAGACGGCATTTCAATGTCCAAGTGCCATAGGTATCTTCGAATGGACTGTCATGCCCTTCGGCCTAAAGAACGCTGGGGCCACTTATCAGAGGACCATGAACTACATGTTTCATGATCTCATAGGAAAATTAATGGAGATTTACACCGATGACATAGTGATCAAAGCACAAATGCATCAAGACCGTGTAAAGTCGTTGATCGAGGCTTTCGAACGAATGAGGCATTTTGACTTAAAGATGAATCCTTTAAAATGTGCTTTTGGAGTGAAGGCCGGGAATTTCTTGGGATTCTTGATTCATAATCGAGGAATTGAAGTAGATCGAAATAAAGCCAAAGCAATCCTAGAAGCAAAACCCCCTACAAACAAGAAAGAACTACAACGCTTTTTAGGACAGGTGAACTTTCTACGAAGATTTATATCGAACTTAGCAGGAAAGACGGAAGCATTTTCCCCACTTTTGCGGATAAGAGAAGGGGAGAGTTTTATCTGGAATAGAGAGCAACAAGAAGCCTTCGAAGCAATAAAGCGAAACCTCACTCAACCACCAGTTTTAATTCCCCCTCGAAGTGGGAAGAAGTTAAGATTGTACATATCGGCAGCAGATCATTCGATTGGCTGTCTCTTAGTACAAGAAAATGATAGAGGATTCGAACAAGCGGTTGTTTACTTAAGTAGACTATTGAAGGAAGCCGGAAAAAGATATTCATCTATTGAAAAGTGGTGCCTTAGTCTGTATTTCGCTTCTGTTAAGTTGAGACACTATTTCTCCGCATATGTCATACAAGTAGTGTCCCAACGGACGTAATCAAATTCATGATAAATCAACCTTTAGTAAAGGGAGGGCTAAGTAAATGGAGTCTAAGTTTACTCCAATTCGATTTGGTTTACGTGCCTCAGAAGTCCGTCAAGGGACAGACATTGGCCGAGTTTCTAGCGGATCATCCTTCGAAAACCAATACATTGAACAATACCGAAATGGAGTTTCTCGATTTGGTACCGTGGACACTCCATTTCGATGGATCAAGTACCCGAAAAACTGCGGGTATTGGATTATACATAGTATCTCCAAATAAAACAATCACAAAAATATACGCAAAAATTGAAGGTGAATGTACAAACAACAGAGCGGAATACGAAGCTCTCATATTAGGCTTGGAGGTTTTACGTGAAATGAATGTTAAGAACGTTGAGATAAGAGACGATTCCCAGTTAATCATAAATCAAGTAAAAGGGACCTTTAAATGTGTAAGCCCATTGGCGATAGCTTCATTCGCTCGAGTACACGAATTATTAAAGGGTTTTAATACCGTTAAAATCACACATAAACCAAGAGAAAATAATCAGATAGCCAACGATTTGGCTCAAATAGCGTCGGAATATAAATTAGATCATATTTTGCTCGAATCGGCAATCGAACTTGCACCAAGAACGGTCTTACCCTTCGAAGAGAGACGCATATCGGTTAATAAAATAGACATTATGAAAGAAAAAGAAGATTGGCGATACGAAATTACGGAGTATCTTAAAAACCCCACAAAAGGAGGGTTCTCGAACAAATTAAAATTGACTGCACATCACTATTTCTATGATGAGTAGGAACTATACAGAAAAGACTCCCAAGGAGTTTTATTAAAATGTCTCGATCTAGAGGAGGCCATCATAATCATGGCCGAGACACACGAAGGAATATGCGGAGCTCATCAAGCCGAGCAGAAAATGAGATGGCTAATACACAGGTATGGATACTATTGGCCAACAATGTTAAGGGACTGCATAAATTATGCTAAGGGCTGCAGGCAATGTCAAAAGTAAGGAAAAATATTAAGACAACCTGCTGCCGAATTGAATTCGATTATTAAACCATGACCATTTCGAGGATGGGCTATGGATATCATAGGTGAAATCAAACCTGCCTCATCGAAAAAACATAACTATATCTTGGTAGCTACTGATTATTTCACGAAGTGGATCGAGGCTAAAGCTTTCAAAGACATCAATTCGACGAAAGTGACAGAGTTTATTAAAGAAAATATAATCACCAGATTCGGGATTCCTGAATCTATAACGTTTGATCAAGCCAGAGTTTTTAATAGCACAGAAATGCTTCAATTCTTAAATCAATTCGGGATTAAGTTATTGAATTCGACGCCGTACTATGCCCAAGCGAACGGGCAAGCCGAGTCATCAAATAAATTGATTAAAGGTTGCATTTCAAAAATGATAGGGAAAAATCCCAGAAATTGGCATGAGTTGTTAATTGATGCGTTGTGGGCGTTAAGAACAATCAAGAAGGATAGTTTGGGGATATCTCCGTTCCAACTAGTTTATGGCCATGAAGCCGTAATTCCTATCGAAGTCAGTATTAAATCGAAAAGGGTTTGCGAACAAATGCATCTTACAGGGGAACAATATATCGAAAATATGAACATCGAAAAATTAGATCATGAGATGTTGCAAACTATGGCTTTGAAACAAATCGAACTCCAAAAGAAAAAAGTAGAAAAAAGCTACAATAAAAAAGTAAAGCCAAGATCCTTTGAAATTGGAGATTTAGTATGGAAAACGGTTTTACCCGAAGGGTCAAAGGATCATTTTCACTGGAAATGGTCACCTAAATGGGAGGGACCATTTTTAATTTCGAATTAAGTTATCAGGAAATTCATTCAAAATTCAGTATTTAAATGGAGATGGTTATGGAAGAGCTTTAAATGCAAGACATCTGAAGAAATTCACACCAAGCATATGGAAAGAAAACGTAGCAATTATGTTCGAAAGGTTGCCTGAAACGGCCAAAAACTTCTTACACTAATCTAATGATTACATCAAAAGTGTGCTAAAATCGAATAAAATGTAAAGAATTGAACAGTACTTCAAGGGCAGAATCGAAGGCATCGTTTTCGAGCAAAACTGGCAGAACCACTTCATTGAGTTCATACGTGAGTTGGGCAATTTGGTCATCGAGATTAGTAATATCCCCTTCGACTCGATTTGTGAGGTCCGAAAGACGATCTCTTTCCAATTGAAGGCTTGCAATTTGCGCATCTATAGCAGCAATCCGAGATAAATAGTCCGCTCGAGTACTCTCCAGGACTGGGGTTCGACTTTTTAATTGGGATAATCGCTGGGAAAGTTCAGGGGATATGTCTTCCTCAAATGGATTGATACCTTGATCAAAAAGTTCACGAAGACGAATGAGGCATGATTCGAACACCTGGCGAGCCGCGTGAAACATGGGCAACCATGGATCGGCAATCCTCGAGGTAGCCTCCTCGAGAAGGACTCGAAGCCTTGTAACCAAAACAGCATCATTCGGGGAGCGGCGAATGTCGTAAAGAGCCTCAGTTAATTCCCCTCGGGAAAATACCAAAGGCGCGATCGCTCCTAAAGGAATTAAAATACGTGTGTAAGTAAGAAATCGAAGAGGAAATTAAAAGAAACAAAATTTTCACATTCATCTTCGAATGAAGCAACCTCTGATGGCGCCGCCGAGCTCGAAGAGGACGGATCAAGAATAGGCACGACCCGATCATTAGGAACCGGATCTATTTCTTCAATATATACCGACGAAACCGGAAGACGGGAAGGACCCGACAAAGGCCGGAGGAAAAGGCCCTCAGGAGGGTTCGAGCTTAAAATGGAAGAATCCACAAATATAGTCGAAAATCCCGTCAAGGAGGAAAAGGATAGCCTGATCGAAGATGGCAAAGCAGGGCAGAGAAAAGGCTGGCAAAATTTGCCATATCATCAAAATGATAGATGGGAGTTGCCGGGACCAAAGACGAGGGTGGCATACCAATGGAGGCTGTTACAAACACATTTAAAGAAAACACGCATTAAACTCCGATTGAAGGAGGGAAACTTTAACAAAATAGTTTCAAAAAAATAAAAACAGATTTACCGGAGGAAACGCCACCAAAAGAGGGAATATCCTCAGTAAGAACAGCTTGGGTTTCGGGAGAAAGCTCAGAAAGAGAGTCAATCGATGAAAGGGCTAAGGGAGAATTCGTCTCGAGAGTCTCCTCAACATCAAGCTCGAGAGGACGTTCCTTGAGGTCAGTGGTCTCCACCGAAGGGCCTATGCAGAAAATATGAAGTATAAGAAAAGAGTGAATGGAAGGAAAACCTTTAAGAGTGCTAAAATAAAAAACAAGGCAATAGACAAAGATAATTACCAAGAGTTTCGAATGATTCTGCCAATCGAGGACGTTTACTACTTCTATGAACAAGTGGCTGAGGGTCTACCTCCTCCGCTTCATCTTCGATGGAAGTTTGGAGTTGTTCAGGTACCGAAGGAAGGACTTCTTGAATCAGGAGAGCTCCTCTTTTTCAAGTAGTCGGGGCTGAAGTAGTGGAAGAGCTGGCTTTCGGCTTGGAAGAACTCGTTGGAGATCTAACCCGGGGCCTAGGGGCGGTTCGAGCAAGGGCTTCTGATTCTCGAAGGGCTCGGAATAAGCCCTCATGTGCTTGAATGAGGGGATCATCTCTTTCGAATTGCCAGCCAGACGTTAAATCAAGAGGGATAAGATAAGCATCATCCTATCAAAATATGAGAAACGAAATTAATATGTGACAAAAATGGAAGAATTAAAAAAAAAATAAAAAATTTCATCACCATACCTCGACTGAGAGAAGTCTTGAAAGTTCGCCTACATTTGCAGATCCCACGCAAACTCTGGCAACATCGATGACCAATTTCCAGATAATTCGCCTGGAGTAATTCCGTTGCAAGACACGATTCCAGAAGTCAGCAAAACACTGTTCCACTCGAAGGGTTCTACAGAAAGCAGGTACTGGAATAGGGAGGATTTGACAAGCCGGCATCCCTCGAATGATGATTTCCGCTCGGTCCCTTTTGGTTTTTGGAATGACATACTGCCTGTTCGACCATGGACGGTTCATCGTCCCCAAGAAGGGAAGTGCAAAGCTCTGAGCAAGACCGAATTGTCTCGAACATAGCTGCCAGAAATACAGGTAGCTAGTCAGGAAGCAGACAAATGTACTCGATAAGCAATGAATAATCGAAAAACTAAAAGTACATAAGTACATTAAAGTTACCTGGGGGTTATAAACCTCAACACCCGGAGTGTTATCTGCAAACAGTAAATCTCGAGAGGACAGAACAGAACGCCAATAAGGACGATCATCGTCAGAGCGCCTCAAAGTGTCAATATCTCTTAACCAACCTGGAAAGGCAGTATGGGACCAATGGAAAGATACTTGCCCGTGCCTCATCTCGAAAAAAGGGCACCAAGTTGAAATGAAAAAGGGGTTATAAACAGTGCTCAGGGCTAAAAGATAAGAGGCCTTCTCGAGAGGGAGTAACAAATTAATAGCAACTTCCCCATAACAGACCCAACTCGAGGCAGGTTTGAAGATAGAAGAGGCTCGAGATGCTTCTTCGAAAGATTCGGGGGTCCTAATATTTAACAATTCGGGATAGTAAAGGAAAGCCCAAAAGGACAACAACTATAAGGGACCTGACAATCTCTTGGCATTTGAAGGGTCCCGGTGGAGATTGAACATCATACGGTAAAACTGGGATAATACTATAGGAGCTAATTCGATTGGCCCCATAGTGGCCGCAATATTGCAGAAAGAGGGAGGAAATTTTTGTTTACAGCACAACCAGAGTTCATGAATAAACGAGAAAAGACGAAATTCAAGAACAATACCTCTTCGAAGGCTGGTACTGGATCTTCACATTCTGAGAAATGGGTAACTAAGGTAGAATAAGCAATGTTTGCACCACCACTCTTACCATGACCCTTAAGCCACTCGGACGAAGACGCCAAAAGGGCTCGAGAGGCGCTAATCGCTTCTCCAATAGGAAGTATGGTCCCGTGGGGAGATAAACCAGTAATTAAAGCCACATCCTCGAATGTTACCGTCTGGAATCCTCGAGGCAATACAAAACATTTATACGACGGATGCCACGAAATGGCCAGAGCATCTGTCAGCACTTGCTCAAAAGGAAGTGTTTGATAACAGGCTATTCGAATAATCCCCATGATTCGATTGTTCGTCCATTTCGAATGAAATTGCTGAAGACGATTGAACCACAAAAAAGCATCGGTATTGCCTATCTACCCATTGATGGGTTTCTTCATATTGGTCCAAGCTAACTTGGGGGCTACCCCTCGCAAGCATAATGGAGCGTTGTCACTTTCCAAATCGGGCCAAGTACTGAGGAGATCGGGGATGTTAGACGAATCGTTCTCGAAGGCCGAAGATTTGAATCGAGGGCCTAGGGTCAGGTGGTTGAGCAACTGACCTCGACGATCAGAGAACCATCGAGGCACCACATGGGTCTCTTCGAGAATTGCGATCTTGACGTCGCTATAATGGCCCTTAAACGCCATGATAATGCCATGTAAATCCTCAGCCGCTTCACAGTCTAGAATAGTTGCTCTAGGAACCAAAAAACCCAAATCATGGGCGGCGGTGTGAGGGGGAACAGCCATCAATCCGAGGTGATAATGAGATACTCGAAAAGGGATGAAAGAGATATAGAAATTCTGATTATTACCATGCAAAAATAAAGGAGTTGAAAGACGAGATCCCTCGAAGATGATGGACGTATGGATTCACTCGAAGAAGATGAAGAGAAAGGGAGACGAAGTCGTAATCAAGATAGTTATGCTACAGCAGAAAGATAATCGGCTATTTATAGGGGTTTTAAACACCCGGTGATGAAAAGACACACTTATTAGTTATCAGGAAGATAAAACACCCTGACGTTTCTTCATCCAGAGGCACATATTTCTATACCCGCCAAAAAATATGAAAAGGCGCTCATAAGAGGACGTGTCTTTTTAACACATATGAAACCGAAACGATTCGAACATAAATAGACGAACAGGTGTGTCGGTTAATACTCACGAATTCGAAGCGTGCGAACATATTTAATGCCCATAAATTCGAAACATTCATGAGCATTAGGGAGGCAGTTGTTTTCATATAAGAAAAAATGGGCTTTGGGCCGGTAACATATATAGAGCCCAAAAGAAAAGTGCAATCCTAATGAGATCAGATGGGCCAAAATGGGGCCTGTCAACTGTGGGGCCCAGAACTCGAACACAAGGAATAGAGGGCAAGTCTTTAAAAGCCCAATGATCATAAAAAAGGGAGAAAGCAAGAGAAGTTTAAGGGAGCGTGATTCGATCAGGAAAACAGGCGCCAGGCGGAGTAAATTTAAAAGGGAAGTTGCGAGCAGTTTTCATGAGTTGGCGAACATGGAGGTTACGAGAAAACCAAGACAGAAGGCCAGGAGTATATATGCGAGGAAGAAAAAGAATTGAAAAAAAAGACAACACTCACTGCAGAAAATTTCTTTCGTTCTATCATTAGACTAGTTTCGAAATTTAGGGTAATTAGATTGTAGGATAATTAGTCAGTAATCTTAAATTAGTTCGTTAGCAGTGGTATTTTTGAGCATTTTATTTTCGTGTAAAGAAGAATTCATGGAGGTATATCTACTTTTAAGTTTTTAAGTGTTGATTAATTGCTTAAATTTCAGCATATCTTCCTTAGTTATCAAGATATATTTTTATTTGAGCGTTTAAGTGTTGATTAAATTGCTTGAATATTACTGTATCTTTTTGATTATTTTCCTTTTATATCACGAAAGTTATTTACAAGGCTTAAACCACCATTAACACATATAGGCAGGAGTTATTAGATGATTCTAGGTTGAGAATTATCAGGGGGCTTGGATCGAACATTCGAAATCCTTCCCTAGGCTAGTTTGTTCGAAAACACGAAAGAGATGGTTCAAAAAATGATTCAAGAAGTGGGATTTACAAACCACAAGTATGCTTGTGGATCCGGACATGGGAAATAAAGTGGTTTTGGTGAAAAAACATTAGTTGTTATTTTTATTTATTGCTTGGAGAATTTAGTGACTCATTTTATTATCTGTCACTTTTGGTTGGATGTGAGAGTGGATGCATGGATTGCGATAATTGTTAGTTAAATGACATTTTGTTAGAATTATGTTGTGTTACGATGATATTGTGTTAGATATAAATTGTGGTGTGAATGAGTTGTTTGTATTTTGTGGAATGGATTATGATGTTGTGGTAGTTATTTCTTGTTAATTTTGTTGGATCATTTGTAATTAACAGGTTTAACATGGATTTAGTGGATAAAGCGCTGCATTCATAATTGGGATGTGCTAATTTTAGAGACCGGTTTAGAGACGGATTATAAATATATATTTAGAGACCGATTTACAGACGGAAGTATATATATATTTACAGACCGCTTTAGAGACGGAATAATAGATAAATATTTAGAGATCGATTTAGAGACGGATCATAGATAAATGTTTAGAGACCGATTTAGAGATGAAATCAAAGATAAATATTTAGGGACCGATTTAGAGACGGGTTAGCGACGGAAAGCATAAATATTTAGAGACTGATTTTGTGTCAGTTAGCGACGATATATAGATTCGGAAATTGAGGGAATTAGATACGGAATTTATAAAAAGTTAGAGACCGATTTAGAGTCAGATTAGCGACCAAATTTGGAGACCGATTGTATTTGAAGAATTTGTACAAATAGAGACCGATTAGCGATCGCATATTTTCCGTCTCTAAATTTAGTGACCGATTTTTTGCTGTCTCTAATTAGTGTCGAGCCGTTTAGTGTCGGATTTTAGCAACGAAAATTTCAGTTGTAATTACTTTTAGAGAACGAAATTTGGCTTTTAGAGACCGATTTTTCGGTCTCTGATACCCTGTTTTCTTGGAGTGAATGAAGGGATCGAACTACTTTTACCCCGTGGACATAGGTCTCGTTTGATCGAACCACGTATATCTTATGTCCATTTTTACTATTATTATTTCGTGCTTTATACTATATTGTCATATAATAGATCGCATATTATTATTGTTTGTGCTTTCCACACACATCAATATGTATATAATGAATATTGATAAATAGAACATCTATATATATATACAAGGTGTTCATACACCATATAATTGGAGTGACTCGATGTCAAACCGGTTCCAACAGGGGCTGTACACCATACACTATTGTATGCAGAGATAAAATAGTAAAAATCACTCAAAACACTTGCATCTAATGATGTTGAATAAACCGGCTTTATTGGACCCGATCTATTCTGAAATTTCCCATATAATTGCTATAGTGTCACCATATATATTTTAATGAGGTGACTTAATAACAACAATATGGTTCATAGATCCGATATAGATAAATATTTTCTGATATTTTAATTTCTTTCTGCTTTTCTATGTCGAACTTTATGTCTTCATTTTTTTCTTATTTTTTCGTCTCGTCCCTCCATTTTTACTCAATCTCAATTAATATTAAGTCTCCTAATCAAACTTTATTTTTTCACACGCATCAAGTGTGCGCTCAGAACTAGTGCATATAATTGGTGAAATAACCCAAAGTCAATTTTCTCTAAACAACTGTACAAAAGCCAGCACGTACGAGCATGTTTATGTTCATCATTAGTTTAGCCATGTAACCAAAAGAAAAATAAAAAAGTAGTTGAGCCCTTAGTGAAAATTAAATCTTTGTTCAGATTAATAATTAATTACACCTGTTTCTATATTTCACATAAATTTAACAATTAACCTAAAGTTGATCATAATCAAACATCAATTTTTGATTAATTCTATGTGGTTGTCTTCTAGCTATAATAAGCAGCTTGTGGGCTGGACAACATCGGAAGCTGTTCCCCCGGTATAGGCACACGACGCCGTAGCTGGTTTATTTCTGTAATTGAGGTTAACTTCATTCAATGTAATTCCACTGCACGGATTTGTTTTACTACAGTCAAATTTCACTGCAACTTCTGTCGCTGATGTTCCATGTATATCTTGATACTTTATGTTGCTAATTTTCACCCCTGATGCCTGCAATATATACAACAAAATATGAGTAATTATATATATGCGAAAATAAATAATTTTGTCAGTTTATTTTAATTATTAATTTCTATAAATATTATTTTACATATCCAATGTTAAAACATTAAATAAACCAAAAACCCTCACCATGTGCTAATTAAAGCAAAGACAGCTATACTTTAGGATATTAATATATATAAAACTAAATATTAATAAATTAATGGTAAAAGTATAATTAGACAATTTGATTTATGTAATATGTATCATAATTAATTGAACACCTATTAGTATATATGTTTACCTGGGTGGGACAATTTTTATGGTCAGGGCAGTAATTTTGGTCGATAATAATAGGATATTTTGCATTAACAATGACAATATGTTGAAAAAGAACATTTTTAACAAATCCATTGCTAGGCCTTGCCCAAGTCTTCACTCTCACACCATTCTGAGTTCCGGTGAATGTAGCTGTTTTTACAGTCACATTTTGCACTCCTGCCTCTTGTAAATCCCATCCTAGACTCCCTATACTGCAACAATATATTATTTTAAATTTCAGTGTAAAACAAAAAAAGTATGGATTTAAAATATTTTTTGAACGTACAAAATATATCATAAAATTAGCTGGTAAATTTTTTTGGTTCTATAAAAAAATTGGAGATAGTATGCACTTCTATGTTCGTATTTTATGCTTTTATTTCCTAAATTGATCATAAATTTTAAATTTTAGTATTGATCAATATACTTTTATTTCCTAAATTGATCATAAATTTTAAATTTTAGTATTGATCAATATGCTTTCATTACATAAAAAATTAATCATCAATGACAAAAATTTAAAGTGATGATAATATCAATGTTGTCAATAATTATACATATTAAGTGACAAGAATTTTTGTTTTATCATAAAAGCAGTTCTCAAAGTTTAATGGTGACAATAATTGTATACAAGTAGTCACTCTTAATAATTAGTGACTATGAAATTGTTGTCACTATTGACAATTAGTGACACATGCGTTTAATGACAACTTAGTCATAATAAATATAGTTGATATTATATATGTGTTGTCACTAAATTGTTACTAAACATGTGTCATTAATTGTTAATAGTGACAACTTAAAAAGAATTATTGTCACTTAAAATCATTATTCTGAGAAACCAAAAATTATAATCTCTCATTATATATATGTAGTGACAATTTTAAAATTGTCATTTCAAATTTCGTTTGTTATTGTGCATTTTTGCACGTGTTATTAGTTTTTCATGGAAAAAGATGCCGCGAGAGTAAAAATAAAATCAACCTATCGGGGAAAATTGCATTTTTTCTTCTCATAATTATTTCGCCCCATTATGATTTTGATCTCATTCGTTATGAATTTCTGATCACATTTAGCTCCATAGCTCATCAAAATATCTCACATGTAGTCCCAACTCCCAACCAAATCTTCTGTCCAAATTTAACTGTCAAACTCATATGCTTCGTTAGTCAACATTTTTGATCGACCGACTTTTGGGGAAAATTTGTGCGTGAATGACATTTACACACGAATTCTATTTAATATCACGTGTCATTACTCACGCACAGATTCTCCCCAAAAATTTGTTAAAAACAGTTGACTAATAGGGGATATATATTGGTTAAATTTTAGATGAAAATTTCGGCGGGAGTAAATGTAATTAAGGCATTTTGAAAGTTATGACACTGAATTTGAGAAATCTGTAATGAAAATTGAGCGAAGTTGTAGGACGAAAAATGTAATATCCCTGTATATGCACCCTATCATATAGGCCCAAAGTGAATGCAATTTAAGTTTTTCTTAGCTTCATGGTCTAGTATTTCTCTACCTTATTCCATGACCGGGGCCGCAAGAAAGGTTTTCTATCCATATGTTGGAGTTTCCGGGGCCTATAGAGATACAATCGTCTCCCGTGGCAATGCGAGAGTTCATAATAGTTACTCCTGATGACTGTTCAACATGAATCCCATCGGTGTTTGGGCTGTTTTCGGGTGCTGATATTTTCATATTTAAAACACTCGCATTGCGGCATCCTTCGATCAGAATGTGAAACTTTTGGCTGTTTAAGGAGGATAATCCATTCACACTTATGTTGTTTGAACTGTAGAACGCCAATGACTGCATCAAAACATATTCACATGAATTATATCAGAATTATAAAGATTTTATGTATAGACATAAGCCCATTAACTGTCACCATGTATATCCACTATTCTATATATGTATACATTATATTGAATTAATATAGTAGTTCTCCTGTCTAATGGAATTATGTTTGAATATTCCGGAAAAATATTATAAGTTAATTAAAAAAATAAAACATTTTCACATTATATTTCAGTAACAATAATTTCAGGACAGAGGAAGCACTTTCTTTTTCATAGTTATATTAAAAAGGTAATAATATTGTCTAAACCCTGAAACTCTTGGAAATAAATAAAATACTTTATCTTATATGCTAAAAGTTCGACATCATAAATGAAATCAAGTCTGGATAAATTAAATTCTCCTAAAATTAAAGTATTTGTTGAAATTGTATTTTACATGCTATATGATTATCGCAGATTCAGTCGAAGTGAATCCGAGCTAAAATTATAATTTTTCTCTTGCATATATACTTAGGAAAACCAAAATATATCATGACACAAACTTTTCGTCGCTAAAAAGTCAACTTCAATAAGCATGTTAAGTCATTACAAACTTTGACATTATTAATTCATCAAGAATCTTTGCATTATTAACAGAGAAATTACATATTTCGTCCAATAATTTTGTCTCATTTTAATTTTGATCTCATTTGTTACGACTTTTTCACATTTAGTCCTGTTAATTCCAAAATTTAAGCATTTTTGATTGGCTTTTTTGGAAAGAATTTGTGCTTGAGTGGCACGTGAGATTGATTAGCAGCACTGTACTTGATAATGAATAGAAATCGTGTGTGGATGGTATTCACTTACAAATTAATTCTCTCCAAAAAGCCATTCAAAAATGTTGACTAACTGAGTATATGGGTTTTACTGATAAATTTTGTACGAAAATTTTGATTGAGACTAAATATTAGATATTTGGAAAGTTTCTAATGGATCAAAATCATGGAATGAAAAATCATTATTAACTTACCGTAACTCCTTTGGGGCAACTCTTGCTGGAATTCTTGCAAGCCCACAATTTCGTGCCTTGGCCGTCTAGGGTTCCGCCATAAATGGAAACTCCGGTGACCCATTGGAACTTCAACCAGTTACCACTATTCCCAATAGCATTATAATCTGAGGGAGCTAAGAGAGTGCCATCAATGCGAATAGTTATAGCTGTATTTTTGCATAACTTTCCTGTAAAATATGCATTTCGTAGCAAATATTTACCCGGTGGCACGTAAATCGAGGCAGGTTGTGTGGTGGCGCAGGCTGCACCCCATGCACTCAAAAAAGCCTTCGTGGAATCGGATTTTCCGTTGGGTTTTGCTCCGAAACTCTGCACATTATAGCTGGGATTGGCTGCAAATGATGTTGAGTAGTTGTAGAAGAAGATGAACGTTAGAATTTGTATTGTTTTTCTGCACACCATTTTTACTTAGTGTGTGAATGTTTAAGAAGTGGTTAAGGAGATATTTAAAGGGTCAAGTAATAACATGTCCGCCTAATTTTGATAGAATCAACATGTAGGTTTCTAAGGAATTAATTAAATATATGTTAATGGTAATCATTCTTTTCGTCCCTCACTCTGAGGGATTGTGTCAGTTTAGTCCACTATATGTTTAAAAAAATAGCACTTTAATCTCTCATGTGGCAAATATGTATCTCCGTGATCCTTTTCTCCAGTTTTCGACCATTTTTTTTCCGGCTAAGCTTTCACGTGATACGCACATGCTATTTAGGCAAAATTACAAATTTAGTCCTATAAGATAGGACTATTTTAATTCTAGTCACACGCTTTACGTGATTTTAGAAAAAGTCTCAATAATTTGACAAAGTTATAGTGTTAGTCCAGTCTTTAAGCAATGTTGATCCCGCACTTCATTTTCTAGCGGAATGATCTACTGAAATTTTTCATTTTGCCCCTGAAATTATTTACCTTGTATCAAATACCCCCCTAAACATATTTTTTTGTCATTTACCCCTATGAAAAATAAAAAATAATAATAAAGAACTACAATAAAAACATCATCTTCCCCATCTGTTTTCAATTTTTTATTATTTTTCAGGGGTAATTGACATTAATATTGTTCAAAGGGTATTTTATACAACTTGTATAGTTTAGGGGGCACACTATTTTTTTTTTTTAAAGAACACATTCCGTCAGCTTCCACTAACTTTTGTGGAAAATAAACTGTTAGAGTAGGAAAACCCCGTAGGGAAAACTGTATTGCAACTCAAAGTATAAATAGTTACAAGAGGATACAATAAAACCCTAACTTAACATACAAGAAAATATATGCCAAAGATATACAAAAGATAATATTCCTATTTTAACACGCCCCCGCAGTCGGAGCAGGAGATTCTCGAATGCTCAGACTGGATCGAAAATCCAAAAATAACTGTGACGGTAAGCCTTTAATGAAGATATCAGCAAACTGATGGGCAGATGGAACATGCAGCACCCGAACTTCACCTAAAGCAACTTTTTCTCTTACAAAGTGAATATCAATCTCTATATGTTTAGTTCGTTGGTGCTGTATGGGATTCGAAGCAAGATAAACAGAGCTAATGTTGTCACAATAAACGATAGTTGCGCGAGGTAACGGACAATGTAACTCAAAAAGAAGATTGCGAAGCCACGAGGCTTCAGCAACGACGTTGGCAACACCACGATATTCCGCCTCAGCACTAGAACAGGAGATGACTGGCTGGCGTTTGGAGGACCAAGAAATGAGGTTGTCACCGAGAAAGACACAATAACCGGAGGTGGAACGACGGGTTTCTGGACAGCCAGCCCAATCGGCATCAGAGTAGGCGATAAGATGGTCAATAGAGGAAGGACGAAGGAATAGACCATGAGAAAGAGTCCCTTGGAGATAACGAAGAATGCGTTTGAGGGAATGCATATGAGGTTCACGGGGATCATGCATGTAGAGACAGATTTGTTGGACAGCATATGAAATATCCGGCCCAGTGATGGTGAGATATTGCAAAGCACCAGCAAGACTTCGATAAAGCGTGGGATCAGAGACGGGAGTACCAGAGGATGGAAGTTTCGATTTGGTGTCCACAGGAGTGGCACATGGATTACACGTGGACATGCCGGCGTGATCAATGATCTCACGAGCAAACTTTGGCTGGGAGAGAAATAGACCAGAGGAGGGACGAGTGACAGAGATGCCAAGGAAGTAATGGAGAGGACCAAGATCAGTCATAGCGAACTCGGAAGATAGTAAATGAGTAATCGTATGGAGAAGAGAGGAGGAAGAGGCGGTGAGAACGATATCATCCACATAGAGGAGAAGATAAGAGGTGTCGAGGCCACGGCGAAGGATAAAGAGAGAGGTATCGGCTTTACTACTAGTGAAACCTAAAGAATAGAGAAAATTAGCAAAACGTTGATACCAAGCCCGAGGCGCCTGTTTGAGACCATAAAGAGCTTTCTTAAGACGACAAACATGATCGGGATATTGCGGATGGACATACCCGGGTGGTTGTTTCATAAAAACTAACTCAGAGAGATTACCATGTAAGAACGCATTTTTAACATCCAACTGATGGAGAGGCCATGAACGCGATAAAGCAAGACTGAGAACAGTGCGAATGGTTGCAGGTTTGACCACAGGGCTAAAAGTTTCATCGTAATCTAAGCCTGGTTGTTGAGTGAAGCCTTGAGCAACGAGACGGGCTTTGTACCGCTCAAGACTACCATCAGATCGAAACTTATGCCTGAAAATCCACTTGGAACCCACTAAGTTAGCATTGGGAGGACAAGGGACAAGATCCCAAGTGGAATCGTCAAGAAGGGCAGAAAGTTCGGTGTCCATGGCAATCTTCCAATTAGGGTCACGAAGAGCTTGAGAATGAGACCGGGGAAGAGGAGAGGGGTCGGAGATGGCAGAAAGATTGAAGATTTGGCGAGGACGAAATATGCCAGCTTTGGAACGTGTGGTCATGGGATGAGCAGAGGTAGAAGAGGCAGGGCTTGGAGAAGCCGTGATAGGGTTTGGAGGAGGGGAGTCAGACGTGGGCATGGCGGGAGGTGACTGACCGAGAGGAAGAGAGTGAGTAATAAGGGGAGGTGGGTAATCGTCAGGAGGAGAGAGAAAACTGTAATCCTCGTCGATAGGCGGAGAATGGAAAGAAGTAATGGGGAAAACATTTTCATCGAAAGTGACATGACGGGAAATGATAATTTGGTTAGTGTTGAGATCAAGACAACGAAACCCACGATGATTTGAAGGATATCCTAAGAAAACGCATGTAGAGGACCTAGGGGCAAGTTTATGACTAGCTGTAGCAGAGAGATTGGGGTAGCAGAGACAACCGAAAACTCGGAGGTGGTCATACGTAGGAAAACGATTGTACAGAATTTCGAAGGGAGTTCGATAGGAAAGAGTAGTGGTGGGGAGAAGATTTAGGAGATGCACAGTCATATGTAGCGCCTCTACCCAAAGAGAGGATGGTAAGTGAGCTTGAAAGAGCAGTGTACGAATAATATTATGAATAGTTTGAATAGTGCGTTCAGCTTTACCATTTTGTTGAGAAGTATAGGGACAAGAAAAATGAAAAACTATGCCGTGAGAATTAAAAAAGTTATGGAAATTGGTATTATCAAATTCACGACCATGATCGCATTGGAAAGCCTTTATTTCAGAATTAAATTGGTTTTTGACATAATTACGAAAATTAAAAAAAATATTAAAAACCTCAGATTTATTGCGAAGAGGAAAGACCCATAAAAATGAGAAAAATCATCCAGAAATAAAACATAATATTTAAAACCATTCGAACTAACAACAGGTGATGTCTATAAATCAGAATGAATAATATCAAAAATACGAGTAGTTTTATTAGCCGAACTAGTAAAGGGAAAACGACGGTGCTTGCCTAATTGACAAGCATGACATAAAGATAAAAAAGATCCTTGAGACTTAATAAAGTTCCTAGACGATAAAAAATGAAAGATAGATTTTCCCGGGTGGCCGAGGCGGCGGTGCCAGATGATCGGAGAGACGGCAGCGAGACTGATGGCAGAGTAGGAGGAAGGAACACCGGTGGTGTGGAAAGGATATAAGTCACCATTGCTGTCACTACGATAGATGGGGGCACCGGAATTAAGATCCTTCACAGAGAAACCAAAAGGGTCAAATTCGATTGAACAAGAATTATCACGAGTGAATTGACGGACCGAAATTAGATTTTTAAAAATTTGCGGAGCGACGAGAATATTATGAAGATGAAAGGATGAGGAAGGGGTAGGAATAGAAGAATGACCAATAGAAGAAATGGGAATAACAGCACCATTACCGACTAAAATAGATTTTGAAAAATCACAAGGTGTAATAGAAGAAAGTGTACCTTTTTGAGAAGTTATGTGAGCAGAAGCACCGGAGTCCATGTACCATCCGTCGTCGGGCTGATGAATAGTCATAGTTGAAAAAAGGGAGTGAAGATCCGTGGGCTGTTGGGGTGGAGAAGGTGGCGGCTGGAAATTCTGGAAGTGGGCTGCTGTGGTGGGCGAGAATGCTGGATAATAAGCGTGAGTGGGCTGCTGAGGAGGAGGCCCAACTGGCGGAGTGGAGGGGAGTGCTGAAGGCGCTGGATAAGTGGAATAAGGAGTGTGGGCCGAGTGATAGGGAGACGGCCCAAGAAGCCCAGGCGCTGAATTGTTTGGCTCTAGAGTGGAAGCCCAGTTCGAAGAGTTGGTATAATGGGCTTGAAAATTAGAACCTGTTGCTGGACCTGCAAAATAATTAGGGGTGGGAGTGTGAGGGCCCAAAAGAGGGGCTGGAGCACGCTGAAAAGCAGGTTGCAGGGAAGGATGCCAATTCGAATGAGTGTTCCAAGTGTGCTGAAAATTGCGTGAGCCATTACCAATGTTTCGGCCAGAACCGCGACCAAAATTCTTGCCCTTACCTCGACCTCTGCCTCTACCGTTATCATGGCGGGAAGGGGTTTGAGAATAAAGAATAAGTGGGGAATCGGTAGAAGGGGCAGTAGGTGTTATTTGAGATGCACGAGACTCGTGTAAAATTAGCATATTACGAGCTTTAGAAAAAAAGGGAAAAGGGGATTGATTTGTGATAACGTCAATGATACTATTATAGGAATCTAGTAAATTATTAAGAATTTGGAGAACCAGTTCCGTATCGGAAATAGGAGAATCAACATCCTTAAGGTTATCAGCTATGCGTTTCATATCACGACAAAAATCAGAGATAGAGAGGGTGCCTTTTTTGAAATTTCGAAAACGATCTTGCAACTGAAGGGAGCGGGATGGTTTATTATTATGAAAAAAGGATTCAAGATTGTCCCAAATTTGTTTGGAAGTAAAACCATCACCACTTACACTATCGAGAAGATTCGCATCAACGGAATTATACATCCACGTTTTAATTTTTGAATCAAGAGAATACCAGTCCTCATCATCATCATCGTTGGGAAAAGAGGACCCATTGATGTGACCAAGAGCACGATAACAACGACAAATATCCGAAAATATGGTTTTCCATAGCTTAAAACGAGGGTCTTCTTCACATAATTTGAAATTGAATAGAATACGGTGTTTACGGAATACGCGGGGTGGGTGGGATTATGTGGGTGAGGGGCAGTTTCAATAGGCTTGGGATTGGGGGGGTTGTCGGCCATGATAACAAGGATAAAAGACAAAAGTAAAGATAAGAAAAAAAAACAAGAAAAAAGGCTACGGACTGACCTGGAACAAGGATGCCGGCAGTGGAGGCTTTGTATAAGAGAAAGATTTTGCGTCGCGGGGTCGACAGCTTAGTGGGAGGAAGTGGACGGATCGACGGAAGAAAATATAATCCGTGTTAGGCTGATACCATGTTAGAGTAGGAAAACCCCGTAGGGAAAACTGTATTGCAACTCAAAGTATAAATAGTTACAAGAGGATACAATAAAACCCTAACTTAACATACAAGAAAATTGCCAAAGATATACAAAAGATAATATTCCTATTTTAACATAAACTTTGGGACTAACATTGTTTAAAAAAAGGACCAATGCTGCAACTTTTTTAATTTATTAAGACTATTTTTAAAATCAAGTAAGCGTGAGACCAAAACTAAAATAGCCATTTCTTGTGGGACCAAATATGGAAATTTGTCTGCCATTTACCAGGGGCATTTATGTCATTAGAACCTATTGTCTCACTTGAAGGACTAATAAACGGTCAAATCCTATTTTAGTTCCAAATTACATACACTTTGGATAGAAAATGGATGAAGCTACATTGCTTAGAAGAGGAAAGCCTCTGCCATTGACATTAATGGGAGAGATGTTTCAGGTGGGAATGAACAACCTATTTTTCCCCATTTTGAAGGATCAAAGTGACAAAATTATTTTTGGGGTGCGAAATTTAGTTGTAAGGACATAAATGCCCCTAGTAAATGGCATGTGTATATACCTGCAAGTTTAGCCAGGAAAAAATGGTAGGAAGCTAGAAAGGATCACGGATGTATGATTTATTATATGAGTGATTAAAGTGCCACTTTTTCCACGTGGGACTAAAGTGACATAAAAAATGAGGGACGAAAATAGTGAAATACCCTATGCATAATTGCATACGGTTGGTTGGTATAAACTACCAAAAAGTGTTTTCGGGTGATAAGAAATTCTTTTTGAAATTCTAAACATTTTTCATACTATACCTTATGAACACTATTGATCTTGTATATGTCGCAATTACAAAATTAGTCCAGTACTTAATTATACTCCCATAATCATTTACTCATGTTTCACAAATGTGGCCATTTGTTTTTTAGCTACAGACCTCTTGTGAAATGGTCAATTAACGAAAACCTCTTGACATTTTTAAAATTACATAAAGTCTCCCTGATTGTTAATATATTTTTATAATTACACCTCTGTATCTTTAAAAATTCTTACAATAACACATCATATAAATCTTACAAATAGACTGCTTGAGGGGTTCTCGTTGTAATTTCCCAAAAATCAAAGAGTTTTTAATAATTAAAACTAAAGTGAGGAGGGTGTGCATGTAATTCACCCTTTAAACAATTTTAATCATGTGTATTCTCAATTTGAAATGTTTACAACTGTAATTATCAACATCATTCTAACGTATTTTACCATTGTCTCTTCCAAAACAATTGTCCTATTTGAAATTCTACGCTCGATAAAATTAATATTGCCAATTTAATTCCTTTTCTCACAAAATCCACATATATATATGGACGATGAAACTCATCCTCGGTTAATATATGGAGAAATCATAAACCTTTGGAGTGATATTCAACCCTTTTTTCTTTTTTTGTAGATTTTGTGATGATATACGATAGTTCAGCTCAAATCCAACGGTTTAGAATGTAATATATTCTTCTAGCTAACTATTAATTTTGTACTTTTGCAAGAGTTTAAGGCAGGAACAAGCTAGGGTTTTAAATAAGAAATATCAGTTAATTTTTTATGCTAAGTAAACTCAAAACATTTTCAGGACAAAAGGAGTGAAAATTACGTGAATCTTGCACAATTTTATTGGAAAATTACTAGATGACCAAATCTACGAAAGTTAAAGTCACTATTTAATTTGGAAGAGAAATAGGGAGAAAAAAGAAAAAGAAAACCATATTCATCAATACTTGACAAAATGTGGGAGAGAGATGACTACATGTGCGAGGAATTATAAATTACGAGACTAATTTTATAATTCAGATACACACATGACTAAATGTATCCTAACCTTAGCAGGACTACTAATTTACCCTATACACAAATGCAATCATAGATTTGTGATAATAGATGACGATGAGGGGTTGACCCAGGTTTCCAATGGACAAAAAGAAAATTATTGTCTCATACATGAAAAGGCAAAATAGCTGTCGCATACAAATAATATATTAATAATGTGGGAAAATTTCAATTTTCGTCTCTCATTTATACACCAATTTCGTTTTGGTTCCTCACATTTCGCACTCATCTAATTGACCCCTAAACTATCTTTATTTCATCGACTTTGGTCCCTCCGTCAACTCCTTCATCCAATAATTAATGGATGGCCAATTTTCCCACCAAAACTCAAGATTCTGGCGCCAAAAACTCGAATTTCAACTTTTTTTCTTTAATATCAGATTTTACCCCAAAAATCTCATCTTTTCCAACACAAGAGCACCCTAAACACAAAAAATGAGCTACTCATCATCTTCAACCTCAAAAATAAGCTACTCATCATCTTCAACACAAGAGCACCCTAAACACACCCTAAATATATTTGATATTTTCATTATAGAATATCCCTTACAATAACACATCCACTTGTGTATGTCGCTGGCATACTAAACCTAGTCATTAACCGTGCTATAGTCTGCCATAGCAAGAAATTTAAGGTTTGGGGCAGTCATTACCCTACTTAATGAGCTAACCAATAATACCTTATGTGATCTGCATGAAACTTATTACACGACAATAAAATTCATCACCTTTGTCTTCTAAGTGATCATATTTCTTCTGCTCTCTCTTTTTTGGCATATAAAATGGGCTGGAATTGAATAGCTTCCGACGTTTGATCGTTTGAGAAAGGCGTTTTGATCGGGTTGACAGGCGATGTTAGTGAGGTCGATGTACAAAATCTAGGATTTCAAGAAAGGAAACAAATTGTTGAAAGGCTTGTGACAGAAGAAGATAATCAAAAGTTTCTATTGAAGCTTAAGAATCGAATCGATAGGTAAATCAATAAATTATATTTTTGGTTCTTCATCTTTTTCAAAAATTATATTGTAATCACTCTGGTTCAGCCATCATCATTTTTTATAGATGATGAGTAGCTCATATTTTAGGTTGAAGTAGATGAGTTGCTCATTTTCTAGGTTGAAGATGATGAATAGCTCTTTTTTGTGTTTAGGGTGCTCTTGTGTTGGAGAACATGAGATTTTTTGGGGGTAAAATTTAAAATTAAAGAAAAAGAAGCTGAAATTCGAGTTTTGGCACCAAAATCGTGAGTTTTGGTGGAAAAATTGGCCCTCCGTTAACGATTGAACGGAGAAGATGACGGAGGGACCAAAATCAATGAAATCAAGATAGTTTAGAGGTCAATTAAATGAGTGTGGAATCTGAGGGACCAAAAGCGAAATTGGTGTATATGTGAGGGACGAAAATTGAAATTTTCCCTTAATAATGTCAACAAAGAACTATTGCACTTGGTACATGTACATCACATGGAATTATAAGGAAGGTAGCGCAAACATAGAGAAAATGATTGGAGAATGTCAATCTTAATGCCTGCTTATCACCTCACATGAAATACAAACTATAAAATAGAACGGAATTAAAATGAAATATACAAGTAATTGTACATAAATTAGTCGGAATAATCACTAGCACATGAGATGAATGCCAGAAGGTTATTTATATATAAAAATAGGATGAATTCTTGAAATGCAAGACTTAATTTTGTTCTTAATTTTAAATTGCGGACTTTCTATAATGATAATGCAATGTCTGTTTCTACCTAAAGTGTTTCATCTTACACACACGACGACGCTCATTCTTGCATATACACTACAAGAAATGTGGCAATTGACCACCGCTAAATTCAATGGTGGAAACTATGTTGATGTGGCCAAAGCATATTTGCCACCACTTTTCAACGGCTAATGAGTCGTTTTTTCTGCAAGGGTGGCTGATACAATAACCACCACTTGTAGCCATGGCCTATGATTTGGCCATAATGAAGACCACGGCTAGAAAAGCAATGGCAGACATGTATTAAAATAACTCTTCTTTCACCATCCCTTAACAGTGGTGGTGGAAAAGTGCACCATATTTACTTTTTTGCCCTTTTCTTTGTAAATAACGCTACTTTCACCATCTCTACCTAGCGGTGGTGGAAAAGAGCACCATATTTACATTTTGAAAAAATTGCAAAATTAGTCCTGTAACTATGTAGGTATGGCAAAATTAGTCCTATATCTTTTGAAAGTGGCAATTCTGATCCTTTATCTTTCAAACGTTTGCATTTCTGATCCTTTATCCGGACATTTAACAATCTTAGTTTCTTTTTTATCATGTATTCAACAAAGTAGTTCTTTGTCCAGTTTAGGCCCAACATGCTTCCGAAATAAAATTAATGTTACATAAATCCATACCTTTCTTTGACCACAAAGTTGCCAAGTCTACTGTTTGGGGTAATGGCATTTTCCCATCCAAACTATTCGAGTTTTTGCACTTTTGTAAATAATTTTTTTTCTTTTGCATTTTTTTATCCGAACTTTATAAAGCTAAAATCTTAAGTAAATTTTGACTGAAAAATGCTAAAAATATAAAATTTTGTAAAAATTCGTGTAGTTCATATAAGAAAGTGTAAAAAATAAACAAGTTTAGATAAAAAAATGAAAAACCCGTTTAGTTCGGATAAAAAAATGCAAAAGAAAAAAGTTTGTTTATAAAAGTGCAAAAACCCGAATAGTTTGGATGGGAAAATGCCATTACCCCCTACTGTTTTATGAGCTCTCTCAACTACCAACCGCAGCCTATCGTTAGTAGCCTTGGTTTCTTTGCAGCACAGCCCAATTTCGTGGCCTACCTTTGGGCGTACAAGGTATTTCATTCTATAAATATAATTGAAATTTTGGACAATATGTTGGACAAAGCCTTTATTTTATTGATGAAATACAAAAATTAAATTACATAATCTTATTCAACTCCTATATTGTAGGAGAAAACCTTTTAGCCTCTCATGAGAGGACTACTATTTGGGGAAATCCCCATACACTAGTTTTAAAACTAAAACAGAAGAAAGATTACAAATTTTCTATGAGAATTTGTATTATGAAAGAGTTGGAGAATTTTTCTGATGATCTCCATCTGCTTTGATCTTCTTTCTTTATAGGCCTTGTTTTGAATTTCAAATCCGTACTTCAAAGCCTACCCAAATCTTTTGACGTCATTGCTTCCGTCAATTCTTATTGATGCGCGTGGGTCCCTGTGTTTGCCACTTTACCTGCCACGCCTGTCTTTTTACAGCTATTTTCTTTTACAGCTGTCCTACTTTAATCAATCACATGATTGACTCCTTGGTTGTTGCACCTGATTTTTCAGTTCCTTTTTCTCTTACATGATTTTACCCTGGTTTGTGAAAACCCCGGCGGTAAAACTTCTTTTTTCCCTTATCCTTATCGGATTCGGGTTTGTCTTGGTAACCCGTATTTTGTACTAAATAAGGGTTTCTTTTGAAACTCACAACTTGAACACTCCCGATTGTGCCATAGGTCAACATGCATCATGTTGTAGGCCTTCTTTCTGGTAGATTCAGTTGCTGGTAACTTGTTTTCCCAGATAAGCGTCCTCTTTTGTTCAAAGAGCTTCTTTGCGAACTCGGTACTTTTTCCTGTTATGGAATTTAACAGGAATGATCCATTCGCCGAATTTGTGAATATTTTGAATGGATACTTGACCTTGTCCATCTCTGTAAGACAGACCCACATTCTCCATGCTCTTCTGGTGGAAATATCGTCTTCATTGATATTGCTTACCAATGGAGCAATTCCTGTTGCAGCCTTGACTCTGTTATAGACTGCCACGTCTGGTCTCTGTAGTTTAATAAAATAAAATATTGGATGAGACCCTTTTCCTGCAATCTCTGGTGCTTTCGAAATAAACTTCAGCTCCAGAATATCACCCCTTTTAAGGTGTGGGTTGTTTTGCCATGAATCGTACACGGCACTGGAAATCCAATCCGGAAGTTTGGATATCTCCGAAAAACCTGGTGACATAGTATGTATTGAAACTAATGCCCCAAAATCATACCACTATCGAACTTCATCGGGTTTTGATCCCTCTAGGATCGGGTTTTGATCCCTCTAGCATCCAAATCCTAGGATATTTTCCTGATATTTCTACCAAGGACTTATTAGGATTTATTCCTTGTCTTGAGATTAATTTTTCCCAAGAATGCTGATAACCCTGTCAATGTAAATTAATTGGGTTAGTATTAACCTTAGAAGTGCCTGTCTGTGGCCTAAGATTAATCTCTCCCTCTTTAACCCTAGAGGTGGTGGGTTGACTTGAAGCAATAGGTGGTTTCCCTTCCGATTGTTCAATTGTTTCCGTTTTTTCAGATTCTGAAAATGGACTTGTGCAAGTGGTATTTGAATCCACTGCTCTGGGTATAGAGCCCCGTTCTCTAAACGCAGATTTTGAGTTCTGCTCTCTTAATTCACAAGTCATCACAGAAGATGATGCCTTTTGAATTGGTTCTTGTAATGTATTCCATAACAAAGTCATGGCATACGTAGTTCCCTTGATTGTTTCTTAGACGGTGTCCAGATCAACTCGTTGAACTTATCCGGCTACTTCAGCGTTAGCTGAGAGCTTTCCAAATTGCACATTAAGCTCCTCAAGGTTTTCCCTGAGATGCCTATATCTCTTGATGATGGAATTGGCTTCAGACACTTCCATCTCTTGTCAAGAAATCTGCAAGAACATTTTCATGAGATTTCACAACAATAATGTCAAAGCAATAATATTGACATTCAGCTTGCCATCAGAGAATACGTGCTTTTTCGATTTTTGATTCAAGTTTATTTTTCAAAAAAGCTTTAACATTCGTATTATCAACTTTCAAAGTAAATTCTTTAGCTAATAAAAATAATGGCCATTTTTTAAAGGCCTTCCAAACAGCAAAGTATTCTTTCTCAGTTATATGCCAAATGCTGGCTTGTTGTTCAGTGAACAATCCTCCTGCATATCTACAAGGTTCTTCCCCTGTAGTTGTTCTTTTCATGAGCACTGCCACCCATCTATAATCATTGGCGTCTGTATAGACCACCAAATCATCCTTGTCTTGTGGCATTGCGAGTTTAGGTAAGTTATTGCAAACTTGTTTCAACTCACGAATTCTCTGAGTGTGAATTTCTTCCCACTTTCATTTCGTGCTTTCCGTTTCTTATAAAAGTGGTCGGAAATCTTTCCTATATTTTGCCAGTCTTTAATGAAGATACCTGCAAAGTTAACAACTCCCAGAAAACTTTGAAGCTTTTTTTTATCTTTTAGGCCATCGGGAAAATTACGTATTTTTTCCACAATATGTTCCTGGAGTTCAATACCTGTTTCGTCAATAAGAATGCCAAGAAATTCAATCCTATTAACTCCAGTTATTGCCTTCTTTTCTGAAAGCACTAATCCTTCATTGAAACATGCATTAGAAAATATTTCAAGATGTTTAATATGTTCTTTCATATTTCTAGATGCAATTAAGACGTCGTCAATATAGATAAACATAAACTCGAAATAATATTTAAAGAGATTATCCATCTTTCTTTGGTATATCTGGGGTACGTTTGCTAAACCCATTGGAAGTACTGTGGAGTAGAAAATGCCGTATATTTTCTAGACTCCTTTTCCATCTTAATCTGATAGAACCAGATTTACAATCGAACTTTGAAAACACTTTAGCATCTTTAATGCATTCGATTAAGTGTTCTCTACTAGGATTGATCTCTTAACATTTCCAAGAGAAAGTAAACTTTCTTCGTTAATGTTATCCATGGATCCGTTCTGTAATTCTTTCTTAAGAAGTTGTATTTCTCCTTTAGAAATTTCATAACAGTGTGGATCTTCTTTATCATTTAAACCATGTAGTCTAAAAGATAATAAAGCTCTTCCAAACCTCCTTTTATCCTTCATTTTAGGTTGGGTTAATTTGGGTTAATTTGGAATCTGCCATTAAACCACCACGTTTGCTGCGAAAATTAAGAGGCATTATTCGATTAAATGCCTTAGCTAATCGCATAACCTGTATATGATGACCACAATTTGTAGTAAAGATTAACAAGTTTTTGTGGTTATCTTGCACATATCTTGCAAATTTTTGAATAAAATTATTACTCGGCAAAATATCTGCTCCTGTATTATGAAAGTAAACTGGTGGAAGTTTTACCTTGTACCAAGGGATACCACCGGCTCCTCCTATCATGATATTTGCTTCACGTATGCCTTTATTGAGAAGGAGGATTTTCTGAGAAAAATCTCTTCCTGCAATAATAGGTAAGGATTTCATAGCATTGCTAGGGAAAACACTAGGTTTTGCTGTACAAATCCCTGATCCCGAATCAATATAAGTTGCAAAGTATTCTGACTTATATTATTCATATAACATACCCACAGATACGTATATACAAAAAGGGCTAGCCATTTATTCAACTTGAATAATATGTCCATCCAAGCTAAATTCCATGCCTTTTCCTTTTCTTCCCCAAGGTTTATGTTCCTCAAGGAAGCTTAATCCCAAGGTAACAAGTCCTTGGTCCCGTCCTGCTACTCCAGTAACAAATACTTCGTAGCCTGCTAATTCTACCATACATTTGTATTTGCCAGTAGTAGATTGTTGCAAGTGATATAAATCATCACAAGGAAAGTAATTGTCTTTCTTCGTAATATCAAATAAAACTTGCACTTTCTTCCATCCTTCGGGGCATCTAATTTTTACATTATCTACCCGAATAGCTTGGGGAGTTAAATCTTCAATTAATTCTTTTCCCTTTAAACTTCTAATCCTTTCTTCTGAAAAGGACATTCTGCTATTTAAGTCTGTTCTAGAACTCATTGAACGATCTAGAACTGGATGGTCTCGGATTAAAATATCAACACCACCAATCCCTGGTATTTGAATAGGATCTGGTGTCATAACCTTAGCAAATTCCTCGAAAATTCTTGGAATTTCAATATACTCTTTCCTAATAAACAAATCAGAATGATGTGTATTGGAAAGTGCATAAGCAATTCTATATGTGATAGAATATGGTCTGTTCCCATCTTTCATCAGATCCGTTCTCTTGAAATCTTGATGAAGGGTTAAGACTAGACTGAAATCTTGGTCAGCTAGGTTATATGCAATTCTTGGATGAATGTCAAACATGAGTTTGCCTGCATATAAATTTCCTACCATTGTACCAAGACAACCATCTCTCAAGTTATTAATTCTCTTGTCCATTATTGATAGATGTAAGGGAGAAGTAACACCTTCTTTGAAAGTTGCTTTTATTACTACTTCGATGGTTCCTATATGGATCCATTTCATTGTAACAACTACTTCCTTTTTGAGCTTACTTAATTCCTCCAGAATTTCTTCTTTAGGAATTAGTTGCATATCCATTACATTACTAGTTAATTCCATGGGAATCGCAAATTCCCCAGAACTTACTTTGTATTGGATGTTATGCCACCTTTGATTTAACCCAATCTGGTTTAAAACCCGGCTGACTCCGCTAACTCTAAAGCCATCATATTTCTTTAGGTTAGAATCATGTCTCATTATCTTTTCCATAGTTTTGTCTGATATAGATGCTTTGGAAAAGAAGCCAGCTAGGCTATCTGTTGTTTGAAGCCTGTCTCTTTCGTTGTCATATTTGATATATGTTATTTTTACACAAGTTTTACCCCTTTTATCAACTTGATTTTGATTGTTTCTTTAATAATTTGATCACATATGATGCTTTGAACCCGGTTTGCTTTGACTTTTCAGATTGGGTTACAGCCGGAGGAAAGAGCAAGAACCGAAAGCAAAATGAAACAATTTTTGGAACTTTTCAAGGCAACGCCGCGGCGTTTAACAAGCCAACGCCGCGGCATTCACAAGCAGTAGCCAACGCCGCGACGTTCAACAATCGAACGTCGCGGCGTTCACAAGCAGTAGCCAATGTCGCGGCGTTCACAAGCAGTAGCCAACGCCGCGGCGTTCAACAAGCGAACGCCGCGGCGTTCGAGGCGGCAGTGTTGGCCTATAAATACCTCTTTTAGCCATTTTTTACCCTAACTCACCTTGGATATCAGCAACCACACGAAAATAGAGAGAGGGAGAGCTTAGAAGAGAAGATTAAAGGTCAAAACATGGAGAATTCAACAAGGAATCCACATCTCTACAAGAATTAGGGAGTTTTTACATATTTGTTTCTTGAATTTGTTCAAATCTCCTATGACTTGTATGATTTATATTTGCACTTTTGACATGAATATGAGCTAAACTTGTTTGATTGAGGCCATGGATAGGCCGTTTATGTTATTTTGATTGTTGATTTGTTGGTGTTTATTGGATTAATTTTGGTTTTAGCTATGTATTCAATATTTGATCTCAATGCTACATTTGCTTGATCACCAAGTGTTTGATAAAATGCCTAGGTTAGAGATCGAGAGATAATAACCTAGGGAAAATATAAACATTGAATACCCTATAGTTAAACCGACTAGAGATAGACTCGGTTTCTTTAGGTGGCTTTCCATTCACGTGGGAAATTCCTAGACCTTAAATGCATCCTCGTTAATCGGGTTTTCATATAGAGATATATAGAAAATCGTTACCAAGGGTAGGGTTGCTATGCCAAGAGATTGGGTAGTACGTACGTTAGGGAATTTCGCCTTAGCTAAATCAATCTAATAATCCAATAGAACCTAAATCACAATCTAAATGCATAATCGGTTGAACCATGTGCCTTGATCGCTTCTCTCTATTGTTTCCTCCCTTTATTTGGTGTGACGTTGCCTTAGTTTATTTTCTAGTATTTATTAATTAGTTAATCAACCTTTCTATCGACCGATTTAACTTAGAATTGAGTAATATAGTAGTCTTGGTACTTAGATTATAGTTGTCCCTGCGGATACGATAACCCCGGACTTAGAAATCCACTTTACTACTTACGCGACCTAGTTCTCTTGCTAGGATTTTGTCGTGTCAATATTCCATTAGAAAGGATTGTTTCTTTCATGGAATATAGAACGATTGTTTTTAATCATACTCTCGATCCATCTTTCTAGAGTATGAATATTATCTGACCAGATTTGAATCTTGGCCTCATGCTCAATTATTTTTCTTAGGCGGAGTGGTGTTTCGCCTAATAACTGCATAGTAGACTTATAATGCTGGATTATGGTTCTACTTCTTTCTATTTTTTCTCTGAAGTCAGAGATAACAGTTCTAAGTTGTGGAACTGTATAAATCGGAATTCTAGGCATATTATTTTTTTGAAATTCTTATTCCGATTCAGTTGTTGTTTAATCGGAGTCACTTTCTATTTCTTTCTCATAGATACTTTCGTCTGAGGGAATGCTTTTGAATTGGTAAACTGGTACCAATTTCCCGTAGAAGACTTCATCCAAAATGTCAGCAGTGGCTTTGAATTGTTTTAATTCATTACCCTTTTGCGGGCAATCTGGTGAAATATGGCCACGAGCTCCATATTTCCAGCAGTTACAATCTTTGAAACTTTCATTTGCACGGGTGTGTGCTCGTCTGAAAGTTCGTCTTGTGGGATTTTTTCCGTCAGATTTTTGAGATCCATGAGAAGACGCCCTAGTTTGTCCAGATCTCTGGCAAGATTTGTAAGATCGAGCTTTTGATTTAGACCACCAAGACTTTCTTCTGAAAGGAGAACACTTTTTGTTACTGATATTATCAGCGCGTACAAATTGCTTTCTCTTTTTCCTTTGCTCACTTGATTCTCCAATAATGGTTGGAAAATCATTGTTGTCACAGCAAAGAGGAGTTTTCTTAAATTTTCCTCTAAGCTTTTTCATGTTCTTTTGAACAGTGGCTTGTTGACACCAGTCCTCTAGTTTGTCTTTTAAAAAAGACATTCGTCTAGCGACTGTATCTATTTGCCCTTCTGGTACCTTGTATGAATGAATTAACATTTCTCTCCAAGGACTGCAATTTTTTACAAAAAACATTGGTGCAGCAATTTCTGCACTAACATTTGCATGGAAGAAATATTTGCGAAACCAATAGATATATTCATCTATGGCATAGATACTTCTTAATTCAAGACCGTAGAGTGCTTGGGTATACTCTCTGGTTCTTTCTGTATTGTTTTCACCGAAATATCCATCTCCGATGAAGTTTAATTTGGTTATCCTTCCGAATCTATCTGCAATTGTGCTTTTAGATTCTCTGGCTAAAACCTCTTGCTTAGATTCTTCTGGGGTACGTTCCCAACCTACCTTTACAGAACCTTCTAAGCTTAACTCCATTAATCTTATGAAGTTTTCTTTGTCTAATTCCAGTGTAGTAGCGGCTATTTTCATAGAGGCTACCCATTCATCGATTAATTTTTCGATGTTTCTAAAATCTATTATATCCAAATTTAGGATAGTACCATATGGATTCAAGGATTGGGACATAGTCCTTGCCCACGGTGTATTTTCTGGTATCCTATTTTGGATTTCTTGTGGGATTCGCTCTAAACGTTACCCCTCGAAGAGCGGGTTCTGCGTTTGTATGCAAATCACCCCTTTCCCGCATCGATTCATCCTGTACAGGATCATTAGATGCAGAACTTTCTCCTGGCAGTGTAAGAGCCAGGGGATTTGTTTCATTGGCTTTGATATTAACCAAATCCACACATGTTAGCTGAGAAAATGATTCAGCTAGTTCTTGAAGATCAAATGGATCTACTCTTGAGATATCCATTTTAGTTAATACTTTTAAGGATATCAATAAGTAGTTTTTCCTGAGTCTTAGGCTTCAGAATAACCTTGGCCTTACCCTTCTGATGTAGAAGAGGTACTCGTCCAAGAGCATCACCGATTCGGTCCTTTTTTGGTTTGGACGTTCCGGTAATATCTTGTCTTTCCTTCAGATCTATGACCACTGCATTTAGATCTGTTATGGATCTAGTCAGATCTGGAAAAGTCTTGAGGATTTCCTCAAGTTTCTGGTTCAAGTTTTCAATTTTCGTAGGTAGATGTTCTAGCCTATGTCTGTAATCTTGAATTGTCTTTTGGATTTCCCTAAGATCCTTAGAGATCTTAGATGTATCTGTTTCAATTTATTTCCAATTCATAATTATGAATTTAAAGAGTTACCTTTATGAGCTTTCCTCGGCCATTTGCCTTGGATTTCTGCGAGTTGAAAATCTCTCGCGACATTCCCCTTGAATTTATCATTCATCGATAACTCCCTTTCATAGTATCTTATCGATGCTGGTAAATCTGCGGTCGGAGTTTTTGTTTGTGCTCTGGCAATCTCGTGTCTGATCTCATATAAGATCCTATTGGTTTTACGGATTAATTTATCAATCCGTTTGCTTGTTTGTAGTTCTAGAATATGGAAATACTCCTCGTTTTCTTTATAGATCGAACTATTGTTCGGTTCCATTCTTGTTTTAATTCTCCTCCTAAGGTTAGACTTAATCTTATGTAATTTTACTTAAGTATTTCATCCATAACCTAAGGCTCTGATACCATTTTTGGGCGCGGATCCTTTTTGTTGATAATACTGGTTATAAAAGGACTAAAATTGCTAAAAGAAAAGTTAAAGGACTAAAATTGCCAAAGTTTAGAAGTTAAAGGACTAAAATTGCTACCCCCTAATAGTTAAAGGACCTTTTCTACCTTTTTTCCTTACATTTTTACCCCTTTTGTAGAAGCTATTGATCTTATTTTTGTTTTGCTGATATAATTGAATCAGGTATGGGACTGCATTTGAAATTAAAACTAAAAAGTAAAATATTGTCATTAAAATATACAAATGCTCAGGCTCTTTAATTCATGAACATTTGCATCTAATCCAAAAAAATCAATAACTCCAAAGTATATAATAGAAATTTTTTTCAACAGAAAAACTTTGAACATGGCCTTATGTTTGTCCCTTTGCTTGAAAAAAGAAGAAACAAAAAATAATGCCATAAGATTAAAATAAAATTTTGTACTAAATAAGGACATAATGATAATGAATTGCATTAGTATTTGCGAGAGACTTAAATAAATTGTTGCATGCTGGGACAAAGTTCGTATTTCACTATGTGCGTATGTAAAGATATAACGAAGTAAAGTCAGAACCTTAGCGTAACGACGAAGCTTCTTTTCTGGAGCCTTGGATTATGTTTTCACATATCATTTGTACCTAAAAGAACAAAAAATACAAAGCAAAGACAACAAAACCACATGTGAATATGACATGCCCTGGTAAATCAGTAACCAGACTGTTGCAATGAGTCATTATTAGGAGTTGGTGGCTAACAACGATTATCTCGAAAGAAAATAGAAACATATCTAACTAGGGTCACAACATTTATAAGTTCTATTTTAAAAAAAGACTCTATGTGATTCCATTATCATGGAATCAATTTCTGCAATATTGTACTGGTAACTGATAGATGGGATTTTTTTACTTTGATCTCAAATTATAGACTAAAATGTTTCGAGTTTCCCACTTTCTTCCTTCCACGAAACAATATAATGCTTAACTTTTCAAGAATATAGATTGGCAAATAATAACAGAAAGAGAGCAAACCAAGAAGTTATAAAATGCGAAAAGATGATCAAAAAACAAATAAATTACGCATATATTGGCAAAGCAAGCCCAAAAATATTGCACCAATTTGCACTCGGCTTTCCTTGCAGTTTGGTTCCAGTCCTAGCTGAATCATTACTTGATGTACTTGCACGAACGCTCATTGTGCCACATGCACTAGATGAATTAGGTTCCTACAAAAAAATTACCTCAGAGGTATATATAGAAATAATAAATTATCAATTTGAGCTTTTTGTACCTGTCTAAACTCAAACGGTCAAAATGTTGCTACAGATTGTCCAATAAACGGAGCTACAGGCAAGTGACCAAGTCCAAAGTATGAAACAACATTCTCTACAACTTCTTGAGTCATCTCCTCTCGTGTTTGAGACATCTTCTTTTCCATTTGTTCCATTAGCCCCTTCATTTTCTCCCTTTCTTCCTTCATCTCATCTATTTCCTTTCTCATTTGCTCCTTTTCTCCCCTCATTTTCTCTTCTACTTCTTGAACCACTTCTTGAATTTTTTTTCTTGATAACTTCATTTGAAGGGAGGGTATGTCGACGTTTAGATGGTTTGATGCCTCGGCCTGCGCACCTTACACGTCCATGACCATCTTCTCCTATGAACTCAATCCATACCCTCTCTTCTAACTCTGTACTGCGTTCTGCCTCTGGCACTCGAGATATGCTATCTCTCATTTGCTTCTATTTTTCAAAGAAAAAATTGCACATGATTATTACACTATAAAGTATATAAATTAAATTAAATACTTTAAATATAATACGATGAGGTTAGATGTTTCTGGAGTAACCGGACGAGACTCACAGAATATGTCTATATGAGATGGAAACTTTCCTTCGATCAATAAAATTTGCAGTACCGTAGAAAAGTAATCAATGAGGCTTTAACAAATTATCTGGACAAAACTTAAGAGAACCAAAATCAACCTTTTTCTTTAGTTCAAGAATCGGGGTGCGCCCTAAGTTGTGATGAAATTTGTGTTGAGCTATGTTCTGGGTATTTCTTTCTGCTTCTTCCTGTGATCACAAGTCAAGCACATTATTAGCACTTAACATCAACATCTGTATATGTCAAATATCTAGCATTTTCAATTACCTGTGTTTCGACTAATTTCCAGTAGTCCACCAGATATTTAAATTGTTCAGGAGGAACGAGATCTACCGTAAGCTCCTTTAACTTCTCATGGTCATTTTGGTAGGGCCTGAAATACTTTTTCTTCAATTCATACTTCCCTTGTTGCCATTTCTCATTGAAGTCCTCAAGAACCTAACTTTTAGCCTCCTCAGGAAGGGTAGTGTTCTCCTGCATTACACGTTATTCTAGTAAGGAAAAGATGAAGACTAAAGAAATGTATGTCGTCAAATTTTTTGCTTAAACCGTACCTTTACTTCACTCCAAAGGTCGGCAAGGAGAAGCTGGGGTATACAATCGAATGATGTATAGATGAGAGGAAATCTATATGCATTCCGAGCTTTAACTCCAAGTTGTGTTTTAAACTCAACTCTATCTGGCCCATGAATCTCTCCATCAAGAGTAAGTTCCAACTGAAGCTTTCCGTCTTTATTCCATCTTGAAATAGGTTTGCTTCGACCTCTACCCTTTTTCAAATGAGTAGATGTGTTTACGTTGGAACCTGAAATGATAACTTTAACAATATTAATCAACAAGCAACATGAGTGAATGTAGCAAGGAATTGTTATGTTGCAATGTAAATTTAATGTCTTCTATCTTAGTTCACATTATTTTGTAAGGAAAATGTACTTATAACACGTTATCAAGAAAAGAGATTACAATTTATGGAATTCATGCAATTTCAATCTTCACATTTAGTACTTGAAAGAGTTTAACCTGAGCACGAGGGAAAATCAGCTCTATTAGGATGTTCTATTGGAACAGATGGAGCACAATGACTATGGTTCGAATTCCCATTGGCATGGAAAATATCTCCTGAAAATCATACATTATAGATGACCAAGTTGACAAATGAGATAGACTAATACTTTCACCATATCTTTAAAGTTCAATGGATACTATAAAGTTACTATAAACCATTTTTTATGAATAAATCGAAGTAACCTGAACAAGATGGTAAATCAGACACGTGATGTTCTGCTGGGAAGTATGGTGCGGGATGCCCAATGTTATGGCAATCCTCTGATGGATTAACTGATATACCTACCATAAAAATGACAATCCTCTTATACATGTTGATTAACAAGTTTAAATAACACTCTAAGATAAAACTATAATAAGTACCTGAGCTACTAGAATGACTAGCATCATGAAGTGGTAAACTTGAAGTAGATCCAAATCGTCGAAGGTGAACTCGCCGTCCTCTATCCCTCGAAGGAGAGTCATGCATAGAAGATGACCCAGCCCTCTCGCGTATGACATCGTTTACTGATCTCCCACTACGCTTTCTTTTTCCAGCCATGAAGAAACTACATATCTTTAATAAGCAAACACATTAATGGTCATGCCAAAAATAGATCAAATTATCAAAAATTAACTTTTTTCAATCCTTATGTAAATATAATAGAAACATGTTCATAAGCATATTTTTCTACCATTGATAATAAGAGTAGATCAAATGTCACATTCATCTTGTACATCATCATCATCATTGTCATCAATCTCAAAGGCTTTGACCCCTTCTCTCACCCAATTACCATCTTCAAATACTAGACGATCATCCAGTTCAAGTGGTGTATGTATTTCAACTTGCCGCTCCTAAGAATATATATCAAAATTATCTCTTCTATTCATTTTGACAACTAATTTCCAATCTGACTCAAGTGGTTCATCAACATACCAAACTTGCTCAGCTTGAGTTGAAAGAATGTATGGTTCATCGGAATACTCTCTGCTGGTATACATCACATGGTTGAAATTTACCAATGTGAACTTGAACTGGTCAACCGTTAGCCCCTTTTCATTGTTAACCCAATCGCACTTAAACAAGTTGTAGTGCAAATTACTCGAATAGTAAATCTTAATAATGTCTGCCAAAGCTCCGTATTAATGGACCGTCCCAGTTTGAGGCCTTTTGTCCTTAGAACTAGCATAGCAACTTGTATATGCACTACAAAACACTCCACTATTTTGTGTTTTCTTTCGTGTATCTAGAGCTTTTACACGAAACCGAAATCCATGTACAACACAAGACTTGTATCTCTGTCCCCAATCATTTGGGCCTTTAGACAATGTGATGATATCTTCTGGTAATGTGTCTCCCGAAGTAATCCTCAATTTCTCAATCTGTTTCATATTATATAAAATAATGACTAAGTTTAAGTAATGCTTTTCAAAATTGTTACTACAAACATAAATATATATATATATATATATTATATCTATATGTATTGTTTATTCTACTCACATAGTCCTTGAACCACTCATGAAATTTTTCATGATGAAAGCGCACAATTTCTTTTACACTAGCACGAGGAAAGTCACTTTTGAGATGAGATATGTGTAGATTGTTCATCAAGAATGATTAGTTTAGGAATTTTACTATATGATAAATCTTTCAGAGTACAAACAACATACCTTCTTTAACTTTTCACAACATCTGAATTTTGGAGGACGTAGCGGTGAGCTTGAACCCAAGTGACATGGTTGAGATGAAATTCTTTTCCATTTCCTATGAGACGACCCATGTCACTATCCCCATCATAATTTCGAGGAGAATTGTTAGCATTAGTCTTCACATCATTGAGATATCGAGAGCAAAATGTCATGCACTCTTCAAGGATGTACCCCTTCGCAATTGAGCCCTCGGGATGAGCTTTATTGCGCATGTATTTTTTTAAGGTCATAAGAAACCTATTTTACAAAATAATTACCCAATACGTATATTAAAAACTAATAAAACAAATAATATCTATAATATAAGGAAAAATAGTAAAACAAATCTTTCAATAGGATACATCCACCTATATTGGACTGCACCGCCAATTAAAGCTTCCTCTGCCAAATGAATAGATAAATGATCCATAATGTCAAAGAATGATGGAGGGAAGATTCTCTCCAAATAGCAGAGTGTAACTGCAATTCGATCTTGAACCTTTTCCAACTCTAACCTATCATTTACCTTGGAACAAAGCTTCCTAAAAAAGGTTGATAGTTCAATCAACACTTCAACTACATGCTTTGGCAATGCCTTGCGTACAGCAATTGGAAGTAAGTTTTGCATCAATACATGGTTGTCGTGGCTCTTAAGACCCCATATTGTTCGTTTCTCAATTTGTATACACTTCGAAATATTGGAGGCATATCCATCAGGGGCCTTTATGGACTTTAAGATCTTACAAAATGTGTCTTTCTCGCTCAAACCCATGTTACAAGGACCAGGTGGCAAACACCATCTTTCACTTGGGCTTTTAAAAGCATGTAAAGGTTTTCTGACTCCAAGTTTGGCAAGTTCATGCCGAGCATTTAAGTTGTCTTTAGTCTTACCTTTAACATTTAACAATGTAAAAATCACATTATCACACACATTCTTTTCAATGTGCATGACATCAAGATTATGACGTATCATATTGTGCTTCCAGTACGGTAATTCAAAGAAGATACTCCGCTTCTTCCAGTGTCTATGATTTTCTACGTTATAATCCCCCATGACTCTTTTTTTCAAATCCTCCTTTTTATACTCCGTAAGAACACCATTCTAATCTAATTGTCGTAGTACATCAATGCTTGACTATCTTTTTGGTGCAGTACCCCATTCCATGGTACCATCAAAGGATGTTGTATCTCTGCGAAATTTATGTCTTCTATTTAAGAACCGACGATGATAAGTATACGAGTACTTTCGTGCAATCTCTAATCGTCGGCACATTGTTTCCATTCCACAACAAGGACAACCTTTATCAGTTTTTGTACCCCACCCGGAGAGCATGGTATAACCAGGCAAGTCACTGATGGTCCACATTAAAGCTGCTTTCAACATAAACATCTCATTTCTTGAAATATCATAAGTTTCAACACTGTTATCCCATAATTCTTTCAACTCCTTAATCAATGGCTGAAAGTATACATCTATTTTGTTCCCAGGTCCTTTAGGGCCATCAATAAGCATGGATAATATAAAATTGTCCTTTCTTATGCATATCCATGGAGGAAAATTATATGGGATTAACACAACAGGCCAGGTGCTGTGACTTACATTCATAAGCTTAAAAAGGCTAAATCCATCGGCAGCTAGCCCTAATATGACATTATGACTGTCACTAGAAAACTCATTATTGTTCTCATCAAAGTCCTTCCATGCCAAAGAATCAACAGGATGCCTAAACTTTCCATCATCCACTCGATTTTCTGCATGCCATCTCATAAGTGAAGATGTATGTGATGACATAAAAAGTTTTTGCAGTCGAGGCTTCAATGGGAAGTACCGCATTTTCTTAGCAGATATCTTTCTATCAGATTCTTTATATCTCGAAACCCCACATATTTCACATGCCTCAAGCATGACATCTTCACCCCTGAACAACATACAATTATTTGGGCATACATCCCATGTCTCGTAGGTAAAGCCTAAATCATTAGTAATCTTATTTGCCTCATCAAAATCTTTTAGCAAGTTCACACCTTGAGGAAATGTTTTTTTTAACAACTCAAGGAGTGTAGTAAATGACTTATTAGTCCACCCGGAGCTCACTTTTAAATTCAATAGGCGCGCAGTAAATGATAACTTTGTGAACTCAGAACACCCAGGATACAAGTCACGACTTGCATCATCTAGCAACTGGTAAAACTTCGATGTTTCCTGGTTTGCCCCACTTAAATGATCACCCTTTGTACTTTGGGTGTCGTCTCTTGAGTCAAAATGCGTATGTCGCATTCCCATTACCTCATAAACTAACCCGACCATATCATCTCCTATTTCACTTTCTAACCTCGATGTATCGTGTCTCTTTATAGGTTCGTATGATTCTTCATGATAAATCAAATTTTTGTAGTTTGTAGAGAAACCATTGAAAAAGCAATCATCGCGAACATCTCTTCGACACTTTGAATATCGATTTGAACACTTCTCACAAGGACAACAAACTTTCGAATCATTGGGTCGATTTCTAAAGGCAAAGTCTAGAAAAGCATCAATTCCCCGTAGATAGACATCTGTCTTGGGTTGTGAATCTATCCAACCCTTATCCATTTTATTTCCACTTTATTACATGAAAATAAAGCAAACAATTTATCAATATAGACTATGAGACTAGAATCGTGATTGACGAAAATGTTTACTTTATAGCTAGCAATTAGAAAAAATGATGAGCTCGGTTAAGGAATACAGAGCTTATTACCTCAGGATAGCAACTTTGACGAGAAATTCTTTGGTTTCGTGTGTTCACAATCACTTCATATAATATTTTTGCCTGCATAAGATCATAAAGAGGATATTACTCGAATTCAATTAGATCTGTATAGTAATTTTCATTGAAAAATGAAGACTTTTGTGGGGGTAGCCAAATTTAAGCAGAATGAGATTCTTAAAAGCACTTAATATAAAAAATAGCATATGAATCTCTAATTGTGCAAAATACCAACCTACTTGAATGAAAAATACTTGAAGAAAATATTTTAAGGGAACTTGATGAAGTTCTGTAAATTAAAATAGCAACCTCAAATTCCCTGGACTTCTGACCCAGAACGTCCCATCCATCAACATATAGGATCTTATAGCCCAGATTTTAACAATAAACCACTTAGGCAGGGGAAATCAATTTTAAGCTCCAACGATGGGACTATTTTTTACAAGCATACAATAAAGAGCATGTTCCTGTAATATAGTTGTAAGGAGCACAAAATTACTCAAGACACTTGCAAGTCCTAACACCTTCAAAAATACTTAATGGACATTCGAACACTTAAATAATTTACTTACACAGACCAATAACAACAGAATCATTAAGTCAATTAAACATCATTAAGTTGTTGTATATGGCATTTGTAGTTACTGAAGCAAATTAATGAAATGATTCAAGAAAGGAAGAAAATCAATGGAAGCAGCAATAAAGAATAGAGCATTCACTATAAATCCAAGATAAAGAACAGGCAACAATCAAATAGCTATTAGAAAAATATAATTTCTGAAAAGCAATTAGATCACTATTTACCAAATAGAATCATAACATTTTCAACAAAATCTTCAAAAGCCAAATAATCTTGTACCAATCGTCAGTAGAAGGACAAGCAAAAATCGATTGTAAATGAAATTTTCCGACCTACTCGATCCTTGAGAATTTCTTTTTTCTCGTCAATGCAAAACCAATTCGAAATAGAAATGATTGAAATCAAGCTTTGAATCGAACTCCTCTTCCGTCAAACTCGTCATGCGTTTTTCCGATCAGCTCCAACAACACCTAATAAGGCAAAATTCATGAATGTTTAGCTACAACGAGTAGAGATTTTGCTAAAATTTGAGCAATTTCGAGCTTGAATTCTATAAAATCAAAGAAAAAATTTGAAGCTACACGAAAGAAAAATCACATTAAGACTGAAAATCACAGCAAGATTGAAAATCACAGCAAGAATAAACAATACATATAGATATAATATATATATATATATAGAGCGAGAGAGATCTGAAAAACCTAAACCATCCCTTGCGCTGTTTCTGCATTTACCGGTGCTTCTTCCTTTGAAAAAAGTTGTAGTGCTGGAAATGTTAGTGTTGGAAAGTGAGAGCTAATGTTAGCGTTAAACCCACCTAATAATTAAAATATTAAAAATAATAAAAAATAATAATAAAGATGAATATTAGATAGCTGATGTCATTCACCACTGCTAAATTGCTGAGGTGGATGCAAAAATATCCACCTCAGTTGTTATAGCGGTGGTAGATGAGAAATAAAAGATAAAAAAAAATTAATAAAATAAATATATGTTAAATACCTTTTGTCCTTGCAACATCCACCTCAGCTGTTATTGTAGAGGTGGTGGATGTGGCAATATTGACCACGGTCAATCTTGCAATGGTGAATGTGGGCTTTTCACCATTGCTTAGGAGACATGGCTTATATTCCATGGTCAATAACCCAATTTCTTGTAGTGATAGTTTCACATTGTTCCACACAAACACACACACACACACACACACACATATATATATATATATCCATTAATTCTATTAACCAATGCATATATATGATTTGGAATACAAAATAACAAGACTAGATGAAGTAAAACATAGAACTCTTTGAAATATAATGTCAGCTAGAAGCTATTTAGTAATTGTATACGTTACATGATAAGAATTTCTCTTTTTCAGATGTCACGATCATAAATCAATTTAGCTTATAGTGACAAGAATCATTTTAACAGTTTTTTTTGAGGTAAATTCCCATTCAATGATCAAATTTTAGGGAAAATTCTATGCTGAGCCGTGGTCTCGGCCCAGTCTCCACCCTTGGATCCCTCAATAGGGGGTGAAATAAGTAAATGACCCCCCCTATTGGGGGATCCAAGGGTGGAGATTGGCCTCGGCCCAGCATAGAATAGCCCCAATTTTGGGATCAATCCCCAGCCATAAATTTAAATTCTGCACTCTCGAGTTTCAAATCAAAATTTGTCTCAGCTCCCTAATCAATGTGAAAAGACAAAAATGCCCTCACTTAACATAAAAATCACATCTGACTTATACAGTCAGTCCCTTTCTCCCTCTTCTCTCTCCACTCTTTCTTCCTCCCGATGTCTTCTCTCCCTGCCGAATCCTACACCAAACCAATATGCTCCATACTCCATTGATGTCCGAGAAAGAAACTCTAGTACTACCAGAGAAAAATGAAGAATCAAAACCAAAAGTCACAAACAAAGAAATAGAAAATGCAGAATCAGAAAAAATGAAGGAAGATCAAATCCTCTTCTTCTGAAGCGTAATTGTCGCTAAATCAGACAGAAATTTGCAAAATAAAATTCGGAAAGAAATCTAATACCTGATAAAATCCACATAAACCAACAAAAAAGCAAAAGCTTGAAGAAATGGGAAACTAATGTGAGTTGCTTAAAAAAGTAAAACTCAAATTTGCTAAGGGAAAAAGGGAAAGAAATTCAAAACATCTGGAAAAACCAATTAGTACCTGATGAAATCTACAAAAAGTGGAAAATGCCTGAAAAAATGTGTAAGTTAATGTAAGTTGCGTAAAAATAAAAACTCAAATATAATTTGGTAAAGGAAAAGAAACTCGAAACTTGATGGAATCCCAGTTTATGAGTTTTAGGTTGAAGACAGAAGGGAGCACTCAGAAGATGTAGGAAACGGCAGAAGTGGGAAGAGGAAGTTAAAGGGAGTTATTAAAAGTGGGTTTTCCATTATTCCTGAGACAAAAACTGCAGCTTAGTTAATGAAATTTCCAACTTCCTAGAGGTTATGTACGTTGGTTTTCCTTCTTGAAGGTTATATTCCAATTAAGCCCCCACATGTTTAAATTTGACTTTACCATCACAGGGGTAATAATTAATGGTAAATACAAAAATTTGGTGCTGCGGTGTAATAATACGTCAATTTATAATCATAAGTCATTTGATATGTAATAATACGTCAACTCATATGTAATAATATAACATTTTATATGTAATCATATTATAATTAATATGTAGTCATACGTCAATTTATATGCAACCATACGTCATTTGATGTGTAATAATACATCAATTCATTTGTAATAATACGGCATTTAATATGTAACCATACTTCAATTGATATGTAGTCATACGTCAATTTATATGCAACCATACGTCAATTGATATGTAATAATACGTCAATTTATATGTAACCATATGTCATTTGATATGTAATAATACGTCCATTCATATGTAATAATACGGCATTTGATATGTAACCATACGTCAATTGATATGTAGTCATACTTCAATTTATATGCAACCATACGTCAAATTATATGTAACCATACGTCATTTGATATTTAATAATACCTCCATTCATATGTAATAATACAACATTTTATATGCAACCGTCTGTTAATTGATATGTTGTAATACGTCAATTTAAATGTAACCATACGTCAATTGATGTGTAATAATACGTCCATTCATATGTAATAATACGACATTTTATATGTAGTCATACGTCAATTGATATGTAGTAATACGTCAATTTATATGTAACTATACGTTATTTGATATGTAATAATACGTCAACTCACATGTAATAATACAACATTCATATGTAACCATACTTCAATTGATATGTATTCATGCATCAATTTTATATGCAAACATACGTCAATTGATATGTAATAATATGTCATTAGACTATACCCATACGTCGTTAGACTACACACGTAAGTCGTTTCTATTAAAATAATACGTCATCTTGAATGTTGACATGCGGCCTTTATATTTATGAATACATCCTTTTAGTTGTAATAATATATCATTTCATATGTAATACTACTTCGGTTTGCTTGTGAAATACGTAATTTAAAATGTATAATTTATATATATTAATACGTCAACTTATTTGACCACATACTTCATTAGACTATACACATACGTCATTAGACTACACACATACGTCGTTTTTATGAAAATAATACGTCATCTTAAATGTTGACATACGACCTTGATATTTATTAATACATCCTTTTAGTTGTAACAATGCATCATTTCGTATGTAATAATATTTCAGTTTGTTGTTGAAATACGTCATTTAAAATGTATAATTTATATATACTAATACGTCAACTTATTTGACCACGTATGCCATTAGACTATATATATACGTCGTTAGACTACACACATACATCATTTTTATTAAAATAATACGTCATCTTAAATGTTGACATACGGTCTCTATATTTAATAATACATCCTTTTAGTTGAAACAATACATCAATTCATATGTAATACATCCTTTTAAGTCAATTGTGACCTAAACGCTAACCTCTAAACCCCAAGTCCTAAACCCCAACCTCTAAACCCCAAACCCTAACCCCCAAAATCCCAAACCATAAACCCTAACCCCTAAATTCATTGACACACGTGAATATATTGGACAAGAATTTTATGAACGAATGTATCAATTTGTAATATTTTATGTTGTGATCATAGGAGTTGAATCGATAACGTTACATTTCTTTCACAAACGTAAGGTGTGTAGACACTACTACTAGTAATCACTTGATTTAGCAACGTGTGTACCAAAGACTATGTGTATCCACACTACTACTAGTTTTCACTTTATGCGTAAATGTTTATAGTTTTGAGATATTTATAGATATACATATTTCACAAACATAATGTGTGTAGACACTACTACTTGGCACACTTAATATGCCATATTAATACATAATATTGACGTATGAATGTAGGTCAATTTTACGAATTATTTCCTGGAAATAGACGTATGATTGTCTATCAATTGACGTATTAATACATTTAATATAATGTATTAGTACATTTTAATTGATGTATGAATGCTAGTCAATTGACTTGCAACCATACGTATTAGTACATTCAAATTGACGTATGAATGCAAGTCAATTGATGTAATATTGTATATCTATCGACTTATAGGTACACTTAATATGACGTATTAATACATAATATTGACGTATGGTTGCAAGTCAATTGATTATTTTCTGAAAATCGACGTATGATTGTCTATCAATTGACGCAATAATACAGTTAATATGACGTATTAGTACATTCAAATTGACGTATGAATGCTAGTCAATTGACATATTATTGTCTATCAATCGATGTATAGGTACACTTAATATGATGTATTAATACATAATATTGACGTATGAATGCAAGTCAATTGACGTATTATTTTCTGAAGATCGACGTATGATTGTCTATCAATTGACGTAATAATATATTTAATATGACGTATTAGTACATTCAAATTGACGTATGAATGCAAGTCAATTGACGTATTATTGTCTATCAATCGACGTATAGGTACACTTAATATGACGTATTAATACATAATATTGACGTATTATTTTCTGAAAATCGACGTATGATTGTCTATCAATTGACATAATAATACATTTAATATGATGTATTAGTACATTCAAATTGACGTACAAATGCAAGTCAATTGATGTATTATTGTATATTTATCGACGTACATGTACACTTAATATGACGTATTAATACATAATATTGACGTATGGTTACAAGTCAATTGACGTATTATTTTCTAAAAATCGACATATGGTTGTCTATCAATTGACATAATAATACATTTAATATGACGTATTAGTACATTTCAATTGACGTATGAATGCTAGTCAATTGACTTGCAACCATGCGTATTAGTACATTCAAATTGATGTATGAATGCAAGTCAAATATTATTGTATATCTATCGACGTATAGGTACACTTAGTATGACGTATTAATACATAATATTGACGTATGGTTGCAAGTCAATTGACGCATTATTTTCTGAAAACGACGTATGGTTATCTATCAATTGATGTAATAATATATTTAATATGACGTATTAGTACATTCAAATTGACGTATGAATGATAGACAATCGACATATTATTGTCTATCAATTGACGTATAGGTACACTTAATATGACGTATTAGTACATAATATCGACGTATGAACGTATATCAATTTTAGCTTATGTTTGAAGGAAAAACTGTTTAGTTCTAGACATTTCTTGATAATGTGTCATACTATTTCAGAAATCCCTATATGTCTAATTTTAAAATAAAAAAATAGTTTATTATTTCGAGCATTTCATAGCGCTATGGACTTTCTCGTGAAGTCGCGCAAAACTGCCAACAAATTTTAGCTTACGTTTGTAGACAAAACTGATTCATCCTAAACATATCTTGATAATGTGTCTTACATATTAAGAACTCTCTATGTGTCTACTTTCAAAATAAGATAACGATTTATGAATTAAAGCAACGTACAACGTGTTAGAATTTCTCGTAAGATTGCGCAAAACTATAGAAACATTTCAGCTTATGTTTGAATAAAAAACTATTTCATACTAGACCGTTCTTGAATATATGTCATACATTTTATGAAAGCCCTAAATGTCTACTTCGAAAGAAAAAAATAGTGTATGATTCCGAACATTCTACAATGCGCTATAAACTTTCTCATGAAGTCGCGCAAAACTGTCATTAAATTTTAGCTTATGCTTGAAGCAAAAACTATTTTATACCAGACGTTTCTTGAAAATGCGACATACTTATTTAGAAAGCTCCATGTGTCTACTTTCAAAAGAAAAAAGGGTTTATGATTCTGAGCATATTACAACGCGTTATAGAATTTCTCGTAAGATTGCGCAAAACTGTTAAATATCAATTGAAAATACACCGATTGTGCACAAAATATACGTCGACATGGCTTATGCGTACTGCAGTTGTTGTTCATATGAAATTCAAAAATAAAAATAAAAATTGTACTCAAAATATAGTCAATTTGGATCTCGATTTGTTTCCTTTCATCATGAAGAACAAAATGGTGTCACATTTGAACAACTTCAATCTCCGAAAAAGTCTATCTAATCGGATTTATTGTGAAGGGAAAAACAAAAAAAGAGGAAAGAGAAGAGAGAAGTGGAGAAGAAGGTGAATAAAAAAAATAAAAAAATGAGGTGCATTTTTGTCTTTTCGAGTGGGCAGGGAGTGAATTCAAATTTACATTACGAACTAGGGAGTTCATTATGTAAAAATATGAGTAGGGACTGATTTTTAATTTTAATTAGGGATTAGGGGATTTTGAATAATTTTCCCTCATTTTAATTTATCACTATTTGCCATACGTGTTGGTTTAGTGGAGCTGGATCAAAACGAGTACCGAAGCAAGTGGCAACGGGTGAAAAAAGGGTTAAAAGGGGCCAAACAGGCCTTCTAGGTGGCAACACTGCGTCGTCTGGCAAAAGTGACGGAACCTTGCGCGTTCTGCGGCGAGAATGGACATCTCAAATCTGCGCAGATTTAGTATTTTTGGCAATTTTGGGGCTCCTTTATTGTTTCTTAGTCTTGTTAGACCTTTTCCTTTTTATTAGAATTGTCCATCCTAGTTTGATAGAGTTTTATATTGCTCTACTATTATAAATAGGAAATTTAACTTGTAATTGATTGATCATTTTGAGAAATAAAGATGTAGATCTAGTATTGACCCGTGGATGTAGGCGGTTTGCCGAAGCACATAAATTCCTTGTGTCATCACTTATGCTTCTTTAATTCTTGTTTATTTCTAGCAGTTTACAATTCATCACATGATACCTCATTCCTAACAACAGGTATCAGAGCAATATGTTTGTAAATTTAGGAGACATCTTAGATCTAGATCTATGGAGAATGCTTTATGTTAGCGTGGGTTTCATTATGGGAGCGATGGTAGGAAATGAATGAAAGGTCAATATTAATGGGTTCGTTGGCAAGAGCAAGAGTAGAGGTCGGGGTGAGCCGAAGAATATGACAAAGGAGGTAAGCGATCAGTCAGATCGCCAGGCTAGGAGGAGTAAAATTTTGTTCGACGTTAATGAGAAAATGTGCTAAATGCCGGATAGGCAGATCCGCAACATCAAAGACAGATTTGTGTAATCAGGTGGGTAGAACACAAAGCCAGTGGGATGCTAGGTGGTTAGAGGGCGGACCCATACTGCCGAGAGTGTAGAACGCGTTTCCAGAGACCAGAAGAGCTGAGTTACGATGCTAGGAGGTAGATCCACAAAGCCACATGTCAGAGTGACATAATCGGTATCCAAGAGTATAGAGTTGTGTAGTTAAGAGACCAGAAGATAGGGTTGTGGAGCCAATGTCACATATACATGTAGATGGAAATCATGAGCCAGGGGCGCGGTGCCTTGAGCGTAGACTGTGGAGCAAGAAATCATAGAGATAGGATGTGGAGCCAACTTGGTAGATTCGTGGACACGGGGTTTGTTGGTAGAGGGATGATACATAGCGCGTACAGTGGGAGCATCAAGCAGATATGTCACATATTCGAGTTGTCCATTGAGAAATAGGGTTAAGCAGATGGGTCGGATATAGCTCATACAAGGGTAGAGAGCAGAGATCGGAAAGATCCTAGATTGCCATTGAAAAAGTCCTTGGTGTAAGGTTGTCAGTAGACAGGTTAACCAAGGCGGTTGTCCTTGAGGAGGATGAAAATTGAGTGCAACTTAAGTTAAAAGTTGTGAGACATGTTTCGGATCTTGGGAGTAGCATTGTATCAGTTAGTCAGTTAAATAGAGAGGGATATGATGGGTTTGTGTAGAGATAATTTCAAATAGCCAAGGAAAATGCCAAGAAAATTAACCAAATGGAAGACAAAATAGAGCCGAGATGGGTCGGGGTAGATCCGAGGTTGCGAAATAGGGTCAGAATAGACCGGGGTCGCCAACGAGTCGAAAAGAAGAGTCAGAACAGTGTGAGGTACGCACCGGGGCATCCAGGCGCCAGTCATAGGCGCCTAGGCACGGATTTACAAAGTTGTACACGTGTTTTGACGAGATTTGGCGAATTTTTTTATCTTGGGGTGCAAGATTAGCGAATTCTGGAATATTTGAGTCCTAGTTTGATTAGAATTATTTCGTATTGCGTTTAGGAATTATTCCCTTTGTTAATTAGGATTTTTTTTTCCTAATTTGTTAGGGTTTAGGTCTTCTTCACTATTATAAATATGAGAACTTTACTTGTAATTCATTGATGTACTCTGATTTACTCATTGAGAAATAAAGATGTAGTCTAGGTTGGCTCGTGGAGGTAGGCAATTATGCCGAACCATGTTAAAATCCTCGTGTTTTTCATCTTCATGTTTAGGCTTAGATTTATTGATTCTTGATTCTTTCTTCGTGCTTTGATGCTACCATTCCTAACAACTGGTATCAGAGCCATAGGTTTGTAAATTTAGGAGACATCTTAGATCTAGATCTATGGGGAAGAATTTTTTGGTTAAACGCGGATTTCGTAGTGGGTATGATGGTAGGAGATGGAAGAGTAATGAAGGTCGGCGATTTCGTTGAAGAGAACACGAATTGAGGTCTTGGTGTAGATGGAGAAGATGACATAGGAAGACGGGGTCAGATAGCTCACCAAATGGAAAAGAGTAATCCCATTGAACGTTAACTAGAAAACGTTGAAAAATCGTGGTGCCAGCAGATAGACGGATTCGCAATAGCAAAGTCAGATTTGTGTTGCCGGGTGGGTAGACATGAAACCAGTAGGAGCACCTGCGGTGCCGGAGGCAGATTCGTAGAGCCGGAGGCCAGAGAGCAAATCCATGTTTTCGAGAAGGAACGAACGAGTTGCTAGATCGAGGGGGTAGAGTTATAGTGCCAAGAAAGCAAATCCACCGAGCCAGATGTTAGAGTGACAGAATGGGTAACCGAGAGGATAGAGCCATGTAGTCGAGAGATCAGAGGGTAGGGTTGTGGAGGCATGACCACATGGAGTGAAACCCTGAAGGTAGGAAGCAGCGCCATGAGGGGTTGACGGTGGAGTCGGAAGTCATGGAGGCAAGATGTGAAGCCAGGTAGGCAGAGTCGTGGAGTCGTAGGGTTTTTTTGGCAGAGGGATAAGACATAGCTCATGGAGTGGGAGCATCGAGCAGGTGTGTCAGTAAGCCGAGTTGGCCATTGAAAAGCTGAGTAGGCGGATGGATCAGACATAGCTCATGCAGAGGCAGAAGGCAGATATATGAGAGATCCAAGATTTCTATTGGAAAAAGTCCTTGGTGGAAAGAGGTCAGTGGACGGGTTGGATTGTGATGGTTGGATTGTGATCAAACATAGCTCATACAGAGGCAGAGGGCAGATATGTGAGGGATCCGAGATTCCTGTTGGAAAAAGTTCTTGGTGGAAAGATGTCAGTGGACGAGTTGACCGAGGCGGTTGGATTGTGACATGTTCAGGTTTTAGAGTAACCTATATACGAGGGTCAGTTGGACCGAGATGGATATGCCACGATATTCAGGAGTTGGTTGATCACCAAAAGAATAGGATAGTTGCGAGGGTTCAAAACAAGAGAACGATGTTCATAGAGAGAGTTCGTCAAGTGGGTGACACTAGAGGACAAATGAATTGACCTGACATGGAGAATTCTCTGGGTTTGATCTCCATTGTATTTGGGGATGGGTGGACTAGACTAAGGTTCACTTCGGAAAAGTAAAGTGGTGGTTCAAGTTGAGTTCGAGAATTTGAAGATCATTCTCCAAGTGGGTGATTGATGGGTTTGTGTGGAGATGATTTCAAATAGCCAAGGAAAATACCAAGGAAATTGACCAAAAAGGAAGACAACATAGAACCGAGATGGGTCGCGGTAGATCCAGGGTTGCGAAATAGGGTCGAAATAGAGTGGGGTCACGATGGAGTCGAAAAACAGAGTGGAAACAGTGTGAGGTACCTACCGGGGCTCCCAGGCTCCATTTCTGGGTGCCCAGACGCGGATTTACGAAGTTGTACGCGTGTTTTGACGAGATTTGGGGAGTTTTTTGTTGTGGGATGCAAGATTGGAGGATTCTGGCATATTTGAGTCCTAGTTTGATTAGAATTATTTCCTATCGTTAGGAATTATTCCCTTTGTTAATTAGGATTGTTTTCCTAATTTGTTAGGATTCAGGTCTTCTCCACTACTGTAAATATGAGAACTCTACTTGTAATTCATTGATGTACTCTGATTCACTCATTGAAAAATAAAGATGTAGTCTAGGTTGTCTCGTGGGTGTATGCAATTATTCCAAACCACGTTAAAATTCTCGTGTTTTTCATCTTTATGTTTAAGCTTAGATTTATTGGTTCTTGATTATTTATTCGTGCTCTGATGCTACCATTCCTAACCGGATATGATGATATTCAGTAGTAGGATGATCATCTACTAGAATAGAGTAGTGTTTTAAGGTTCAAAAAGGGGGAATATTGTACACAATTTAGAAAAAGAGAGAGTTCGTTAGGTGGGAAGCACTAGGCGTAGATAAAGTGATGAGACATGTATATGTCTCGGTTTGTTTTCCATTGATATTGAAGATATTCCAAATAGATCGAGATACACTTGAGAGAAGTGAAGGTGTGTTCAAGTTTAATTTAAGTTATTTTTTACCAGTTTCCAAGTGGAAGATTGTTGCGTTAGTAGAGTCCCATAACAAAGATAGCCGAAAAAAGTGTAAGCATGGTGAAAAAGGGCGAAACAGGCCAAAATGAGCATTCCAGGTAGGGGTGTAAATGAGTCAAGTCGAGCCGAATGAGTTGTTGTTCAAGCTTGTTTGAATTATAATCGAGCTTCAAAATTTGTGTTTGAGCTTGTTTGATTGTTAATCGAGCCGAGTTCAAACGAGCTTTAATCGAGCCGAGCTCAAACGAGCTTTAATCGAGCCGAGCTCAAACGAGCTTTAATCGAGCCGAACACGAGTTGAGCTCAAGTAGTTTGACATTTTTGTACTAATCGAGCCGAACTTTAAAATTTATCAAACACAAAAATTTGTTCAAGCTTGGTTTGATACGTTGACGAACCGAACTCAAACGAGCTTTTAATGAACGAGCTCGAGTCGAGTATCAAGTAGTTTGGTTCATTTTTCAGCTATAATTCCAGGTGGAAACGCCACGTTAGGTCAGACGTGCCGTGGCATCTCGAAAAAGTGATGGACGCCACGACATCAGTGGCATTAAGGGATGCTACAGCGTTCGGTGGCGAGAATGGGGACTCCAAATTGGAAATTTTTGAACTCCTTTTTTGTTTCCAACTATTGGTAGATCTCTTCCCTAATTTTCTCTATCCTAGTTTGATAGGATTTTATATTGATGTAAATGATTGATTCACACCGAGAAATAAAGATGTAGATCAATTATTCGTAGTGCATGTAGGAAGTTTGACAAACCACGAAAGATTCCTTCACTGCTAGAAAATATGAAAATGAATTTATACTTTTAATTAATAAGATTTGTTCAATTTCAAGAAGTAAACAAATTATTCTAAAGAGAAGTGGATTTTAACTCACGTTTTCATTTTCAGAATCCCAGAATTGATTGATAATGAACCATTGATCTTCATGAGCTCTTGGTGGTAGATTGACTACTCGTTCCATGATGCTCAATTTTGATCATAATAAGCAGCCTTCAATCAAGACTTATAACCCTTCCATTTCTTACCAATGAATTTGAAGATATGCTTCTTTAGATGTATATTAGGATTAAACTTTCTCTGAAGCAAAACATTGAAAAAATTATAAATCAACCTAAAAGTAGTATATTTTGATTTTGAGACAAAGAAGTACTTCAAACACAATTTTTGACCACATAAGTAGTTTTAGATCCAATGGAACGGCTCTCCAGTCATTAAAAAATAATGGTGCTAATTGATTGTTCCGAGCTAATAATCCCAAATGAGTATCGAGTTCAACGGGTTCATCTCCAATTGGTTGATACCACTTGTTGTTTTCTTTGTTTATTGGTTCACCTGTTCTTTTCCATGTCTTCAAACCTAGACTTGGACCTTGAGCTCTTGGTGGGCAACTAGACCCTATACGAAAAAGACAGGAACAAGCATAAATGAAGATATAAATGTGAAACAAATGCAACATACTATTAATGTCACCATGTTTAGGTTGGCAGGCTAGTTTCAGCTTCATGTTGAGTTTGAGAATGGCTAACACCAGCTTCACTTGTTAGTTTCTGGTTAATCCTATCAAGTATTGGTCATATAGGGGATTTGCGCATCCATACAGTGTGCACCATGGTTCCAAACTACAATCCTTCATTACATTATAAATAAGATGTTAGAAACTCAAAAAGGAAAGAGATAAAGCAAATACACTTACATTTACATAAAAATTGTAATGTATCGATATAATAATACAGAACTGACAATAAAAATACACACATCAATTAGAACATATAAAATCTGAAACTAAAATATCGAAGAGTCAAGTTGTTAAAAAGACTCCCTTAACTTAGTAAAGTTACTACGTAAAGTCTGATCCATCTTATACCTATCCCTAACCTAGTAACTTGACTTGCTTAGCCAACCAAAGTAAATTCAATTGATCTAAATAAGATCCCGTTTCTACACACTCTTTAGCAGGTTCTTTTTCTAAGTAGCTGCTTATTCTTTACTGAAATTTCTCAGTTATGTAGAGACTGTAAGATTTTTTTCTTATTCTTATATGTCATGGGGTGAAAATAAGACTCTGATATTAAGCACTCGTAATAGGAAAAAAGAAAAAGAATTTTGGAGAAAACAATTCAAAATAGCTAATTCAGAAGCCAATGGTGGTAAATTAGCGGTGCACATGAGCCGAGGTCGAGCTCGAGTTCGACGAGTTGAGCCGAGTTTGCCAAGACTGAAAACTGCTTATTATCATAAACTATAGATAGTTGAATCACGATACCAAAAGGTCAATTACAACTATCTTGTTGCTACAACCATATATTAGGACTGTCAAAGGTACAAAATATGAATTAAATAGATTTGTCACGGTCAATCACCTAAAGTAGGCACCGAAGTGATCCAAAAAGAATGATTTTAGTAGTTACATTTTATACTTCACATAAAGCATATTTTAAAATTTTTGTTATTATTCTCATTCTTGAATTATAAATAGGGTAGCACCACACAAGAAAACACATCCATTCTAGTTATTGAAACACATGGATGCTTATAGAAGATCGTGCAGACTGGTGAAATAAGGTAGCACCATCATCAAGGATAATAATTTCTCATTTTACATACATAAATAAGTGGGCTTATGGATTAATTGTTTTTCACGACAGCTTTCGATTTGGCCTCAATTGATATGCCTCTAAAAAATTTGTTACAGGCTGTTGTGTACATGCCTCTAGAAAATTTCTGTTATGCCATGTTGAAATAAGCCTCGTCAATTTGCAATCTGTTTGGTCCAGTCCTTACGTATCCACCCCACCACATATATTTCAGCCGTTTGATTGGCCCAACTTGTTGGGGCCATTTGCTTTTGCATTATAAATATCCAAGCTAGCCCAGCCCCAAAATAATTCAATCAACCTGTTTCGCCACTTTACATATATCAGATTTCCTCTACTCTTTCTTTCTTTTCTTGATCTAGAGCCTCACGCTCAAAGTCTTGAATCTCTTAGCTTAGTTTTGAATTTCTTTTCCTTTAATATAGCTTTTGTTCTGTTACTTGTAATCTTTCTTGGTGATTCTTTATTCTGTATCTTTGTCAAGTTCAACATACGCATTAACTTTTGTATTTTAACATGGTATCTAGCACGGTTTTAAATGTCCTCCAAAATCTCGAAATTTCGGATTTTCGGGAATCTCGAAGTGAAATCTCATCTTCGATCCAATTTTGCAGTATATGTAACAAAATTATTGAAATTTCCCAAAACTTCTGTCGAAACCCGAAATTTCTTGAAATTTAAAATAAATAAAAAATTACTTTGTTAAATATTTACCGAAATTTCTGAAATTTTTCAAAATTTTCAAAAATTTAAAATAATGTTTAATTATTTATTTTTAAATAAGATTCAAAATGAGTCCACATTATTGTGGTTGTCTTTTGGTAGTTCCTGCAAATAAGTCACATCAACCTTACTCATATCTTTTGCTACAAATTTATGTTAATACTTCTGCCGAGTATGTTGTGCCCGTTGTGGTTTAGCATAACACAACATTAAAAGGATAGTATCACCATTATATGCAATACTACCAACATTCAATGTCATGGGCTGAATATTATCAACATTTAACTAATAATTTGTACATACAGTATGAAAGTGGAGGAATACGAGAGACCAATGATAGCGATTTTGATCCTCTGAAAAACTCAATGTGGTTTTAAATGATGATTTCTGTTAAAATTGTGGTACTTTGTTTTAATGAAGTTTTTAGAAGAATTGGTTATTACTTTGCTCTCATAATCATATTTATTTTATATTTTTTGCTACAAATTTTAGTCATACCACTTAACAAAATTCACTATACATACATTATATATTCAATAGTATTTATGTAAAAGATGCATAATAATGATAATTAAAATTCTTTAAATTTTTATTAAAAATTTTCAAGTATTTATATAAATTTCCATTATTTTTCTAAAATTTCCATCGAAATTTTGAATATCCTCCAAATTTCCATCGAAATTTTCTTAAATTATTACTCGGATCTACACCGAAATCAAAATTTAATACCTTGGTATCTAGAGCACAAGATTCTAGGCTTTTTCAATCATCTACTGAAATATTCAACTTTTCCGTCGAAAATCGTCAACAATAGATTTTCTCCATGTTTCTTGCCGCTTTTTGGTTTTTTGGTGGTCCCATTTTTTCCGACTTGTCACTACAAACAAAATCCCGTGCCATCCTAGACAAATTTTGCACCGTCGGATCTTTGATTTTCATATGATTTTTATTTTTGTGGTGATTGAGTGAAAGATCGAAGAATAAATCATTGAATAAAATGGAACCTCAGGGGGGTTGTGGGCTGCCAATGAAGCATTGGCCTAATTGGTTAAGGTTCTTCGTTGGCCTAATTGGTTAAGATTGAGGTCACATAACCAAGAAATTATAGCTATGTTTGGTTATGTTTTGGTATAGTATTTTGGTCAGAATTATTGATAAGAAATTTATGGAAATACATGTATATTTGATGAGATTGTGTTTGATTTAATTTTAAAAGTTAGTTTTTTAGTGTTTCTTTTTGTGAGATAGTGTTGGTTTTGTTTCCAAAGAGAACAAAAGTTACTGTAGCAGTCAAATCATGAAACTATTGTCTGTTAATAATTAATTAATGATTGAAAATTAAGAGAGGTGAGAGAGGCAAAAATAGGGGACAATACCTGGGTTATAGATTTCTAAATAAATAATTTTTTTACCAAAAAAGTAACATATTTTTTGCCCAAAATTGTGTTAATCGAACACAATTGGACCAAAATTTTGGACCAAATTGGGTTTGGAAACATATCCAAACATAGCCTATGGGTTTGGGTCTCACTTGCGTATGTTGCTTGTTTTCTCTACTTATATATAGTAATTAGTAATAAATGTGGTTTGTAATAGAAGTTGTTGATGCTTACTTGTATTAGAAGAACTTTTAATGGATCTAGGACGATGTAATTGCTTCTAAAAAAAAAAAGAAAGAAAGAAAGAAAGAAAGAGAAGGTTGTGGGCTTCTTTGTGGAACTTCATCCGTTTCTTACCTTTTTTCGTTGCTCTTTACCTTCTTGGATTAATTAAAGCATGACTATAAGTGTTAGGAATCAACGCGCATAAACGAACTTAAAAGTGAAAAAATGAAAGCGAGAAAACAAGACAACGATTTACGTGGTTCGGCAAATTGCCTACGCCCACGGACCTATGCTAGGGAGATTTTATTTATATGAGAGAAGAAAAACGATTACAAGAGATTGAGAGTGTATTGCCCTGAAAGAAAAAACCCCACAAGTGTTTCCCGTGTAGCACAATTTGTATCTACCACAAATTATTTTCCTTAGTATACACTACTGATAAGAGGCATTTTTACGTATTTTTAAGCCCCGTTGCGTCTATGTTTTAGGTTCATTTATCGCTTGAGTGTTGCCACATGTGCGTTTAATTCGTGCATTAAGTGATTTCAGGCCTTAAATGGATACAATCGAAGAATGGGCGGAAAATCGACGTATAAAACAAGTTTAGACCAAGTTGCTTCGCACCTCCGCGCCCAAGCGCCCCTCCAACCATGCCCAGGCGCCTGACAAGATGCAAATAACATCAACATTCTGCTTTCCGCGCCTAGGCGCCATGCTGTCCACGCCTGGGCGCCGTATCTGCCTTAGTTTCCACGGTTGAGCGCTATTTCCTTATATTTAGAGACCGAATTGGATGAAGTTCCCTTCTACAAAGTTGTAGAAATTTGTGTTAGCTTCAATTGAGGACTTGAATCATCCAAATCGGAGTTTCGTGGAGAGAGTTATGAAGGAAATACAATTACTGCGCAAGACAGAGGCAAATATGCCCAACATTCTGCTGACGGCGCCTAGGCGCCGTAATTCCCGCGCCTAGGCGCGCCCACACCCGGGTTTTGATTCCTTTAATCCAAAAGTTCATTATTTGAGGATGGAATGGAATATTTAAAAGGGAGAGGTCAGCACATGTGTTGGGGGACATGCTTGAGGGGAAAATGGATTGTTTATTGCACACCATGATGGGGTGTGGAGTAAAAAAATAGAGAGCCCATCATTTCTTGTCTTCAAGGAGAGCATCTTCTTCACTTTGGGGAGGGGGACTCTTGACCGAAGGGTGAGAGGGGGGGAGAGAGAGGAGAGTCCATCATTCACTCTTGACCCATCATCATTCATCACCATTCTTCATCATTTTGAAGATTGCAAAGAAGGGGGATTGAGCTAGAGATTGAAGCTACAAGCAAGGATTCATCATCATTCAAGACTTAGGGAGTTTCTTTTGCATTTCATTTACATGTTTATGTCAATAACTATGTATATGATTGTTTTAGACTTTCTTGAGCTATTGAATATGAGTTAATCTTGTAGAACTAAGGCCATGTGAAGGCCAAATTTATGAATCAATATATGTGAAGTTGCTCTTTGTATTAATTCTCCTATTGCTTTGTGTGTTAATTCTATGCTTTTATTCCAATCATGTGTTTGATCACCATATGCTTGCTATCTTGCCTAATCTAGTTGTTCGAGAGAAAATAGATTAGGGTGCAAGAGAATTAACACATCATCCGAAACAAATGAGGGATTGCCCTAGAAATAGGTAAAGATTCCCGGGTGTTGTTAGCCGGATTCGTTCGGGGAAGCTCTAGAACGTTAATGCGTGATTTTTGATTAGATTCTCGGATAGACATATTTAGAGAACCGTCAATTAATCATAGAATTATTATGAGCCGAGACATCGGGTAATAGTTAATTTAGGAGTTTCCACCAAAGCAATAGGAGTCTAATAATTCGAAGAGTAGCTCATATATATCGACGAGTGGATTTGGTCATAGCATGTGTCTTAGTCTTTTTAACCAATTCGTGAGGTTTAATTCATAGCTTGTTCCCTCCTTTGATCTTTCGTTTACTTAATTGTTTTCCTCTTGCTTTACTTTAATTGTCTTTACTTTCATTAAAATCATAAACTGGAATTCAAGTCTCCGTGGTTCGACAACCCGGACTTTTAGTCCACTTTATTACTACCACGACTAGTACACTTGCTATCAAAGCACGTTAAGTATTAGCGTGTCAAGTTTTTGGCGCCGTTGCCGGGGACTTGTTCATTTTAGTTTTTGATTTTCGTTTACATTTTTTCATAATTTCTAGTTTGTTGTTTATTTTCTTGCTTTCCTTTTATTTTCATACTAGTCTAATTTTGTTCCTTGTGCTTAATTGATAGGTTCGATTTGTGGTGCATGACCCGCTCCTCAAATGAGCCTTTACTTGATTTTGTTATTTTTATTTTGAACATGTGCTCCGGGGTAGTAGATGAGTTTGAGAGATGGAGGACAATATCTATCAACCGAATCCGAATGCAAGTTTCTCGAATATGAATTTACCCGAGAATTGGGAGTGGTTACAAGGCACTTTCCAAGCTATGCAACCACCTCCTTTTCAACCACTCCCATCTGTCCGGGATAGTCTATCACTGAATTTCTTCCCCATACAGGAGGGATATTGTTTATCTCCAACTCTGGAGGAACGAGAATGGGTTCGACAACTCCTATACGACTTACAACTCACACTAGATGATTTGGATCAGCCGGAAAATATGAAATTGGTACACAAAGCCATTGATGCTTTGTATGAAGGACCAATTAAGGAGGCTCTAATGATCATTGAGGAAATGAAAAATGAGAGGATTTCTATTAAGGTGTCATCGCCTCAGTGTTGCACACTTAACATTCAAGCATCCGAGGCAGAATCTCCAAGTTACGAGAAATCCACTCTTATTCCTTCCCCAGCGATAACCGGCCCCATCTCCACGGGTGTGGAGGCAATTTGTGCCCATGATAGTAAGTTGTCCTATAGTATAGGAGATGACATGGTTATTTCTGATAACTATGAGATTTTTAAGCATCCAATTGATTCTACATTATCTTTACGCATTGATGCTTTTGATCCTTTTAGTGTTGAGCTTTTTCAGGAAAGGATAACCAATAATCTCCTCGAGTCCTACCTCACAAACTCCAAGTTTATCACTTTGATGGGTGAAGGAGAAAGATCTACTGTCCATATCTTGAGAATAGTCTATATCATCACCCGAGACATGGGGAAAAAAATGACGATTTCTTGGCCCATACTCAAACTACTTCTCACAAACACCGGGCCATGTTTCATTCTTGATTGGAGAGTAAACAAAGCATTCATACGTCATCCTCCTTGAGCCGACCCGATAAAGTCAAGCTAATGACTATAAAAAAAGCGCTTCTTGGGAGGCAACCCAAGTTTGTAAGTTTTCTTTTTGTTTTGCTTTTGTTTTTTTTTGTTTAGCTTAGTTTGTTTCCTTATGTTGTGTTCAAGCATGCACTTTTGGCATGTTTCTCTTTATGTCTTGATGGTTTGTGTTGTGAGTGCATAACATGTAGTAGACGAATTTTGCTTTGGAACATCTTTCGTGGCGGATTTGAGCTTGGAGCGGATCTCACGTGATTGAGGGTTGCTTTTCGGCACCCTTGTTGTAAGTACTCTCGGTTACTCCCCTTGTGAGTATGTATAATTGCGTCAACATTGAGGGTAATGTTGAGTTTAAGTGTGGGGGGGTATCTATATGTCGGGTGATCGTGCTTTTAGCTCAAGTTTGGGGGAATCGTCGCTATTACATGTATTTTTGTGCTATTTTTTTGTGAAAATCAAGCATAACAAATTTTTGGATAGAATTTCAACCCTTCACTTGAGGCATTGAGCATGGTTAATTTGAATACATGGTATGTTTTCTCTATCAATTTGGTTTTTAATGGCTATACACATCGTTCCTTGCTTGTGGGACCCTAAACATGACTAGATTATCTTTAAGATGTTCACATACGCACATAAATCAAGGGTAGAGGCGTTGAGTGGGCAACCATTTTGAAACACTTAAAGGCTTGATCCCGAAAAATATCGACTTAGAATTTTCACATGAGTTATGAGTTGAGAATGTAGCTTTGTATGTTTAACAATAATAAAAAGAGGTTGAACATTGGTATGACTGAAAAAGTCAGGTTTAATAGATACTGGGGGCGAAGAGTACCATGCCTAGAATACTGTACTATTAAGTTAATTTGAGCTAAGCTCAAGCCAATGCAAGTGTTAAGTGAATAAGGACCTAGTTGATTTTGTGGCCTTTGACACTCGAGCGATTAAGCCCTTAGGAGTGTCTCCACACTTGATACCCTAAAGCCGTCTGGTTTGGGAGTTATTGGCCTAAAGCTCATTACAAGGGTGTCATAGAAAGCCTAAGAGGATCGAACATTGCGCATGGTCTAGCCTCTAATGTTCGGGTTGAAAGTGCATAAGTTAAAGACGAAAGTGGAATGAAGTGATGAATTTTTAAGTGGCTATGAAGTTGTATTCAATTCTCGTACCATGTGAATAATCAAAAGTTGATAAATATGGGGTTAATGCTTGAAAAGTGGTAAGAATGCCACTTGACTATAATACTTGAGATTTATTACACTACACCCTTAGGATGATCTTTTCAATGTTAAGGCGTAACATGAGCAAGTGTGTGATGTGTATATATTTATAATTTGAGCTTAAATAGATGAATTCATACCATTGTGTGCTATTAATCATTGTAATTTATGTTGAGTGATCGGGGTTGAAAATCTTTTGATTTTGTGGGTATATCGTCTGCAAACCCTCACGAGACTATAACTCGTCCTTTGAGGTAACTCAAGGGTTCAAAGGCTTGTTGCATTCGCTAAATGCAACCGTTTACTCCACGAAAGTGAGTTAGGTAGTTCTCTTTTTGTTTCTCTCTTTGATTGATGATGTTTGCTTATCTTAGAACTCTTATTGCTCGAGGACGAGAAATTGATAAGTGTGGGGGTGTTGATAAGAGGCATTTTTACGTATTTTTAAGCCCCGTTGCGTCTATGTTTTAGGTTCATTTATCGCTTGAGTGTTGCCACATGTGCGTTTAATTCGTGCATTAAGTGATTTCAGGCCTTAAATGGATACAATCGAAGAATGGGCGGAAAATCGACGTATAAAACAAGTTTAGACCAAGTTGCTTCGCACCTCCGCGCCCAAGCGCCCCTCCAACCACGCCCAGGCGCCTGACAAGATGCAAATAACATCAACATTCTGCTTTCCGCGCCTAGGCGCCATGCTGTCCACGCCTGGGCGCCGTATCTGCCTTAGTTTCCACGGTTGAGCGCTATTTCCTTATATTTAGAGACCGAATTGGATGAAGTTCCCTTCTACAAAGTTGTAGAAATTTGTGTTAGCTTCAATTGAGGACTTGAATCATCCAAATCGGAGTTTCGTGGAGAGAGTTATGAAGGAAATACAATTACTGCGCAAGACAGAGGCAAATATGCCCAACATTCTGCTGACGGCGCCTAGGCGCCGTAATTCCCGCGCCTAGGCGCGCCCACACCCGGGTTTTGATTCCTTTAATCCAAAAGTTCATTATTTGAGGATGGAATGGAATATTTAAAAGGGAGAGGTCAGCACATGTGTTGGGGGACATGCTTGAGGGGAAAATGGATTGTTTATTGCACACCATGATGGGGTGTGGAGTAAAAAAATAGAGAGCCCATCATTTCTTGTCTTCAAGGAGAGCATCTTCTTCACTTTGGGGAGGGGGACTCTTGACCGAAGGGTGAGAGGGGGGAGAGAGAGGAGAGTCCATCATTCACTCTTGACCCATCATCATTCATCACCATTCTTCATCATTTTGAAGATTGCAAAGAAGGGGGATTGAGCTAGAGATTGAAGCTACAAGCAAGGATTCATCATCATTCAAGACTTAGGGAGTTTCTTTTGCATTTCATTTACATGTTTATGTCAATAACTATGTATATGATTGTTTTAGACTTTCTTGAGCTATTGAATATGAGTTAATCTTGTAGAACTAAGGCCATGTGAAGGCCAAATTTATGAATCAATATATGTGAAGTTGCTCTTTGTATTAATTCTCCTATTGCTTTGTGTGTTAATTCTATGCTTTTATTCCAATCATGTGTTTGATCACCATATGCTTGCTATCTTGCCTAATCTAGTTGTTCGAGAGAAAATAGATTAGGGTGCAAGAGAATTAACACATCATCCGAAACAAATGAGGGATTGCCCTAGAAATAGGTAAAGATTCCCGGGTGTTGTTAGCCGGATTCGTTCGGGGAAGCTCTAGAACGTTAATGCGTGATTTTTGATTAGATTCTCGGATAGACATATTTAGAGAACCGTCAATTAATCATAGAATTATTATGAGCCGAGACATTGGGTAATAGTTAATTTAGGAGTTTCCACCAAAGCAATAGGAGTCTAATAATTCGAAGAGTAGCTCATATATATCGACGAGTGGATTTGGTCATAGCATGTGCCTTAGTCTTTTTAACCAATTCGTGAGGTTTAATTCATAGCTTGTTCCCTCCTTTGATCTTTCGTTTACTTAATTGTTTTCCTCTTGCTTTACTTTAATTGTCTTTACTTTCATTAAAATCATAAACTGGAATTCAAGTCTCCGTGGTTCGACAACCCGGACTTTTAGTCCACTTTATTACTACCACGACTAGTACACTTGCTATCAAAGCACGTTAAGTATTAGCGTGTCAACTACACTACACACACTTTGCTCTCTATGTTTTCTCTCAATTTTGGGATGCTTAGAATGAAGGAAATTCACTCCTATTTATAGGAGTAATTTTCACCTACCAAAACTCTTGGTTTCACCTACCAAACCACTCTTGGTTTCACCTACCAAACAACTCTTGGTTCCACCTACCAAACAACCTTTGGTTTCACCTACCAAACAACCCTTGGTTTTACCTACCAAACAACCTTTGGTTTCGCTTACCAAACAACCCTTGGTTTTACCTATCAAACAACCTCTTGGTTTCACCTACCAAACAACCTTTGGTTTCACCTACCAATCAACCTTTTGGTTTGTTTCTCCACAAAACCCATCAATCTCCCACTTGGAGACCAAACTCAAAGTTGAAGACACAACCTCTTCTCCCTCTAATTTAATGCGTTCTCTCTCTAGCAAAAGTCAGCCTCCTCTTCACAGAAACTCCAGGCCCACTGAGGCCATGCAAAGCCTCAGTTTTTCGGTGGTAACCCCCTTTGTCAACATGTCTGCCGGATTCTTTGCACCCCAAATCTTTTTCAATTCCAAAGTCTCATCATCTATCATCTCTCGGATATGATGATACTTCAATTGAATATGTTTCGTCCTTGAGTGAAACACCGGATTCTTTGCCAAACAAATGGCACTTTGACTATCACTATAAAGTGCACAATCCCGTTGCTCCTTGTCAATTTCCCTCAGAAAATTCTTCAACCAAATCATCTCTTTTCCAGCTTCTGAAATAGCTATGTACTCGGCTTCGGTTGTAGAAAGTGCTACACATTTTTGTAGTCTTGACATCCAACTAATTGCTGTGCCACCCAACGTGTAAATATAGCCCGATGTGCTCTTCCGACCATCTTGATCACCACCTAAGTCAGCATCCACAAAGCCCTCTAAAGTGATACTACTAGCCTTAAAACTCAAACACATATCTGATGTGCCTTTCAAGTACCTTAGTAACCACTTCACTGCTTCCCAATGTTGTAAACCCGGATTAGCCATATATCTACTCACGACTCCCACTGCATGAGCTATATCCGGCCTTGTACACACCATTGCGTACATCAAACTTCCAATAGCAGAGGCATATGGAACCTTTGCCATCTTTTCTCGCTCCTCGTCAGATTTAGGTGATTGCTCCTTGCTTAGTTTGAATTGACTCCCCAAAGGAGTGCTTCTAGACTTTGCATCAGTGATAGCAAATCTATCAAGCACCTTATGTATGTACCTTTCCTGAGTCAGCTTGAGGCTCCCACTCGACCTATCTCGAATAATTCTCATCCCGAGAATTGTATTTGCAGCCCCCAAATCCTTCATTTCAAACTCACTCGCCAATTGTTGTTTCAGCCTTTTGATTTCCCCCATATTAATCCCTGCAACTAACATGTCATCGACATACAACAATAAAATAATGTAGCAATCTTTAAATCTTTTAAAATAACAACAATGATCCATTTGACATCTAGTAAATGCATTACTATCCATGAACGTGTCAAACCTTTTGTACCACTGTCTCGGAGCTTGTTTCAAACCATACAAGCTTTTCTCTAGCTTGCATACAAGGTTTTCTTTTCTACTTACCAAAAAACCTTCCGGTTGAGCCATGTATATATCCTCCTCCAAATCCCCATGAAGGAATGCCGTTTTTACATCTAATTGTTCAAGATGTAAATCCTCTGCGGCAACAATGCTTAGAACCATCCTTATAGTAGTTAACTTGACAACCGGCGAAAATATCTCACTGTAGTCAATCCCTTCCTTCTGTTGGAACCCTTTGACTACCAGCCTCGCCTTGTACCTTTTACTACCATCTGGCTCATCTTTTACCCGGAATATCCACTTGTTTTGCAAAGCTCTTTTCCCTTCCGGTAACTTGGTCAACCTCCAAGTCTTATTTGTCTCAAGCGAGCTCATCTCATCTTTCATGGCTAGCTCCCACTTGAGAGAATCTCCTACACTCATTGCCTCTTTGTACGATTCCGGCTCTCCCGAATCTGTCAAAAGTAAATAGTATAGGGAAGGGGAATACCTCGTGTTTGGTTTAGGAGTTCTACTCGATCTCCTCAAGGTAGGTTGTGGAGTCTCCGGATCTTCCTCAATCCTATTTTCAACTCCATTTCCTGCAACCTCATCCTCAGTGATCTCTTCCAATATCGCCTTTGATTTTTCATTATCATCAGTCTCTGCCCCAAGTCTATCCTTGTAAAGCACCTTCTCGTTGAACGTAACATCTTTATGCCTTATGATTTTGTTGTTTTGGTAATCCTAGAACCGGTAGCCAAAACTATCTCCACCATAACCAATAAAAATGCACTTCTGTGCTTTTGGATCCAACTTATCCCTATCATCAGAGCTTACCAAGACATAGGATAAACAACCGAAAATTTTCAAATGCGATAAATTTACCTCCTTTCCAGACCAAACTTCTTCTGGTATTTTGAAGTCTAACGGTACTGAAGGTCCCCGGTTGATAAGGTAAGCTGCCGTACTTACTGCATCAGCCCAAAACGTCTTTGGCAACCCGGAATAAAGCCTCATGCTCCTAGCTCGTTCATTCAAAGTTCTATTCATCCGCTCTGCAATCCCATTCTGCTGCGGAGTCCCTGGAATGGTCTTGATCATCTTGATCCCATTCTCTGCACAATAGACTTTGAATTCTTGGCTGTCATACTCCCCGCCATTGTCGGACCTCAGACTCTTCAGTTTCAGCCCCGTTTCATTCTCGACTTCTGCCTTCCACTTCCTAAAGGTATTAAACACATCAGACTTATTTTTCAAAAAATAAACACATACCTTTCTTGTGGAATCATCAATGAAGGTGACATAGTATCTCGACCCTCCAAGCGACTGTACGGGTGCCGGTCCCCATACATCGGTATGCACAAGCTCCAATTTCTCTGCCTTCGGTTCTCTTCCCGTCTTGGAGAAGCTCACCTTTTTCTGCTTCCCAAGTACACAGTCTTCACAAAGACCCAATTCAACCGTCTTTGAGATTGGTAGCTTTCCCTTGGATGCCATGATTTTCATTCCCTTCTCACTCATATGCCCAAGTCACCTATGCCATAGATGAACGTCTTCTGTGGCCTCGACTGCAGCTAACGAGTCCCTATTGATTTCTGTGGTGTATAAAGTCCCCGACTTTTTACCACGAGCCACCACCAAATTTCCTTTGGTGATTTTCCAAGAACCACCACCAAACATTGTGGTGTAACCATCACTATCAATTTGACCCATTGAGATCAAATTCTTCCTCAGCCCCGGGACATGTCTGACATTCTGCAGTTTTAACTGCATCCCCTGTGCCGTCGTTATCGTGACATCTCCCTTACCAATAATTTCTAAGGGTTCATCATCTGCAAGAAATACCTTTCCAAATTTTCTAGAAGTATAATTTGTAAGATAATTTTTACAGGAAGTAGCGTGAAATGACGCACCTGAGTCCAGTACCCATTGGTCAACTGGATTGTCAACACAACAAACCAAAGCGTCTCCGACATCGTCTGTTGCTGCGTTTGCTTGTTGATGTTCCCGGTTGTGATTTTGTCCCGTCTTTTCAGGACAGTCCCTCTTAAAGTGGCCTTTCTTACCGCAACCCCAGCAATCATCACCCTTGCGCGGTTTTGACTTCCCTCGCCCCTTGGACTTGGATCGACCTTTGCCTTTCTGACCACCCCGTTGAACACTTCTCCCTCTGCTTTCCGCACTCAATGCAGCAGATGTGAGTTCTCCTGATTCTCTCCGGTGAATATCCTCGCTTAGAATCAGATCCCGAATCTCCTCAAGCTTCAACTTTCTTTGGCCAGACGAACTACTCACAGCAGTTACCGTCGCACTCCAACTTTCCGGCAAAGAAGACAATAAAATTAAAGCCTTTACCTCATCCTCAAAATTAATATCAACCGAGCTCAACTGAGTGATGATCACGTTGAACTTGTTGATATGATTGGTCACCAATCCTCCCTCCGTCATCTTCAAGTTGAATAAACGTCTCATCAAGTAGACTTTATTCGACGCGGATGGCTTCTCATACATGTTGGATAACGCCTTCATCAAACCTGACGTCGTAGTTTGATCTAGGATGTTAAACATTACGTTTCTTGATAACGTTAATCGAATAACACCTAGTGCTTGCCTATCCAATAATTCCCAATCCTCGTCTGATATCTTTTCAGGCTTCTTCCCCAACAATGGTTGATGGAGTTTCTTCTGGTACAGATAATCCTCCATCTGTGTTCGCCAGAATCCGAAATCTTTTCCATCGAACTTGTCTATATTCACTTTTCTATCGTCAGACGCCATTGATTCTGCACGGATCGTTATAACCCGTGCTCTGATACCAGTTGTTAGGAATCAACGCGCATAAACGAACTTAAAAGTGAAAAAATGAAAGCGAGAAAACAAGACAACGATTTACGTGGTTCGGCAAATTGCCTACGTCCACGGACCTATGCTAGAGAGATTTTATTTATATGAGAGAAGAAAAACGATTACAAGAGATTGAGAGTGTATTGCCCCGAAAGAAAAAACCCCACAAGTGTTTCCCGTGTAGCACAATTTGTATCTACCACAAATTATTTTCCTTAGTATACACTACACTACACACACTTTGCTCTCTATGTTTTCTCTCAATTTTGGGATGCTTAGAATGAAGGAAATTCACTCCTATTTATAGGAGTAATTTTCACCTACCAAAACTCTTGGTTTCACCTACCAAACAACTCTTGGTTCCACCTACCAAACAACCCTTGGTTTTACCTACCAAACAACCTTTGGTTTCACCTACCAAACAACCCTTGGTTTTACCTATCAAACAACCTCTTGGTTTCACCTACCAAACAACCTTTGGTTTCACCTACCAATCAACCTTTTGGTTTGTTTCTCCACAAAACCCATCAATAAGTTTTGATTGATTTTGGGGTTTTAGGTGGGGACGTGTATGGCCTTCTGGCACCGATGTTTGTTACTTTTCAGGCGGTTCAAGAAGGGAAGACGAACAAATCCTATCACTCTATTTGTGATGGAACTTTGGGAGCTATCAAATGGAGCTTTACTATTATAAGGGAGTTTTTTGTATGTGTAATTCTGGAGTTTTTTGTATGTGTAATTCTTACTTCTCGATTATGGATGATCTATGACTTCAAGAGGGAAATTATTATGAAATTAGATTATTGTATGTTACCCCAGTTCATACATGTTTGTCAAAGGTTGGCGTCGGTTGTTTCTGGATTGCATAGGTCGTGAAGGGCCATTGTTGGAGACGATATGCGTCCCGTTTGCAAGTCCCTAACCTACAACGTGAAACATATGACAAAGGGCTAAAATTATATAATTTGAATTTATAAAAAAAGCATTAAGAGTAATTTTGACTCTAAATGAAATAAATCCACTCGTCACAGATATTGTTAACTCAACTAAGCTTTTAAACCTCACTAACGGTGTTAAAAATGAAGGGGTTAATTGATTTTTCAATAATTTAGTGGTGTAACTGATGTTCAAGGGGATATATTAATTTTTACCCATAATCTTATTAAACTAGATTATATTAGCTACCAAACAAGCCCAAGAGAATTTTTTTTTTTGTAATTCGAGGGGTGTGGGTGGAGGTAAAAAGCTTTCTGATTTTGTTGGGAGGAAAGGGAAAGAGTTGTTGGCCCCTCCTAACTCCTAAAACCTAATCATTGGTATAATAGATTTAAATTTAAAGATAAAAGTGATTAAGCAAAGATCTACATCCAAATTAAATTTCAACTCAAACTCTCATACAACATATGTTGTTTGGACCATGCATATAAAAATAAGCTGGTAGTTTATTTTTCAAATATTGAATAAATTAAAAAAAACTTGAAAAATAATTATACCTTCTCGTTTATCATAAGAAAATAGTTACCAAAATGATTCTTTTTGGAATCATCGCCTCTGCTTACAAGTTACATCTCACAACCCCAAATGTCACGATCAGCACAAAATTAGATTTCCCGGCTCTTGAAGAAGCTATAAATGATTCAAGGTTCGGACAGAAAAGTGTCCAACAAACCTTGCAATATATACACCAACAAGAACAATTCTAGCGGTTTCGAGCCCTTGTTTTCATGCAGCTTTGAAGCTTTCTGATAAAAGCTTGTAATATTGTATTTGCTGCAACCAAGAAAAAAAATATGCATTCAAATAACTGTGGTAGGGATCACCAAGGTATAAATCAAAATAATGTGTGAAGTGAACCACACCAACCTTGTCCGAAACTGAAGGCGAGATTTTCACTAAAGCTCTCTCGAAATGTTCAACTTTGATGGTTAATGGTTCGCTTCATGGCAATGTAAGCTTCTCTTCAAGAGAAGCCATAGCGGCTTCATTCATCTGTAAAAGAAAAACGAAAATGTGTTACCAAGGAAACTTATGTTTGGCCACAACCGAGTATAACAATTCATACATGAGAAATGTTACTCCTCCCCAAACTTTAGTCCCCATCTCATTAAAATAAATAGGGTATATAGACAAGCCCGTGTGACCCTAATTACAAAAAACAACCCGAAGTTTGAGAATTTACGATAACTTCCTCTGTCAATATAATTATATTACAATTTCACCATTGTCAATAAAAACCATATCACAGTATTGCCTGCTTTTTGACAATTTGAGTTGTCAGGAAGAATGGATTGTATTAGTAATTTGCCAAATTACAAAAAACAACCCGAAGTTTGAGAATTTACGATAATTTCCCTTGTCGATATAATTATATCACGATTTCACCATTGTCAATAAAAACCATATTACAGTTTTGCCTGTTTTTTGAGAGGAGGAATGGGGTGTAATAGTAATTTGCAAAATTTTAGGAGGGGGCTCGATGGTAATTAACCAATAAGTGGGGGGTGCATGTAATTATCTTAGATAAGACTCCCATTTCTAATATGAAATTTTTTCCAAAATGAACTGGTTTTTAAGGGCTGGTGGTAGTGTAAAAATACACAAATTTCACCTTTTCGGACTCATAGAAAACTCCAAAAAAAAAGGGGGTGGAGAGAGCATATAGAGAAAGTCAAAGATAAAAATAGAGACATACAAGAGCAGAGAGATCGGCGCCACTGAAATTTTTGCAAGCGCTGTCTTTCCCAATGGCCATCAGATCCACAGTGGAATCTATGGGCTTCTTCCGAGCAATAGCTTTCAAGATCATTCCTCGTTCATCTGGGCTAGGTAGAGGTATATATAAAAGCTTCCCGAACCTTCCCGGTCAAAGGACAACATTATCTATGACTACGGGCTTGCCAATATATCAGCAAGATAAGAGATGTCAAAATAAGTGACCAAATCCTAAACATTTTCAACAGAATATTCAACATCCTAATCAACCAAAAGGATAATTAGATGCACCCCACTCATTGAGTAATTACCACGCCCCTGGGATTTCATAAATTATTAATGCATCCCTTGTCAAATCCTGAAAACTCAAAAAAAGGGCAAAATTGCAATTTGATTTTTACTGACGAGGTGAACTTGGAATACGTTTTTACTAACCGCTGATAAATTGCAATATGTTTTTACTGACAAGGGATATTAGTAATTTTTCAAAGTTCAGGGTGTTTTTGGAATGAGGGTCTCATGCAGGGGATATATATGTAATTTACCCTAAGCGAAAATGCCCCAAGAGCTGGGAAAATATTATCTTCTACCTATTTGTAGCACCAATTACATATACACCTTGTCTATGTTCTGCACCATCCAGTTCTATCAGTAGCTACAATGGTAGATAGCATCGATGTTCAGTCCATAATAATGTCAGGACATATTAATCGAGAATATGCTATTAGACAAACCACTTGATAAGCGTTATTTTACTAACCTGGTTCAAGAGCCGCTCAACAACCCACCCCCCTTCTTTACCACGCTTAGTTGTCAATGCATCCACTTGATAGAAAAGGAAGTCTCAGCATACGAAAATATTAACATCTAATGATCAACATGCGAGCAGAACTATAAATTTGCCAAATAATTTGTAGCTTGTATGAACAAAAAGGTATTTGATTGCCGCCTTAAAATATTTCGGTCAGAAGAAAGCAAGGAAGAAGATCTGAAAGTATTATGTCAGAAGAAAACAAGGAAGAAGATCTGAAAGTATACACCAAACATCATTCTTAGTCAGCCTTAAGAGGTGTTTTGGACATATCGATAACTAGGTGCTAAAATTATTTGCTTGATCCATCAATAACAATATTTATTCTATTTCATTTTGTTCAGGGTTTATGTTTTTCAGAACCCCCCCAACCCCAACATGGAAACGGTTATGAACTAATCAACTAAGTTAAAATACCGAGTTCAAGAAGGATTTTCTTAGTCCTAGTATTTCCTAGTTATTTTCCTAGTAGAACTAGGTGCCAAGTCCATAAATACGTTACAACCTCACTCATTTCAGATCATCAACTGGCAGATTTCTTTCCATAAGTGCCCCTTTCTTAAATTAATGACGTGATACCACTAATCCTTGATAATTACTTTTCAACAATTATCTGCATTCAAGCCGAAGAGCCGAAAAGCCAATAATCTGCATTTAAAAAAGACGCGCTAAAAATAAAAGATTTGAAAGAAGCAGTTGAAGACAGTTCCCAAGGAAGAGGAACGTGGGTTCCCCAAGGCCAAGATATATGCGGCTAAGAAGGAAGAAAAAGGACATCATCAGCAGAATCACAAATTCTACAGTTTCATTTTCTTAGAATTAGTCTTAGTCTTAGGAGTAGTTCATAGCGTAAATTAGGAGTAGCCGTAGAATAATTTGATAGTTGCTTGTCAAGGATTGCCGAAATTCGGTTGCGAAGCTTGTATCTACAGTCATTTGTAATCATCACAATCGAAGACTCTCATGGAGGTATAAATTACCCTTTTTTTCAGATTTAAGTATTTGATAGGTTAATTTTATCTTGACTTGAGTTGTTCGATTCATTGTTTCTACACTCGAAATTAATAACCAAAGAGTTAATTAAAGACTTGAACCACCATCCAGCATATCGAACGCAGGGGTTAAAAGATAATCTCAAATTGTAGATTATCACGGGGCTTGGAACGACTATTCGGATCCACCTCATTCTGATTTGTTTTATCGCGAAACACCTTCATTAGTGACGACTTTGGAGACTTTCACTAGTGATATTATCTTGTAGAATATAAATACAAACATCACGAGGCCAAGTGGAAATCTTAAGATCGGGAATGTTTCGGAGGGCCCGGGTAATTTGGTGAGAAATGTTTTTGGGAATTTTAGGGCCTGTTTGGCCCGTTGTTTTCGGCTTCACTTAGCATTTTTGCAGAACAATAAAGCCCAAAATATGTTTGGATCGCTGTTTCCTATCACCTGTTTTTCAGAATTATCAGAACACAAAGTGAAGATTTTGAAGAATAGCTTTGAGGTGTTTTGCAATTAAATTGTCTATTTTAGAACAAAAATTCCCAGAACAATAAAAACACGGAAAGACGTTTACTGTGCACTTACTCCTGCACTGTTCATCAGAAATTTGAAATAAAAGGGTAAAGTTCTGCACTGTTCATCATTTCACAAAGAAAAGGCAGCCTCACTTTCTCTCTCGCGACCGGCAATTTCGCGTGTGTGTGAGAGTTTTTGATTGTTTGTGAGTTTTTGTGTGTGTGTGAGTGAGTTTTTGATTGTGTGTGAGTTTTGTTTTTTTTGTGTGTGTGTGAGTTTTCGTGTGTGTGGTGTGTGTGTGTGTATATATACATCTTGGTGTGTGTGTGTGCGCGCGATTTTGTGTGTGTGTGTGTGCGATTTTGTATGTGTGTGTTTTGTGTGTGTGAGTTTTCGTGTGTGGTGTGTGTGTGTGTATATATACATCTTGGTGTGTGTGTGTGTGTGTGCGCAATTTTGTGTGTGTGCCTGATTTTGTGTGTGTGTGCGATTTTGTGTGTGTGTGCGTGCGCAATTTTGTGTGTGTGTGTGTGATTCTGTGTGTGCATATATATGTGTGTGTAATTTTGTGTGTATATATGTGTGTGTGAAAGTTTTAGAAGAATACAATGGAGGAAGATGAACAGTGATAAAAAAATTGGGGAAGATGAAGTGGAAGAAACAAAATAAAGAGTGGATTAAGCAAACATCAAGTGTGGAAGAAGTAAAAATAAGATTGGAAGAATCAAATAATGGCAAAGTAGTAATTACACCAAACATTTCACCAAAAATGACTAATATGCCTTTAAAATAATATATATGTTACACCTAAAAATAAGTTTATCCAAACGTGTTTTTGTATTTTCTTAATCACAAAACAATTTCATCCAAACGCATTCTCAAAGAACATATATCCGTAGAATAGTGGGCCAAACAGGTTTTCAATAATTTTTTTCTTCAAAAACTGTTCTACAAAACTGTTCTGCAGAACTACAAAAACAAAAACGTGTCAAACAGACCCTTATACTTTCTAAGAACGTGTTTCATGATTTTGTTATGAAAATTTTGTAATTTTTTTATTTAAGTAACCCATTATAGCCTAAAAATCCACCAAGAGACATTAGTGACATTTACCTTTAATTTGATAGCATAATATTTAGTATTATAAGGACAAAAGTGAAATAAAAACTAAATGTTAGGGATGGTAACATAATATTTAGTACTTTAAGTGATTCAAATATGAAATTAAGAACTATTAGTGACATCTACCTTTAATTTTAATTAAGTACGACATATTAGAGCTCATATTATCTCGAAGGTATAAATTGAATACTAAAGTGCAAAACATCAAATATGCATGAGCAGCTAAAAGTAAATACAATGAAAAGTGCACTCTCATGGAATCACATGCTGGGGTATAACAAGGAGATTGAAGTTGAGAACCCCAAACAATTTACTAAGTGGAATATAGATTTGTAGCCACATGCAAGTTATGAATAATTGAACAAAAGAGATGGAGCATGATATACTATATTGAGAATTCCAAATAAGCTATCATGAAAATGAGTATAAGTGTAACACAGATATCTGCCCCATCTCTGTATCGCACTCAATTGGGCAAGGAGGTTCGTTGCAAGGCTCTACGAACTCTCATCTCCAATTCGCTCAACCTTACTTGGAGCTCAAACATCCTCCTCGAATCTCCAATCTGGTGGGTGAATACACAGCTTCCGCAAACTTGTTGAAATAAAGGTTGTGTGCTATTACACACACACTTTTCAGCATCAAGAGAGTGAAGGTCAGATATACTGATTCGGTCATTTCCTCGAACTAGGTTATAAAGCCCGTTCAAGACAACATCGGGAAGGGTTCTATGTATTCCGATCCATCCAGTGGAGGCGACGTGATATCGAGTAGAGAGACTGGTTGGAGTGTTTTTGAAGAATTTGGTGAAGTGGAAGTTCAGGTTTATTTTCCGGATGAGAGATAAGGCTGATTTGATTTTTTAGAATTTAAGAAATTTAATTCAAAGAATTTCACCATTAAAGAATCAAATCTCAGGGGCCATTAGCCCAACATTATCCATTTTTTCAAGTATTACTATGTTAGGGATGGTAGCATCAGAGCACAAAAAATTAACTAGAAATAATAAATCTAAGCCTAAACATGAAGATGAAAACGCGAGGATTTAACGTGGTTTGGCATAACATGCCTACATCCATGAGTCAACCTAGACTACATCTTTATTTATCAATGAGTGAATCAACCAAACACAATGGTTACGAGCCCCTATTTATAAATGAAGAGTCTTGACACACAAGGAAATTAAAACCTAATCTAAATAGGAAACGCAATCTTATTACTAGGTAATTAGGAAAAGACTCCTAATACAAGTCAATTACCAAATTCAAGCCAAAACCACTTAGGAAATAAAAATTCCTTGCTCCAAGTCACTATTCACGCGGTCAAACCCGCATTGACCGCGGTCAAACTACCTTTGACTACCCCGAGACACCTTTTTTTTTTGGCTTCTTTCTTGACTTTATTGACTTTTCACAATCATTTGTATCAATCACTCCCCACAAACCCATCAATCTCCCACTTGGAGAATGATCTTCAAATTCTCGAACTCAACTTGAACCACCACTTCACTTTTCCTAAGTGAACCTTAGTCTAGTTGACCCATCCCCAAACCCAATGGAGATCAAACCCCGAGACCTCTCAATGTTTCATCAATTCATTCGTCCTCTAGTGTCACCCACTTGACGAACTCTCTCTATGAACATCGTTCCCCTTTTTTGAACCCTCGCCACTACCCTATTCTTTTGGTGATCAGCCAACTTCTGAATACCGTGGCATATCCATCTCGGCCCAACTGACCCTTGGATATAGGTTACTCTAAAACCAGAACATGTCACAATCCAAACCGCATCGGTCAACCCGTCCACTGACATCTTTCCACCAAGGACTTTTTCAACGGCAATCTCGAATCCCTCACATATCTGCTCTCTGCCCCTGCATGAGCTATGTCTGATCCATCTGCCAAATTTTTCAATGGCTAACACGGGCCACTGACATATCTGCTCGAGCTCCCACTCCACGAGCTATGTCACATCCCTCTACCAATAAACCCACTGCTCTGCGAATCTACCTACCCAGTTTTCGCATCCCACCACCATGACTTCTGACTCCACAGTCAACCCCTCCCAGCACCGCTTCCTGTCTTCATGGTTTCTCTCTACGTGGTTATGCCTCCACAACCCTGTCCTCTGGTCTCTCGACTACATGGCTCTACCCTCTTGGTTACCAATTCTATCATTCTGACCTCTGGCTCGGTGGATTTGCTTTCTTGACACCATAGCTCTGCCACCTCGATCTCCAGCAATTCGTTCGCTCTCTCTTGGTAACACGAATTTGCTCTCTGACCTTTGGCTCTACTGATCTGCCTCTGGCACAGCAACTGCTCCCACTGGCTTTGTGTTCTACCCACCTGGCAACACAAATCAGCCTCTGATGCTGCGGATCTGCCTCTCTGCTGGCACCACGATTTTCGAACGTTTTCTCATTAACGTTAAACGAGATTACTCTTCTTTGGTTGACGATCTACCCGATCTCATCCTCCTCTGTCATCTTCTCCGGATTTACCACAACCTCAATTCGTGCTCCTTGGAACGAAATCATCGAGCTTGATTATTCTTCCATCTCTTACCATCATTCCCACGATGAAATCCGCGTTTAACCAAAAATGCTTCCCCATAGATCTTGATTTAGGAGCTCTTCTAAATCTAAAACCTATAGCTCTGATACTAGTTGTTAGGGATGGTAGGCATCAGGGCATGAAAAATAAACAAGAAACAATAAATCTAAGCCTAAACATGAAGATAAAAACACGAGGATTTAACGTGGTTCGGCATAACTTGTCTACATCTACGAGTCAACCTAGACTACATCTTTATTTCTCAATGAGTGAATCAACCAAACACAATGGTTACAAGCCTCTATTTATAAGTGAAGAGTCTTGACACACAAGAAAATTAAAACCTAATCTAAATAGGAAACGCAATCCTATTACTAGGTAATTAGGAAAGGATTCCTAATACAAGTCAATTACCAAATCCAAGCCAAAACCACTTAGGAAATAACAATTCCTTGCTCCAAGTCACTATTCACGCGGTCAAACCCGCGTTGACCACACAGCTGACTCGGTCAAACTGCCTTTGACCGCCCCGAGACACCTTTTTTTTTGGCTTCTTTCTTGACTTTATTGACTTTTCACAATCTTTTGTATCAATCAGTCTCCACAAACCCATCATTACTATACGGCCCAACTCTTACTGGATTATTCTTGTTTTCATCTCGTTTATCATCCGCGATACCATTTGGGATGTTTGAGTATTAGTCCATTAGACATATGAGATCATGAAGAGTTTTGGTTACCCTATATTGTAGTTAGTGCCTATTTGGTTCAATAAGCCAGGGAAATATTATTTTTTAAACTTTCGACAAATAAGAAGAGAGTCATAAATGGTAGCTGGATAAAGAGTCATTTTAGCCTGGCACTACTACAAAAATACACTATTACAGCGCACCTATTAGCGGTTTTCGGAAAATTGCTGAACGGAGGGACCTATTATAGCGGTTCATACATGAACCGCTGTAATAGGGTCAAACTAATCACCTATTACAGTGGTTCTTCTTAGAACCGCTGTAATAGACGTATTACAGCGGTTCAACGAAGAATCGCTGTAATAGGTTTAATCCTATTATAGCGGTTCAACCAAGAACCACTATAATAGCACCCGCCCCCCTCCAAAACTAAAAAACCCGGCACTTCCCCCTCATTTTCTCTCTCTCTCTCTCACTCGACTCTCTTTCTCTACTCTCTCTCTCTCGCTCGATTCTCTCTCTCTACTCTCTCTCTCTCGCTCAACTCTCTCTCTCTACTCTCCCTCTCTCTACTCTCTCTCTCTCGCTCGACCACCACCATCACCACCCTCGTCGCCGGCCGTCCCACCACCACCGTTGCTCTCTCTCTCTCGCTTTCTCTCCCTCTCTCTCTTGCTTTCTCTCTCTCCGCCCGTCGCCCCTAGCCGTCGATCGCCCGCCGTCGTCGCCCCGCCGCCCCTCGCCTCGATCGCCCTCCGCCAGTCGTCCACCGCCACCTTGGGTAAGGGTATCTCTCTCTCTCTCTCTATATATATATATATGTGCATATGTATATGTATTTATGTATGTGTGGGTGTATGTATTTATGTATATGTGGATGTATGTATATATATTTGTGTATGTGTGGGTCTATGTATATATATTTATGTATGTGTGGGTGTATGTATTTGTGTATATGTGGATGTATGTATATATATATTTGTGTATGTGTGGGTGTATGTATATATATATATATATTTATGTATGTGTGGGTGCATGTATTTGTGTATATGTGGATGTATGTATATATATTTGTGTATGTGTGGGTGTATGTATTTTTGTGTATATGTGGGTGTATGTATATATATTTATGTATGTGTGAGTGTATGTATTTGTGTATATGTGGATGTATGTATATATATTTGTGTATGTATAGGTGTATGTATTTTTGTGTATCGCTGGGTGTTAATTACATTTAATTTGGGATTAAATTGTGGTTATTTTGTAGTTTAGGGTACATTGATCCAACTGGTGATCTATATTTATACTTCGTTGTTGAAAATATAATATTTTATTTGTAGTTTTATGTGATTTATGTGATCCAACTGGTGATCAATATTTGTATTTGCTAGAAATATGATGTTTTATGTGATCCAATTGGTGATCAATATTTATAAAATGATGCTTTATTTTTAGTTTTATGTGATTTATATGATCCAACTGGTGATAAATATTTGAAGTTGCTTGAAATATGTTACTTTATGTGATCCAATTGGTGATCAATATTTTCGTATAGTGAGATCGACATTTTGGGTTTGTTGTGGGTGAAAGATTAGAGTGTTGGGTTTGTTGTGTTTGAAAGGTACGAATTTTGTTGGTTGCAAGTTTGGGGGAAGATTAAGTCGAGAACTTGGTAAAAACATTTGCGTCGTTACTCTGACGAATTTTTTCTAGAATAATGGGAAATAAATTAAAATAAAAATTATTTAATTAATTCAACTATGAAGTGATATTTTAATTGTTTAATTTAATTAATTCAGAATCAAGATGGATCGAAGTTGGATATTAGCGGATCGTATGTCGGAGCAATATGAGAAAGGGGTTAAAGAATTCATCAATTTTGCGATTGAGCATGCATCAGATAGGACTAGAATCAGTTGCCCGTGTTTACGTTGTTGTTTTGGAAAGAGAGTTAGTCCACGTGAATTGGAAGATCATTTGGTGTGTAATGGAATTGATAAAAGCTACACACGTTGGACAAGACACGGTGAGAGCAGTGTCACCTGAGATGATTTAGGTGGTACGTCATATCGATCACGGGATTTGGACATGAATGATTATGAGCCTGATCGTTTGGAGGAGATGACAAATGTGATTGAGGAGGATTTGCGAAATTGTCCCAAGATGTTTGACAATTTGACAAGTGATTCAAAGACACCACTGTATAGTGGTAGTAAATTCACAAGATTGAAAGCAGTCCTAAACCTCTACAAGTTAAAAGCCAACAATGGGTGGAGTGATAAGAGTTTCACAGACTTACTTGATCTATTAAAAAACATGCTACCCGAGGATAATGTGTTACCTAATCGTACTTATGAGGCTAAGAAAATGTTAACCTCAATTGGCATGGGATATGAGAGGATACATGCCTGTCTCAATGATTGCATATTATTTAGAACTGACTACGCATCATTGAAGGTTTTTCCGAAATGTGGCGCCTCGCGGTACAAGAAGAACCGATCTGCTCCTGTCAAAACCATGTGGTATTTACCCATAATACCACGATTTAAGCGCATGTACAGTAGTAAAGAGTTAGCCAAGGACTTGACATGGCATGCTGATAGAAGGCTTGAAGATGACAAGATTCGACACCCCTCAGATTCTCCTCAATGGAAAAAGATCGATGATGATTTCCCTGAATTTGGTGAAGAATCAAGAAACCTTCGCCTTGTATTGGCTACAGATGGCATGAACCCTCATGGCTTGCAAAGTAGCTCACATAGTACTTGGTCGGTAATTTTGATGATCTACAACCTTCCCCCATCGCGATGCATCAAGCGAGAACATATAATGATGCCTACACTCATTTCTGGGCCGAAACAACCTGGAAATGATATAGATGTCTACTTGGCTCCTTTAATTGAGGATTTGAAGGTGTTGTGGGAGACCAGTGTTCATGTTATATGACGGGTTCAGAGAAAAAAATTTCAATCTCAGAGTCATGTTATTTGGAACAATCAATGATTTTTCGGCAAGAGCAAACCTCGAGGGATATGGTGTACATGACCAATGTGGATGCCCCATATGTGTCAAGAGTACAGATCAATATCGATTGACACACTCTCAGAAATATGCATTCCAAGGGCATCGGAGATGGCTAAATCGGAACCATAGATATCGTCGGTGGAAAAAAACTTTCAATGAGAATATAGAAGAAGGCCGAGCTCCTAAGTGCTTGACTGGTGAAGAAGTGTTTGAGAATATAAAAGACTTGGAGGTTAAATTTGGAAAGACTTTTGCAGGTGGCCTTGCAAAAACTGGGTGGAAAAAAAGGTCAATTTTCTTTGAGTTGCCGTATTGGACGTCTTTACATGTTAGACATTTTCTTGATATTATGCATATTGAGAAAAATGTATTTGATAGTGTCATTGGTACACTTCTAAATGTGCCCGGAAAGACAAAAGCTGGCATAAAGGCAAGGTTAGACTTGGTTGAAATGAAGATAAGAGAAAAATTGGAACCAACAAATAAGGGAAAACGTACTTATTTGCCTCCAGCAGCTCACACTCTATCCAGGAAAGAAAAAATTACATTATGTGAGTTTCTTAATGGAGTGAAAGCTCCAGAAGGGTATTCTTCAAATATTAGCAGTCTTGTATCAATGAAGAACTTGAAGCTAAAGCACATGAAGACTCACGATTGTCATGTGATCATGGATCATTTGCTACCAATTGCTATACGGGCCATTTTGCCAAAAAAGGTGAGAGAAACTATAACCTTATTATGTTTCTTCTTCAAAGCAATGTGGAGCAAGGTGTTTGATCCTGAACAATTGCCTGCACTTCAGAAACAAATTGCCATCACTTTGTGCGAGCTTGAGATGCATTTTCCACCAGCGTCTTTTGATATAATGACTCACCTACCTATTCACTTGGTTAGAGAGACACAACTATGTGGACCGAATTTTATGAGATCTATGTATCCGGCTGAGCGTTATATGAAGGTATTAAAAGGCTACGTGAAAAATCGTAGTAGACCGAAAGGTTGCATTGTTGAACGGTACATAGTGGATGAAGCGATTACATTTTGCACAGAATATCTGAAAGATTCTAACGTTGCAGAGCTTCCAAAGTCTCATGTTGTGGGAGGGAGAACAGAAGGAGAAAGCGTACTTGGAAAGCAATTAGTTAGTGTTCCTTGCACATAAAGGGATCAGGCACACCTATATGTGCTCCACAACACCGATGAGGTTGAGCCATATGTTGAAGAGCACAGGGACCAACTTAGGAGATTAAATCCAAATAAAAATGAGAGTTGGATTTCAAGAGAGCATAATAAGAGTTTCTCTGATTGGTTCCGAAAGCATATTCAAGAGAAACAGAACGAGAATCCACTTTCAGTTTCAGATAAATTGGCACGGTTGTCGATGGGACCGGGTAGACTTGTATTTTTTCATTCAAGTTATCGTATAAATGGTCGCACATTCTATACAAAAGACCAAGATGAATGGAGTACAATGCAAAATAGTGGGGTGAGTCTTGTAGCTCAAGCAATGCCTATCTCAAGTGCGAGATATAATAACCCTATCTATGCTCATTTATCATATTATGGGGTGATTGAACATATATAGGAGCTGGATTATAGTTGGTTTCAGGTGCCTGTATTTGGGTGTAGGTGGGTTGACAATAAAAATGGTGTCGATAATAGTGAAATAGGTTTCACTCGAGTAGACCTTGAGAGGGTGGGTTACAAAGATGAACCTTTCATTTTGGCATCACAAGCTAAGCAAGTGTTTTTTGTCATCGATCCTATTGATAAGAGGTGGTTAATTGTTTTATCGGCAAACAAAAATACTTGTATTGAGGATGATAGTTCATATAGTGATGATGATGGAGAAAATCCTATCTTAGGTGATTCACAAGCCACTGATAGTGATGGTGACTTGGATATCAGTGATGATGAATTGTATATGCGACAAGATCACCAAGAGGGGATATGGATTAATCCATCTGTTCGTCGACGTACTAAACAAAAGGGTCGTACTGAGGGGAAGCAAAAGACTACTAAGCCAACGACAAAATGAAACGATGAAAGGTATTTGAACTTATGTGATAATTATATGATATACTTATTTCCTAAACTTTTTTCTTGCTTCATATAAGCACTTGTTAGTATATGAGTCAGGGCGTCTCTTATTAGTGTATGAATTGAAAAATTATGTTGTTGCTATATGAAACTAACTTCTGTATTTTTGGCTTTTATAGGTCGATATTGTATACCGCCGCCACCACCGCCGCCGCCACAGCCACCGCCGCTCTGCGACCACCACCGCCCCCTCCACCACTACCACCACCACCACCGTAAGCTTCTTCTCTCTCGCTCTCTCTATATGATAACGAGTATTATTATTTGAATACATATCATGAGTATAACCTGTTTGTTGATATGTATTTTGATTATGTATCGTGATTGGATCAATATGTGTTGTTTTGTTGACATCGTTTAATGCATTCATGGTTTTGTGAAATTTGATTGGTTTTGTGAAAGAATTGATGGATTGGTTTTATTGTTTGCAATTTTGGGGGAAGATTAAGTCGAGAACTTGGTAAAAAAATTTGCGTCGTTACTCTACCGAATTTTTTCTAAAATAATTGTGGCGTTATTTGGTACTATATATTTGGTATATGAATCTAAATTCTGTATTTTTGGCTTCTGTAGGTCGATGGATTCTGGGGGTGCTTCAAAGAAACGTATTGAAAATGAGATACGTAGAGGTATCGCTACAATGAAAAAAGTCATAAATGCCAGAAGTAAAGGCTTAAAGCTACCAGTCGGCTGGAATAAGAATGGCCAACCAATTGACCTAAATAAATTAATATTTGTTGGTTGCATTGGAGTCATAGCTCGTGAGAGGGTGCCGATTACCATCAGTGATTGGCGACACGTCTCGGAAGCAACAAAATCAGCAATTTGGAATGAAATAGCTGTAAGTTGGTTATTATCATGTTTCTAATTGGTTAATGTATTTTTTGTTTATTCAATTTTCTCAAAATTATAATTCCATATATACTTTGTTGTTTGTTTTTCATAGTTGGCCTTTGATATTGAAGAAAGTAGACAAAAATTTGGTTTAGCCGAAGCTGGAAAGCTAGCTTGAAACTTCAGGAGCTTCTTGAGCAGAGTGTGGGTAGAGGATGATAAAGGGAATATTAATTACAGCCCACCCCAAAAATATAATATATCTCACGAAGATTGGACAGCGTTTTTACATATTCGGAAAAGTGAAGGTTTCCTGGTAATTATTTTAATTTACGGTTTCATTTGTTGCATATTGCGTTTATATGAAACCATATACATTGACTAATGCTTTGATTATGTAATGAACAACAACTAAGTAGGGAAAATCAGGAAAGAGCAAAGGAACCTGAATATCCTTATAGGAAATCACGTCTTGGATATGCTCAACTGGAGCAAATTGAGGTACGTAGTTCGTTTAACAGTGAATCCTTACAAGTTTTCTCATAAAAATTCCTTATTACTATATATATATATATATATATATATATATATATATATTAATCATAATATAGATGGAAAAAAGTAAGGAAACTGGGTCAGATTGCACAGACGTGACACGAGCACTCGTGTGGAGGATTGCACATTCTGACAATAGCATAACATTGATAATGTCAATGTTAAAAGAGTAGCGGATGAAATTGTGAGTTATTTGCAATTTTAGCTATATCATGTGTTGTATGTTTTTTTTGAAATATTTCTAAAAGAGCAAAGTTCACTAATTTTTAAATGTATTATTACAGGAGTGCTTATCACAGGAGGGTAGCCATAGTGGAAATGAGAGGACCCGGGATGATATATTGGCTAAAGCTCTTAAAAAGAAGGAGCATTCGGGTCGCGTTAGGGGTGTAGGGTTTGGGGTATCACAAAAAAACTACTTTACTATTTCAAAGCCTTATAAAAATGAGGAGATTGATAACTTGAAAAACATGGTGCACATGCTCACTGCATCACTATCCTCATTGCGACGCGAGTTTGACAAGCATAGGGCGTCTGGGTCGCAGCAACCACATGAAGATGAGGCGGTTTCTTTGAAAGATAGCTGCCCAGATCCAGTTAAGAACCTTCCTCAGGTAATGATATGAAATTATTAAGTGATCATATAACTTGCAATTCTCTAAAACACACACAATTTTCTAATATAATGGTATATATATATATATATATATATATATATATATTATATGTAGGTTGTGGCGCCATGTCAATTGGCACGTTCAACACCGTCTTATCGTATGGTGACTAAAGGACAAATGTACAATCGATCAGATGATAGAACGATGCATACACGTCCATTACCCTCCCACCTTGTGAAAGTGATGATTGACATTGCAATTGAAGATATTGCACCCCTACCAGTCCCTCTCGCTGATGAAGGAGTGTTCACAGTTTCTGAGGCTGTGGGATACATTGTTGCTTGGCCTAAGAGTCTTGTCACTGTCAGTGATGCATCGGTATGTAATTATTAATATTTAGCCATTAATAAATTATAACAATTGTTTAAGGTTACTAAATATACTTTGGTTTGTAACATTCACGTTTTGTTTTCTTTGCTTAAATAGTCTCTTGGAAAATCCAAATTATCAGTTGGAAAACATAAATTAGAGATGACGAAGCACTCAGCTGTCAAACGAACACCTCCAATGGCCAACCCTTCACGTGAAGATGACAGAGCAGCAGACGTAACAGCTGATCAACGCCCTCAGCCACTTGTAACTCTTGAAAGGTACCTGCAGTTAATGCCTATTGAACAACTGGTCGTTATAGACATTCCCGAGGCAATCTATAATAACGAACCCTATCAAGAGTATCTTGGGGGGGAAGAGATATGTCATTTTTTGCGCAAAGAACAGATAGGAGTCTTTATCATTTCAGTTTACATTAAGTAAGTTCTTAAATATGAATTAAAAAAAGTAAGTTTTTAAATTATTTTGCTGCATTAATTTGAACTATATATGTTTATTTTCGTTGCTCAAATTGATTTTATGCTCAATTTAGGTGTTTGTGGGCTAAGTACGTGGTCCCCGAAGAGAAAGTAAATAATTTCGGGTTCCTTAGCCCACATACTATAGCTGCGGGAGCAAGTCTTAATCCCTCTCAGCGTATCATACAAGCGCAATATATGACAAATGCCATGAAAGATTGCGCAGACGGGAAGTTGTTTATTGCACCTTACAACACCGGGTGAGCTACTAAAAACCCAACTTTATTTTGTAAAATTTGTTACGTCCACAAAACTAATTTTGAACTTATCTTTTGAATGCTTTTTAGGGGACATTGGGTGTTGCTTGTGATTGATCCAATTAAAGAAATCGTTTATTATTTGGATTCTTTGCAAGAACCGGCGTGATATGAAAGAAACATTCAATCAGTAAGTTTTTCATTCAATCAATGTATCCATTATATTTAATATTAATTTTAAAGTGTATATATCTTCCTAGATTTCACAGATATATTTGCTTGATATTTACAGCTTTCATTGTTTTTTGATGTTTTTAACAGTGCTGTGTTGATGTTTCGTGCAAATCGTAACACCCAAAAGATCAAATCCAAAAACATGGCCTGTAAATGGACTTGTATAAAGGTTAGTATAATTTTATATTTTCAAGAGATTATTCGTATAAAAGTTATTGTTCTAATACAATTTTGATTTCAATTTTGTAGTGCCCCATGCAGTTAAACGATAAAGATTGTGGCTTCTTCATTATGAAATTTATGAAGGATATTATTAGCCACGGAGAATCTACAATCCCACCAATGGTATGCATATATAATCTAATTAATACTCATCATCAAATTCTAATTTCCCTTTTTAAGTTATTAATTAAACCTTTAATTTGTTGGGTTTTCAATCTATATCTTGCAGTACTTTCCTGATTGTCAATACGTCACTTACTCTATAGAGCAACTTGATGAAGTACGTTGCAAATTGGCACAATACATTTTCCAATGTGCTTTTGGTATGGTGTAAGTTGCAAATTGTTGTAAATTTTTATTTGATTTGTTGTATTTAATTGGTTGATTGTAAACTCGTTATCATTTGTTGGAGATTATACATAAAATTTGATATGTTGTTAGGAGGAAAGAATTGGTTTTTGTTGTTAGAGATGAGATCATTTGGTGAAGTTAATTTTCGGTTTTAATTTGTTGTTTATGCTGAATTGATTTTTATGGTTTGTTGTGTTAGTATGTTGAATTTTGATTTTTATGGTATATGTTGTACAGTACGGCTAGGGGGGAAAAAAAAACCGTATCACCTATTATAGCGGTTATTACCATAACTGCTATAATAGCATTTTCCAAAAAAGATAAATAAATAAATAACCCACCAATTACAGCGGCTATTCAAATAACCGCTGTAATTGGTGGGAACAATTACAGCGGTTATTTCAATAACCGCTGTAATTGGTACCTATTACAGCGGTTAAAGTGTAAATCAATTACAGCGGTACCTATTACAGGTGTAATAGATCAAAAAAACCGTTGTAATAGATCAAAAAAACCGCTATAATAGGTCATTTCTGTAGTAGTGACACGTCCTAAGTATGGATAAACCAACTTATGATCAATAGTGTGTGATGTCAGTTTGATAAAAACGTTCACCGCTCATCTATAACGCCGGAATTAATTATTTAAAAACTTAAATTCTAATCAATCTCCAATACCGAAAACTGAATCAATATTTAACTTGTTAACTAATATTTCGGGCACGATGCACTGTGTATCGTGCCGTGGGCGCCCCCTATATATATACACACGCAAGAAACATTTATTTTATTAATTGACAAAAATAAGTTTACTAATTTTTTTATTTCTTTATTTAAATTTTATTTTTTAATTGAAATATGATCATTTTAAGGTTAAAAGAGTAATTACTCAAAATTCATCACCTAAAATGATATATTTAACCTTAAAAATGACACATGTCAATCATGTGAGGAAACTTCGGTGGAATATTTTGCCCGAATATGCTTAAATATAAAAAAAGTATAAATTTTATAAAGATCGGGATGTTAAGTGGAAAAAAAAAGTATCTAAAAAATAGTGTAAAAATGGCTATAATTTGGAGGTTTGATATTTTCAACCCTTTTCGTTTCTTTGGGGATAAACTTTTGGAATTACCCACATTTACAAAATTGAAGCCGTACTTAATTATCAACTTGTTATTGATTATTGATTAACAATTGGCTAGGTTGCACGGATACGGATACGAGGATACGGGGATACGGACATGGCGACACGGATTTTCAAAAATTTAGGATACCGACACGGCAAGGATACGGCTATATATAATAACTAATAATATATATTACATATATGCATATATTATATATATATATAGATACATAAACATTTAAATATTAATAAATAATAATGTACCAAAGCAAAAACAAAATAATAACTAAGAAATATTTAAAAATTACACAAATAGATTTATTATATAAATATTAGTGAACATGCTGCCGTTACACAAATAAAAATATTATATAAATATTAGTGGACACAAATAGAAAAAATGAAGCATGTCCTTTCTGCTGCCTTTCTCTTGTAGTGCTGCTTTTGTCCCTTCTAAGTTAGTCATTTTTACAATTTAGGCCCCTCCATGTTTTGAAAATAATAAAAACGACCCCGCCGTATCCTAAACGTGTCGGGCACACGTGTAGCCGTGTCCGACACCGTATCCCTTTATTTCCTTTGTATTTTAATTGGCAGACACGCCACTTGGCGTATCGGATACATATCCGAGCCGTATCCGTATTCGTATCCCCGGGTATCCGACACTACATTTCGTGAATTTTAGAAGTATCCATGCATCATAGACAATTGGCTGGTGATAATGCCAGAGCAAAAACAGTGTAATTGACATAATTACCTGATCTAGCACGGATTTTTCCCCTACTATCCCAGTCAAGAGGATCAACAATACGCAGAAACAACACGCTATCAATATTATAGACTGCACTCATACGATGTTGAGTTGCCTACGTACTCGTTCGGGATCAAGTCTAAACGTAGTTCGAATAAGGTGGTTAGAATTGATATGATTCGTAGTATTATGATCACTCGTATTTGTATAAGAGGTTCGTACTCTCGAGTCTCCGATTATCTATGCTCCACGAGTAGTGATTCGTAGTATTTATGGCTCAGATTCTTGGTCCCCACTTCTTCATAAATGACTATATTTATAGAGTTTTCATTCGATACTGTAGGGCGAATGATTGACAAGACGTCTTGCCTACGGATTCCCTACACGTGTATCAGATGGGTGGTACAGATTCGACGCCCATCGGGTCGGGCCATGAACCGACCCTACCCGAATTTCAAAAACACGCGGATCTTGGAGTGTAATGCAAATACCAAGGTTATAGGGACTGGGTGTGAAACCTGTCTCGTTTCCTCGTATTCGAGGTAGTATTTCACATATACGACCCTATATATTCCAAGGAATACGAGCTGACGACTATTAAATCTAATAATATTTTAGGTATATCATTAAGTCCCCCACTTCGTGAGTGAAGGGGAAAATACCTGAAAGTTCTTGACCCTTGACTGACGAAGTACAGTTTTATGCAATTGTTACCTCTTCTGGGCATTTACTCCCTTGCTTTTATTCTTAATTATAAGTCATCCACTGCAATCATTACCTTGCAGCCGTTTCTTCTAATTAACTCTGACATGCCGTTTCCCGAGAAACGTGTCTGTGCTGCCACTCCGTCCTTTCGAATTCCAAGAGACGCAATTGGAATTTGGAACATCACGTATTTACACCGTCGGATACAACTTTTGATTAAACGATCCGGACCGTTGATTTCAATTTACCCCCCACTATATATATGGAGGACTTACCCTCTCATTTGAATTTTTACTCTTCTTCAGCCTGAGTTGACAGCAGTAAAACGTCGCATCGCACCTTCCAGAGTCCTTGCTACTCGGAGATCCTCTTCCGTCCAAAATCCGAACTTTTTCAAGCCGCTAGGTATAAGCTTCATCTCTTTTTCTTTTATTAGTCCCATACTTTGCATATATATCTTTTTTCTTTTATCACTAATGAGTACCTCCGGTGTGGGTGCCTCGCCCCGAGTCTCCGACGAGGAGAATGAGACCTCGTCTGATCATAGCGAGTCAGATAGTAGTTCTAGTAGTCCCGAGACATCCCCCGAACCCGCTGTGAATAACCCACCCATAGCCCTTGAGCCCGAGTCCCCTGACGTTCCCCCTCCATATTCAAATCTCGAGGGAGACGAGGATGTTAATGCCCAGCTATTTCCTGATATGGATAGGGCTCAGAGGCAAATTCCTTGGCTAGGTTACTCCTCAATCTTGACCGCATCGAATATTGCGGATATTAGGACTAGATATCACATCCCTCCAGAGTATCGTACAATAGTCCCCAACGAGGGCGATAGAATGCATCGTCCACCCCCAGGGTTTCGCACCATACATGTAGCCCATCTTGCATCAGGCCTTAGATTTCCCCTTCATCCTGCCATAGTAAACATTCTTCTACATCTTCGTTTGAGCCCACTCAATTACTTCCAAATTCGTATAGGCATATAATTTTCTTTATAGTCGTAATGAGGATGTACAGGGTTCATCCGAACATAAAAAACTTCAACGGTTTTCTATCAGTGCATCGAAGCACGCAATCCAAGGACGAAGGCTTTTTCTTGCTCGCACCCCAGAGTCATTGTCGTTTACAATCTCGAACTCAATCTTCATTTGGAGATTGAAAGAAAAAGTTTTTCTTCAACGCTCTACCCTTAAACGAACATTGGAATGTACCTCGTCCATGGGGTATGGACCTCGTTGAGTTGAGCAACGTGGGTCGACCCACTATACCTCGACGAACATTGAAACGCATTCTCAAACGGTTGTTCAATCCCGAGGTCGTGATGAGTGAATCAGTGCTTGTCACATGTGGGCTAAGTAGCGCCAACGTGCCTCCCGTCGAAAATCTGGGTAACTTTTAGACCCGTGTTCTATCCATTACAACGCCTCGTAACATATTCGATGTATTGCATCTCTAACACTTACTTTTATCCTCCGCAGCAATGGAAGAAAGATAGGCTCGGTTGGATAAGAGGGCCGTTCTTGCGGTTGAGGCGGCTCAACGGGCAGCAGCAGCAACAGGTCGAGGTACTGGCCGGGGTCGTGGCCGTGAACGAACGCAGGGGCAACCCGCCCTGAGGATCGGTGAGCCTCAAGGCCAGGGATCCACTCGTGCACAGCCATCACGCACGACTCCAAACGCCCCTCGTCCTCCTTGAAGCAGCAGCACTGCAAATGACCCTGAGACCGAGGAGGGTACTCTCGTCCGTCGGCGCCGCCCCGAGGCAATCGGGGAGCTAGCGGGCGCTCCATATGGTTGCCCTGAAAAACGACCTCACCGGGAGGCAACGGCTCAATCCGCTCCCGGCGAAACCGCAATTACAGCCCCTCCGTCTAGCACGCCAGACGAGCCTTGTGCTCGCGATTTTGAACTGCTTAATGAGGCCGAGTCATTACTTCTTAATGACTACCTCGAATGCGAGGTGACTGAACGTGCGCCTCCTCGTCCGGATCAACAGCCCCTCATCCAAGATTGGCACATCTACCCGGATAGCAGCATAATCAAGGATCGCAGTGGCAATACTGCAATCGAGGTATACCAACGCACTCTGCTGCCCAAGGATAAGGCTCTGATCCTCGACCAGCCTCATCCCATTGTCGAGAAGCAAGCAGCTCAGTATCTCGAAAAGGTATACTAGTTTCGTCTTAGTATCTGTCCATTCTAAGCCCTATCCTCTTCTATAACCTCGTTTGATCTTTTATCGTTTCAGACGAAGCTCTTGATACATCAGCTGTCCCTTACTAACTCGAGCTTCAAGGAAATCTTGAGGAGAAAAGAACAGGAGCTCACAGATTATAAGGGACTAGTCCAAGCCGAGTTGCTTACTGCCCAAGAGGATAAGGAAAAAGCCTCTTCTCTACAAGTAAGCTCGACTGGGAACTTAATATGTTATTTTCATTGCATTTGGTATAAGATGAATCTTATTCTCATCACTCGCAGACGGAGCTCGATATGCTTTGCCGGTCCTACGATACCGATAGGGGTGTACATAAACCCGCACAACCCGCCCGACCCGCTCAAACCGACCCAAACCGCCCAAAAACCGCCGGTTTGAAATTATTAAAAAATTGTGGTGGGTTGAAAAAATTGCAACCCGCCACTTTCGGGTCGGGTGGTGGGTTTAATAATTGTAACCCGCTTAACCCGCCACCCGACCGCTAATTGTATATGTCCTAAGTGTGTATATATATATATATATATATATATATATATATATAGTTAAAGATTAATCCTAAACTCTTAAAACTATATATGCATATATATAAACTCTAATAAGATTAGTAGTTTTATTCATATTTATGTAAAACACTTTATTTTTAATTTGAGTAAACAATAACATTTGTTTTTACTTGATTTGAACGAAAATGTAGATGTATATTTTGATGATAAACTTATAAAATAATTTGACCGTTAGCTTCTGTCAGTCCGTTAGCTTGGGGATGACCGACCGATGTGAAGTTTTGCTGTATCTTCAACTCGGAGCACCAATCAATGATAGCTTTACCATTGAATTGCGTCCCATTTTCAGATATCAGTATTCGAGGTATACCAAAACCTGCATATTATATTCTTCCAAATGAGAATTACATTGTCATTCGGATTGATTCGATTGTATTTAGGTTAATTAACCTGCATATTATATTCTTCCAGATGAAGTCAATGACGACTTTCTCTGTGATGCGAGCCACAGGTTCTGCTTCTATCCACTTCGTGAAATGCTCAATTGCCACTATAACAAATTTCTTTTGATTTTGAGCGGGAGGGAAAGGTCCTGCATACAATTTAATTAGTTAATCATACACTTTGTCATTTTATAACACGTGTGTCGATGAGGTTATTCACCGTACCTAGGATGTCAATGCCCCATTGGTCGAATGGATATGCATTTTTATTGCTTCCATAGGGGTCCCTGGTTGATGTATCTCATTAGAATGCAGTTGACACTGCCGGCATTTTTTGGCAAATCCATATGCATCTTTTACCAAGGTGGGCCAAAAATAACCTTGCCTAGTTATTTTTTGAGCTAATGATCTACCTGCAGAATGATTTCCACAACTCCCCTCGTGTATTTCTCGTAGAACATATTCCGACTCTGATGGCGTTACACATCGAAGCAGCGGCCCCCCCACCGACCTTTTGTAAAGCTCTCCATCCATCATTACAAACCGAGTTGCTCTTTGAATGACCTTCCTCGCCTCAATCTTATCACGAGGCAGCTCATCATTGACTAGATAATCGGTAATCGCATCCTTCCTGGATCTCTCAATCGAAACTGGCAAGACCGATGCTAACGAGTCTAATTTCGAGTGCTCAGCCACCAGCAGAGTGACTTTCCTGCTTTTCAACCCTACAATTTGATTTGCAAATTTTGACAAAGCATCTGCTCTTTCATTTTCATCTCTAGGGATCTGATGCAACTCAACTTTTTCAAACTCTAGCATCAATTCCCTCACCTTCTTCAAATATCGTACCATTGTTCATTCCCTGGCTTCGTACGTGCCGGCGACTTGCCTAGCCACTAATTGCGAATCTGTGTAGACCATTAGCGTCTTTACCTCTAAGCTTTTTGCCATCCTCAAACCTGCAATAAGGGCCTCGTACTCTGCTTCATTATTTGTTACATCGAAATTTAACTTAATAGCGAATTCCATATCCAACCTATCTGGGGTTTGTAACCAAACTCCAATTCCTCCCCTCTTCGTCATTGACGAGCCATCCACATGTAAAAGTCATGGCTTTACTGACTCCACTGCAACCACTCCAAGGACTGATTCCGTAGTCATCTCAACAACAAAATCGGCCATGACCTGTGCTTTCACTACTGTACGGCTTCTATATTCAATGTTGAATTCTCCCAATTCAATGGCCCACTTAACAAGTCTGCCCGAAACATCAGGTTTTGCCAACACTTGCTTAGGGGCTTGTTCGTCAAGACAACAATTTGATGGACTGAAAATAGGTCGCAATTTACGAGCGGAAGTCACTAGAGCGAGTGCCCATTTTTCAATCTCCAAATAATTTAACTCAGCCCCTTGGATTAATTTACTAACGTAATATACCGGTTTGTGTTCGTTTTCGACCTCTCGGACCAATACCGTACTGATGGCTGCCAAGGAAACAGCCAAGTATAAGAACAAGGGTTCCCCCAAAAACTGGTTTTGTCAGTATGGGGTGATACTAAGTATTCTTTAAGCTCCTGGAAGGCTTTTTCACATTCTTCGGACCACGTGAAATTTTTTACCTTTCGTAAGATTTTGAAAAATTGTAGTCCTTTGTCAGCCGATCGAGATATAAATCTGTTTAGGCTTGCCATTCTTCCTGTCAGTTTTTGTACATCCTTTACACTTGAGGGGGATTTCATAGTTAAGATGGCCTCGATTTTTTCAGGGTTGGCCTCGATACCCCGTTCAGTTACCATATAGCCAAGAATTTTCCCCTCGAACTCCAAATGTACATTTATTAGGGTTTAGTTTCATCCCGTATCGTTTCATTATTTCAAAAGAATTCATCAGGTGATTTAAGTGGTCCGACTCGTCCACAGATTTGACGAGCATATCATCAATGTACACCTCCATGGTCTTCCCTATCTCATTCTCAAACATCGTATTGACTAATCGTTGATACGTGGCTCCTGAGTTACGAAGGCCAAAAGGCATTATTTGTAACAATACACCCTCTGGCTGTGACGAAGGAAGTCTTCTCCCTATCTTCCTCCGCCATCATTATTTGATTGAAACCCTGATAGGCATCCATCATGCTCAACAATGCACAACCTGCAGTAGAATCTACTAATAAATCAATACAAGGCAAGGGATAAGGGTCCCGAGGGCAAACTTTGTTTAGATCAGTGAAATTGGTACACATGCGCCATTTGTTTTCGGCTTTAGGTACAAGGACTGCATTTGCTAGCCATTCCGTAAATTGAATTTCATGTACATATCCTACTTCAAGCAGCTTCTTCACCTCTTCTTCAATGATGGCATCTCTATCAGGCCCGAAATTTCTTCGTTTCTGACGAACCGGTCTTGGGGTCAACATTCAAACGATGCACTATCACTTCCGGGTCAATGCCTTGAAAATCCCCAGCCTTCCAAGCAAAAATATCTGTGTTTGCCTTGAGAAATTTTATCAATTTCGACTCCATTGTGGGACTCAGTTGCCCCCTATTTTAGTAGTTTTCTCTGCATCGTTTTCAAAAAGTTGAATAGTTTTGTGCTCCACAGGCTGCAGCCTCGTATCGATTTTCCTTTGCCTCTTATCCAGCTGCTCCATCAGCATGGCTGCCTCCTCATCCACGACATTTACCCTCGTCACTTCCCTTTTCCTTTTCTTGCTCGAATTAGGCACTAACGAGGTAGTGTAACAGTCTCGGGCTTGCAGCTGATTGCCCCTTACTTCGCCTATCCCATCTCTGGTTTTGAACTTCAATTTCAAATGAGGAGTCGAAACAATGACTCCAAACATATTTAGCATCGGCCTCCCCACAATCATATTGTAAGCAAAGGGGTATCCACAACCAAAAAGGTCACACGCAATGTCTTTCTCTTCGTAGCCGATCCCAGCGAAACGTCGAGCTCTATCGCACCTTTCGGCATGTATTTGTGACCCAGTGAATCCCTTAAGGAGTACTCACCGCTCGTAAGTTCACCCTCCCCAAGTCCATTGAGAGAGATCCTGAAAAACCTAACCATCCCCTGGCGCCTGTTGCTGCATTTACCGGTCTTCTTCCCTTTGAAAAAAGCGTAGGCTGAAAATGTGTGTTGGAAAGTGAGGAGCTAATGTTAGTTTCAAACCCACCTAATAATTAAAATATAAATAATATAAAGAATGATATTAGATAGCTGATGTCATTCACGCACTGTCTAAATTGCTGGGGGGGGGGGGGGGGGGGGGGGGGTGGATGCAAAATATCCACCTAGTTGTTATATCGGTGGTATAATTAGAAATAAATATAAAATCAAATATAAAATAAATATATGTTAATACCTTTTTGTCCTTGCAACGTCCCCTCCTCTGTTTTATTGTAGAGGTGGTGGATGTGGCAATATTGACCACGGTCAATCTTGCAATGGTGAATGTGGGCTTTTCACCATTGCTTAGGAGACATGGCTTATATTCCATGGTCAATAACCCAATTTCTTGTAGTGATAGTTTCACATTGTTCCACACAAACACACACACACACACATATATATATATATATCCATTAATTCTATTAACCAATGCATATATATGATTTGGAATACAAAATAACAAGACTAGATGAAGTAAAACATAGAACTCTTTGAAATATAATGTCAGCTAGAAGCTATTTAGTAATTGTATACGTTACATGATAAGAATTTCTCTTTTTCAGATGTCACGATCATAAATCAATTTAGCTTATAGAGACAAGAATCATTTTAACAGCTTTTTTTGAGGTAAATCCCCATTCAATGATCAAATTTTAGGGAAAATTCTATGCTGAGCCCCAGTCTCCACCCTTGGATCCCCCAATAGAGGGGTGAAATAAGTAAATGACCCCCCCTATTGGGGGATCCAAGGGTGAAAATTAGTCTCGACCCAGCATAGAATAGCCCCAATTTTGGGATCAATCCCCAGCCATAAATTTAAATTCTGCACTCTCGAGTTTCAAATCAAAATTTGTCTCAGCTCCCTAATCAATGTGAAAAGACAAAAATGCCCTCACTTAACATAAAAATCACATCTCACTTATACAGTCAGTCCCTTTCTCCCTCTTCTCTCTCCACTCTTTCTTCCTCCCGATGTCTTCTCTCCCTGCCGAATCCTACACCAAACCAATATGCTCCATACTCCATTGATGTCCGAGAAAGAAACTCTAGTACTACCAGAGAAAAATGAAGAATCAAAACCAGAAGTCACAAACAAAGAAATAGAAAATGCAGAATCAGAAAAAATGAAGGAAGATCAAATCCTCTTCTTCTGAAGCGTAATTGTCGCTAAATCAGACAGAAATTTGCAAAATAAAATTCGGAAAGAAATCTAATACCTGATAAAATCCACATAAACCAACAAAAAAGCAAAAGCTTGAAGAAATGGGAAACTAATGTGAGTTGCTTAAAAAAGTAAAACTCAAATTTGCTAAGGGAAAAGGGAAAGAAATTCAAAACATCTGGAAAAACCAATTAGTACCTGATGAAATCTACAAAAAGTGGAAAATGCCTGAAAAAATGTGTAAGTTAATGTAAGTTGCGTAAAAATAAAAACTCAAATATAATTTGGTAAAGGAAAAGAAACTCGAAACTTGATGGAATCCCAGTTTATGAGTTTCAGGTTGAAGACAGAAGGGAGCACTCAGAAGATGTAGGAAACGGCAGAAGTGGGAAGAGGAAGTTAAAGGGAGTTACTAAAAGTGGGTTTTCCATTATTCCTGAGACAAAAACTGCAGCTTAGTTAATGAAATTTCCAACTTCCTAGAGGTTATGTACGTTGGTTTTCCTTCTTGAAGGTTATATTCCAATTAAGCCCCCACATGTTTAAATTTGACTTTACCATCACAGGGGTAATAATTAATGGTAAATACAAAAATTTGGCGCTGCGGTGTAAAAATACGTCAATTTATAATCATAAGTTATTTGATATGTAATAATACTTCAACTCATATGTAATAATACAACATTTTATATGTAATCATACTATAATTAATATGTAGTCATACGTCAATTTATATGCAATCATACGTCATTTGATGTGTAATAATACATCAATTCATTTGTAATAATACGGCGTTTAATATGTAACCATACTTCAATTGATATGTAGTCATACGTCAATTTATATGCAACCATACGTCAATTGATATGTAAGAATAAGTCAATTTATATGTAACCATACGTCATTTGATGTAATAATACGTCAACTCATATGTAATAATACGACATTTTATATGTAACCATACTTTAATTGATATGTAGTCATACGTCAATTTATATGCAACCATATGTCAATTGATATGTAATAATACGTCAATTTATATGTAACCATATGTCATTTGATATGTAATAATACGTCCATTCATATGTAATAATACGGCATTTGATATGTAACCATACGTCAATTGATATGTAGTCATACTTCAATTTATATGCAACCATACGTCAAATTATATGTAACCATACGTCATTTGATATTTAATAATACCTCCATTCATATGTAATAATACAACATTTTATATGCAACCGTATGTTAATTGATATGTTGTAATACGTCAATTTAAATGTAACCATACGTCAATTGATGTGTAATAATACGTCCATTCATAGTAATAATACGACATGTTATATGTCGTCATACGTCAATTGATATGTAGTAATACGTCAATTTATATGTAACTATACGTTATTTGAGATGTAATAATACGTCAACTCACCCATGTAATAATACAACATTCATATGAACCTACTTCAATTGATATGTATTCATGCATCAATTTTATATGCAAACATACGTCAATTGATATGTAATAATATGTCATTAGACTATACCCATACGTCGTTAGACTACACACGTAAGTCGTTTCTATTAAAATAATACGTCATCTTGAATGTTGACATGCGGCCTTTATATTTATGAATACATCCTTTTAGTTGTAATAATATATCATTTCATATGTAATACTACTTCGATTTGCTTGTGAAATACGTAATTTAAAATGTATAATTTATATATATTAATACGTCAACTTATTTGACCACATACTTCATTAGACTATACACGTACGTCATTAGACTACACACGTACGTCGTTTTTATGAAAATAATACGTCATCTTAAATGTTGACATACGACCTTGATATTTATTAATACATCCTTTTAGTTGTAACAATGCATCATTTCATATGTAATAATATTTCAGTTTGTTGTTGAAATACGTCATTTAAAATGTATAATTTATATATACTAATACGTCAACTTATTTGACCACGTATGCCATTAGACTATATATATACGTCGTTAGACTACACACATACATCATTTTTATTAAAATAATACGTCATCTTAAATGTTGACATACGGTCTCTATATTTAATAATACATCCTTTTAGTTGAAACAATACATCATTTCATATGTAATACATCCTTTTAAGTCAATTGTGACCTAAACGCTAACCTCTAAACCCCAAGTCCTAAACCCCAACCTCTAAACCCCAAACCCTAACCCCCAAAATCCCAAACCATAAACCCTAACCCCTAAATTTATTGACACACGTGAATATATTGGACAAGAATTTTATGAACGAATGTATCAATTTGTAATATTTTATGTTGTGATCATAGGAGTTGAATCGATAACGTTACATTTCTTTCACAAACGTAAGGTGTGTAGACACTACTACTAGTAATCACTTGATTTAGCAACGTGTGTACCAAAGACTATGTGTATCCACACTACTACTAGTTTTCACTTTATGCGTAAATGTTTATAGTTTTTGAGATATTTATAGATATACATATTTCACAAACATAATCTGTGTAGACACTACTACTAGGCACACTTAATATGACATATTAATACATAATATTGACGTATGAATGTAGGTCAATTTTACGAATTATTTCCTGGAAATAGACGTATGATTGTCTATCAATTGACGTATTAATACATTTAATATAATGTATTAGTACATTTTAATTGATGTATGAATGCTAGTCAATTGACTTGCAACCATACGTATTAGTACATTCAAATTGACGTATGAATGCAAGTCAATTGATGTAATATTGTATATCTATCGACTTATAGGTACACTTAATATGACGTATTAATACATAATATTGACGTATGGTTGCAAGTCAATTGATTATTTTCTGAAAATCGACGTATGATTGTCTATCAATTGACGCAATAATACAGTTAATATGACGTATTAGTACATTCAAATTGACGTATGAATGCTAGTCAATTGACGTATTATTGTCTATCAATCGATGTATAGGTACACTTAATATGATGTATTAATACATAATATTGACGTATGAATGCAAGTCAATTGACGTATTATTTTCTGAAGATCGACGTATGATTGTCTATCAATTGACGTAATAATATATTTAATATGACGTATTAGTACATTAAAATTGACGTATGAATGCAAGTCAATTAACGTATTATTGTCTATCAATCGACGTATAGGTACACTTAATATGACGTATTAATACATAATATTGACGTATTATTTTCTGAAAATCGACGTATGATTGTCTATCAATTGACATAATAATACATTTAATATGATGTATTAGTACATTCAAATTGACGTACAAATGCAAGTCAATTGATGTATTATTGTATATCTATCGACGTACATGTACACTTAATATGACGTATTAATACATAATATTGGCGTATGGTTACAAGTCAATTGACGTATTATTTTCTAAAAATCGACATATGGTTGTCTATCAATTGACATAATAATACATTTAATATGACGTATTAGTACATTTCAATTGACGTATGAATGCTAGTCAATTGACTTGCAACCATACGTATTAGTACATTCAAATTGATGTATGAATGCAAGTCAAATATTATTGTATATCTATCGACGTATAGGTACACTTAGTATGACGTATTAATACATAATATTGACGTATGGTTGCAAGTCAATTGACGCATTATTTTCTGAAAACGACGTATGGTTATCTATCAATTGATGTAATAATATATTTAATATGACGTATTAGTACATTCAAATTGACGTATGAATGATAGACAATTGACATATTATTGTCTATCAATCGACGTATAGGTACACTTCATATGACGTATTAGTACATAATATCGACGTATGAACGTATATCAATTTTAGCTTATGTTTGAAGGAAAAACTGTTTAGTTCTAGACATTTCTTGATAATGTGTCATACTATTTCAGAAATCCCTATATGTCTAATTTTAAAATAAAAAAATAGTTTATTATTTCGAGCATTTCATAGCGCTATGGACTTTCTCGTGAAGTCGCGCAAAACTGCCAACAAATTTTAGCTTACGTTTGTAGACAAAACTGATTCATCCTAAACATATCTTGATAATGTGTCTTACATATTAAGAACTGTCTATGTGTCTATTTTCAAAATAAGATAACGATTTATGAATTCGAGCAACCTACAACGCGTTATAGAATTTCTCGTAAGATTGCGCAAAACTATAGAAACATTTCAGCTTATGTTTGAATAAAAAACTATTTCATACTAGACCGTTCTTGAATATATGTCATACATTTTATGAAAGCCCTAAATGTCTACTTCGAAAGAAAAAAAATAGTGTATGATTCCGAACATTCTACAATGCGCTATAAACTTTCTCATGAAGTCGCGCAAAACTGTCATTAAATTTTAGCTTATGCTTGAAGCAAAAACTATTTTATACCAGACGTTTCTTGAAAATGCGACATACTTATTTAGAAAGCCCCATGTGTCTACTTTCAAAAGAAAAAAGGGTTTATGATTCTGAGCATATTACAACGCGTTATAGAATTTCTCGTAAGATTGCGCAAAACTGTTAAATATCAATTGAAAATACGTCGATTGTGCACTAAATATACGTCGACATGGCTTATGCGTACTGCAGTTGTTGTTCATATGAAATTCAAAAATAAAAATAAAAATTGTACTCAAAATATAGTCAATTTGGATCTCGATTTGTTTCCTTTCATCATGAAGAACAAAATGGTGTCACATTTGAACAACTTCAATCTCCGAAAAAGTCTATCTAATCGGATTTGTTGTGAAGGGAAAAAGAAAAAAAGAGGAAAGAGAAGAGAGAAGTGGAGAAGAAGGTGAATAAAAAAAATAAAAAAATGAGGTGCATTTTTGTCTTTTCAAGTGGGTAGGGAGTGAATTCAAATTTACATTATGAACTAGGGAGTTCATTATGTAAAAATATGAGTAGGGACTGATATTTAATTTTAATTAGGGATTAGGGGATTTTGAATAATTTTCCCTCATTTTAATTTATCACTATTTGCCATACGTGTTGGTTTAGTGGAGCTGGATCAAAACGAGTACCGAAGCAAGTGGCAACGGGTGAAAAAAGGGTTAAAAGGGGCCAAACAGGCCTTCTAGGTGGCAACACTGCGTCGTCTGGCAAAAGTGACGGAACCTTGCGCGTTCTGCGGCGAGAATGGAGATCTCAAATCTGCGCAGATTTAGTATTTTTGGCAATTTTGGGGCTCCTTTATTGTTTCCTAGTCTTGTTAGACCTTTTCCTTTTTATTAGAATTGTCCATCCTAGTTTGATAGAGTTTTATATTGCTCTAATATTATAAATAGGAAATTTAACTTGTAATTGATTGATCACTTTGAGAAATAAAGATGTAGATCTAGTATTGACCCGTGGATGTAGGCGGTTTGCCGAAGCACATAAATTCCTTGTGTCATCACTTATGCTTCTTTAATTCTTGTTTATTTCTAGCAGTTTACAATTCATCACATGATACCTCATTCCTAACAACAGGTATCAGAACGATATGTTTGTAAATTTAGGAGACATCTTAGATCTAGATCTATGGAGAATGCTTTATGTTAGCGTGGGTTTCATTATGGGAGCGATGGTAGGAAATGAATGAAAGGTCAATATTAATGGGTTCGTTGGAAAGAGCAAGAGTAGAGGTCGGGGTGAAGCCGAAGAATATGACAAATGAGGTAAGCGATCAGTCAGATCGCCAGGCTAGGAGGAGTAAAATTTTGTTCGACGTTAATGAGAAAATGTGCTAAATGCCGGATAGGCAGATCCGCAGCATCAAAGACAGATTTATGTAATCAGGTGGGTAGAACACAAAGCCAGTGGGATGCTAGGTGGTTAGAGGGCGGACCCATACTGCCGAGAGTGTAGAACGCGTTTCCAAAGACCAGAAGGGCTGAGTTACGATGCTAGGAGGTAGATCCACAAAGCCACATGTCAGAGTGACATAATCGGTATCCAAGAGTATAGAGTTGTGTAGTTAAGAGACCAGAAGATAGGGTTGTGGAGCCAATGTCACATATACATGTAGATGGAAATCATGAGCCAGGGGCGCGGTGCCTTGAGCGTAGACTGTGGAGCAAGAAATCATAGAGATAGGATGTGGAGCCAACTTGGTAGATTCGTGGACACAGGGTTTGTTGGTAGAGGGATGATACATAGCGCGTACAATGGGAGCATCAAGCAGATATATCACATATTCGAGTTGTCCATTGAGAAATAGGGTTAAGCAGATGGGTCGGATATAGCTCATACAGGGGCAGACAGCAGAGATCGGAAAGATCCTAGATTGCCATTGAAAAAGTCCTTGGTGTAAGGTTGTCAGTAGACAGGTTAACCAAGGCGGTTGTCCTTGAGGAGGATGAAAATTGAGTGCAACTTAAGTTAAAAGTTGTGAGACATGTTTCGGATCTTGGGAGTAGCATTGTATCAGTTAGTCAGTTAAATAGAGAGGGATATGATGGGTTTGTGTAGAGATAATTTCAAATAGCCAAGGAAAATGCCAAGAAAATTAACCAAATGGAAGACAAAATAGAGCCGAGATGGGTCGGGGTAGATCCGAGGTTGCGAAATAGGGTCAGAATAGACCGGGGTGGCCAACGAGTCGAAAAGAAGAGTCAGAACAGTGTGAGGTACGCACCGGGGCACCCAGGCGCCAGTCATAGGCGCCTAGGCACGGATTTACAAAGTTGTACACGTGTTTTGATGAGATTTGGCGAATTTTTTTATCTTGGGGTGCAAGATTAGCGAATTCTGGAATATTTGAGTCCTAGTTTGATTAGAATTATTTCGTATTGCGTTTAGGAATTATTCCCTTTGTTAATTAGGATTTTTTTCCTAATTTGTTAGGGTTTAGGTCTTCTTCACTATTATAAATATGAGAACTCTACTTGTAATTCATTAATGTACTCTGATTTACTCATTGAGAAATAAAGATGTAGTCTAGGTTGGCTCGTGGAGGTAGGCAATTATGCCGAACCATGTTAAAATCTTCGTGTTTTTCATCTTCATGTTTAGGCTTAGATTTATTGATTCTTGATTCTTTCTTCGTGCTTTGATGCTACCATTCCTAACAACTGGTATCAGAGCCATAGGTTTGTAAATTTAGGAGACATCTTAGATCTAGATCTATGGGGAAGAATTTTTTGGTTAAACGCGGATTTCGTAGTGGGTATGATGGTAGGAGATGGAAGAGTAATGAAGGTCGGCGATTTCGTTGAAGAGAACACGAATTGAGGTCTTGGTGTAGATGGAGAAGATGACATAGGAAGACGGGGTCCGATAGCTCACCAAATGGAAAAGAGTAATCCCATTGAACGTTAACTAGAAAACGTTGAAAAATCGTGGTGCCAGCAGATAGACGGATTCGCAATAGCAGAGTCAGATTTGTGTTGCCGGGTGGGTAGACATGAAACCAGTAGGAGCACCTGCGGTGCCGGAGGCAGATTCGTAGAGCCGGAGGCCAGAGAGCAAATCCATGTTTCCGAGAAGGAACGAACGAGTTGCTAGATCGAGGGGGTAGAGTTACAGTGCCAAGAAAGCAAATCCACCGAGCCAGATGTTAGAGTGACAGAATGGGTAACCGAGAGGATAGAGCCATGTAGTCGAGAGATCAGAGGGCAGGGTTGTGGAGGCATGACCACATGTAGTGAAACCCTGAAGGTAGGAAGCAGCGCCAGGAGGGGTTGACGCCGCGGCGTTCGCTTGTTGAACGCCGCGGCGTTGGCTACTGCTTGTGAACGCCGCGGCGTTCGCTTGTTGAACGCCGCGGCGTTGGCTACTGCTTGTGAACGCCGCGGCGTTCGCTTGTTGAACGCCGCGGCGTTGCCTTGAAAAATTCCAAAAATTGTTTCATTTTGCCTTCGATTCTTGCTCTTTCCTCCGGCTGTTAACCCAATCTGAAAAGTTAAAGCAAACCGGGTTCAAAGCATCATATGTGATCAAATTATTAAAGAAACAATCAAAATCAAGTTGATAAAAGGGGTAAAACTTGTGTAAAAATAACATATATCAACTACCCCCAAACTTAGCTTTGATCGTCCTCGATCAAATAGAATCAAGCGCACACATGAAGATTGAAAAGTTAATTTGCCAAATCATACACACCACAACAAGCATTAAACCTTCTAAGAAGTTTTGGAATAGTCACCCAAAGCTTTGAACATTCAACAATTCAGAAACCACACAAAATCTTAGTTTCCATCCCTAAATCATGAACTCCCACATCCATATTCATGTCAAGAGCACACTTTAGAAAAGATTATGCAAATCAATTGGAAAGTAAAGACATTGGAACAATTCAACATTCATTAACCCATCGGTGTGTATAAAGTGCAAAAGTCACAATCAAAAGGTCTTTACGGCTTGTAATGTAATGCTAGGTGATGGCTAGGATTGGAAAATATGGATAAAGTGACTAAGTCAAGAGAGCCTATAACTCAAAATCATTGATCTAAATTCGCAAATAGACTACAAAAACTTTCACACCTTATCACTTATCCCTTTTTCACTCTCTTTTCCTATCAACTTACAACCCCCAAACTTGTTTCTTTTCATATCGGGTTGTACATAGATTTCCAAGCCAAATGATCCAATTGAGTGCCAAGATCAAAACCTAGTCGAGAGCACACTTTTTTTTTTTTTTTTAAATATCTCTCTTTCGAATATTTAGCCCATTGCTCAAGTTTTCATTTCATCCCCTTTTTTACATAATACTTCAAACCTCAAATATCCCAACATAGCCAAAACATCACTATCTAACTCATGTACATTCAAATCAAAACAAGGTGACTACCCATATTCAAGTCAAATGATATGAAGTTGTAAACTCTCTTGATTGGGTGCAAGACATTGTTTTCTTTTAGGCTAGAAGGTGGTTGTCTTGGCATATGAAATAAAGACGAATGGTGGTTTCTAGTATGCTTAGCACACTCCATTCTTATCAATACGGCTCAAATCAAGGTCTAGAGATTATGCAATATAGAGAAGGCCAAAATGTAAGGCTAACAACAATGAAAGATGGCCTAAATCATTTTATGACTTTACAACATTAATACACACTTCAAATCAACAAAATTGAAAGTTCAACGTTTTAAGTCTGCAAGAATTCGCATAAACATGACTAAAAAGGGCTTTCAAGTCACAATATATGACATGTTGACCACAGACAAGGAACTTTGACTTCGACAGAGTAGAGATATTCGAATGCATTCTGTTCTTATGCAAGGGTACACTCATTGATGAATTCTAATTCATCAAGGTTATAATCAACAAAAGCTCAACAAAAGAAACACGAGCAACATGCAAAAATGTACGCCCACCCCCAAACTGAAATTAAACAGTGTCCTCAATGTTGCAAAACTTAAGTATAGGAGAGGGAAAAGCGATACATCCCTGAAATTTAGAGAACGGAGGGAGAAAGGTGGCGTCTCAGATCCCGGAGTCAAATCATTATTAAAACCTGCCGGAAGGAAAACTCAAGTGACCCACATCAATGCATGAAGGTGAATAAAAGAGCATGAAAGAGAAGCAAAAACACGAAAACGCAAATAAAACCAAAGGAAACAGTACAAGCATCGAGTACAAAAGAGTTACAGCCAATCATAACATAGTAAAGCAGATAATTAAAAAAAAAGGAAAGCTCTCAAACGACGTCAACATCCGACTACTCATCTGACGCCGTCTCGTCCTCATCAGTCTCATCATCCTCATCGTCCTCGTCGTCCTCACCCTCCTCGTCATTTTCAGGGACGGCAGCGGGCTCTGGAGGCTGGGGGTGAGGGTGTAGTGGAGCAAGCGGATCAAACTGAGGAAACTCGGGCCAAACGCCGGGCCAAGGGCCAAATGCATTAGCCCGAATAGCACTCTCCATAAACTGCCATCGGCGGTGTGCGTCCCATCGCGCAGCAAGAATATTCTGATCAATATGTGTCATCTTGTGATCCAACTCAACTGCCCACTGCGGGACATCAGACGCTACACCGGAAGAAGAGGAAACACGCTGTGGGGCTTTGCGACGTGGCGGAGCAGGCAGAGCGGGGGCGGCGGTGGATGAGGTGGCAGTGGGTCGGCAGGCACGGTGACCAGAACGAGCAGCTATAGTCTCGGCTTGGCAAATCTGGGTGTATGAAATAATCCGGCGCGGCACCTCAACATGCTCCATCGGCGAGTACTGGACGCCGGCGTTCTTGCACAGTGCGGTGATCAGGGAGGGGAAACAAAGATTCTTCTTGGCACCAGAACACTCAATGATGGACTGAATCAATTGTTGCTTAATCAGTTTGCCCACGTTGATGTTGAGACCATGATGAATAGCATAGACAACCTCGACTCGCTCGCGAGTAGCTGTGCTCAAAGATAATGTCGGGATGAGGCGAGCGCAAACAAAGTAATACCATGTGCGGGCCGTGGTGTTGAGGTTACATGCCTTGATTGAGATAGGACGGGAGTCCTTGAAACCTGTCCAAATAGACTCGGGATAACAAAGGGCAGAATGGATTGTAGCATAATCAATGTCCTTTAAAAACGTCTCAAACTGATCCTGGCGAGGGATGAGGATGTGAAGTACTTCATTGATTTTTGGGGAAGAAATGGTAACATTCCGCCCCCTGACCTGAACAGAGACTAAACGGTGTACGTTTTCGGGCTTGCCGGTGGCATTGGCATAAAATTCTTTGACTAAAGGAATAATAGCCTCCCCGGGCTGCGTAGCAAACTCAAACCAACCTCGATTCCTAATATTCATCCTGAATGGTTCAATCAAACAATCCAACGCTCGCTCATCCACCACATTCTTCTTTGTCAATTTTTCGAAAAAACAAACAGAGGCGGCGAGGCTAACAAATTTATGACAATCATACAACGGGTCATCCGCTGGAGTAGAAGTAGTCGCCTTAGCCTTGCCTTTGTTTCCCTTAGAAAGTCGCGGGCTCATTTTCAACCCCCTAACACTAGGTAACACGTATCCAAGATAGAACGCTCTAGTCACCCACACGCCTGATTTCAAACTCGGTATCCCCAAACTTCTTCAACAAATCACTCCCACAACCAAATTTTGCTCAACTCAACAAGCACAACAAGCTCACGAATGGAATGGTTAAAACGAGCAAGAAAAGAAAACCCACAAAATTCAATCGACCCGAATGAGACTCGCAACTACCAACCAAATGCACTAAATCATCAACAATCCAATAATTAAAATCAACTTGCACCCCACAATTGACCACAAAGAATATATGTACCTTAATCCAAAATGGGTAGACAATTATCACAAAGTGATGTATGAAGCTTATTACTTTGCCCAAAGAAGATGAAAATGCAAGGTAAAGTCCGGTGGTGGCGGCACAATTCCGGCGGCGGCGGTGGGGAGTCTCGAACGTGGATTTTCGGCCGAAATTTTGAGTTTTGATCGGTGGGAAGTGTAAGAAATCGGTTGGGAAGTGTAGATTCAAGAGGAATTGGAGAGAGATTGAGTGATGTGGGAGGAATTTGGATTTTTGTAAGGGGGGGAAGAGTTAGGTTTTGAAATGAAAATAGGGTTGTAAGGGAAATTGGGAAGGGGAAAGCTGCTGGGTCATATATGCAGCGAACGCCGCGGCGTTTGATTTATAACGCCGTGGCGTTGGGATGCAGTAGCTAACGCCGCGGCGTTATTTGTTTGGAACGCCGCGGCGTTGGGATGCAGTAGCGAACGCCGCGGCGTTGAGTCAACCCGATTTTTTTTTTTTTTTTAAAGGAAAGGGCTGCTTGCGTCGAATTGTGCGAATGAATGGAAAACCTGCAAACACGATGAAAGCACATCGTAAAAATATTAAACAGAAACAAAACGAAGAAAAGACAAAGTGAAACGAAAGGAAAATAAATAAAATAAAATAAAAAGAACTTGGGTTGCCTCCCAAGAAGCGCTTGTTTATAGTCGTTAGCTTGACTTAGGTGCAATCAATGTGGTGGGTCAACGAGGGTAACGTGCACATGGTCCCTCATACAACCATTTCCTTCATAGTGTTTCAAACGGTGGCCATTAACAATGAAAGAACCCTTTGTTTCGTGTGAAATTTCAACCGCACCGGAGGGGTAAACTTTCATGACAGTGAAAGGTCCTGACCATTTAGAGCGTAGTTTACCGGGAAAAAGTCGGAGGCGGGAATTGAATAAAAGGACCTGTTCTCCCTCGGTAAACTCCCTCGGTGTGATGCGCTTGTCGTGCCAGCGTTTTGTTCGTTCCTTGTAGATTTTTGCGTTTTCATAGGCCTCCTGTCGGAACTCATCCAGCTCGTTCAATTGCAACAACCTGTGTTTGCCAACATCTTGCAAATCAAAATTAAGCAATTTAATTGCCCAAAATGCCCTATGCTCTAGCTCAACGGGTAGGTGGCAAGCTTTCCCAAAAACGAGTCGGTAAGGTGACATGCCAATAGGTGTCTTAAACGCAGTTCGATATGCCCACAGGGCATCATCTAACTTAAGAGACCAATCTTTTCGAGATGAATTTACCGTTTTCTCAAGGATGCGTTTAAGTTCCCGATTGGACACTTCAACTTGACCACTCGTTTGAGGGTGGTACGGTGTGGAAATCTTATGTGTGACACCATATTTTTGCAAAAGATTATCAAACTGTTTGTTGCAAAAATGAGTGCCACCATCACTTATAATGGCTCGAGGGGTACCGAATCGAGTGAAAATGTGTTTTTTCAAAAATTTAACTACCACCCTTGAATCATTCGTACGTAAAGCCTCCGCTTCGACCCATTTAGACACATAATCAACCGCTACTAGAATGTATTTATTGGAGCATGAGCTAGGGAATGGTCCCATAAAGTCAATGCCCCAAACATCAAAAAGTTCGCATTCTAGTATGTTGTTTAACGGCATTTCATGTTTCCTCGAAATATTCCTGTTCTTTGGCATTGATCACAAGAAGATACATACGCATGCACATCTTTAAATAGGGAGGGCCAGAAAAAACCTGATTGGAGAACTTTTGAGGCGGTCTTAGTAGGCCCAAAGTGGCCACCTACCTTGCCATCATGGCAATGGCTCATAATAGATGTCATTTCTTCCGCCGGGACACAACGCCTGATAATGCCATCTGCACAATTCTTAAACAAAAATGGCTCTTCCCAAAAATAATGCTTGACATCAGATAAAAATTTCTTCTTTTGATAAAAAGTGAGATTAGGGGGAAGTGCACCCATGACAACATAATTTGCAAAATCAGCATACCAGGGGAAAGCACCATGAATCACCGTATACAATTGTTCATCCGGAAACTCTTCCCGATTGGTTTTTCAATGATTGAATCGGAGACAGGAGCTTCTATCCTAGACAAATGGTCAGCTACCACATTCTCAACTCCCTTTTATCCCTAATTTCTAGATCAAATTCTTGGAGAAGAAGAATCCATCTAATAAGGCGAGGTTTGGCATCCTTCTTTGCAAGTAGATACTTAAGTGCAGAGTGATCAGTGTAAACAATGACTTTGTTCAAGACAAGGTATGAATGAAACTTATCAAATGCAAAAACTATAGCTAGCAATTCCTTTTCCGTCGTGGCATAATTTAACTGAGCATCATTTAAAGTTCGACTCGCATAATAAATGGTGTAGAATACCTTATCTTTCCTTTGTCCGAGTACAGCTCCAACTGCTGAATCACTAGCATCACACATAAGCTCAAATGGGAGGTTCCAATCTGGAGGTGCCATGATGGGCGCTGAAATTAATTTTTCCTTGAGCGTGTGAAAAGCCTGCAAACACTTATCATCAAAGTTAAACGGTGTATCTTTTACCAACAAATTAGATAATGGTTTAGCAATTTTCGAAAAGTCTAAAATGAAACGCCTGTAAAATCCTGCATGACCAAGAAAGCTCCTGACGGCTTTCACCGAAGAGGGTGGGGGGAGCTTTTCAATGACCTCAACTTTAGCTTTATCCACTTCAATCCCTTGTGAGAGATTTTGTGGCCAAGCACAATTCCTTCTTGAACCATAAAATGACACTTTTCCCAATTTAACACAAGATTAGTTTCTTCACATCGTTTTAGAACACGTGTTAAATGGTTAAGACATGTATCGAAAGAAGTTCCAAAAACTGAAAAATCATCCATAAAAATTTCTAGGGAATCCTCGACCATGTCATGAAAAATAGCCATCATACATCGTTGAAAGGTGGCAGGGGCATTACATAGGCCAAATGGCATCCGCCTATAAGCAAATGTGCCATAAGGACAAGTGAAAAAGGTTTTCTCTTGATCCTCAGGTGTGATGGCAATTTGATTATAGCCAGAGTAGCCATCTAGGAAACAATAAAACTCATGCCCGGCTAACCTCTCAAGCATTTGATCAATGAAGGGAAGGGGAAAGTGGTCTTTCCGGGTGGCCTCATTTAATTTTCGATAATCAATGCATACTCGCCACCCGGTAACTGTTCGTGTGGGAATTAATTCATTGTTAGCATTGGTAATAACAGTCATACCTCCTTTCTTCGGGACCACTTGAGTTGGACTCACCCAATTGCTATCGGAGATAGGATAGATAATACCTGCATCGAGTAGCTTAATTACCTCCTTTTTAACAACTTCTTGCATCATTGGATTGAGTCGTCTTTGCGGTTGAATGGTGGGCTTATATTCATCCTCCATGAGGATCTTATGCATACATACCGTTGGACAAATCCCTTTAATATCAGCTATTTTCCATCCAAAAGCCTTTTTATGGGCTTTCAACACCGTAAGCAGCTTCTCCTCCATAATGTCTGTCAAAGATGAAGAGATTATAACAGGTAAAAATTCTGAATCTTGTAAGTAAGCATACTTGAGATGAGAAGGAAGAGGTTTAAGCTCAAGAGGTGGCGGTTCTTCAATTGAGGGCTTTGGTAATGAAGTGATTGGTCTATCCAGAACTTCGAAACGAGGTCGAAAACTTCGTTTGTAAGGTGGATTTGCCTCGAGAAAAGCAACAGCGTCCCTCAAGTTATTGTTTTCCATTGTCTCATCCATGGGATTCACAAGACATGCCTCCACTTGATCTTCGTATTGATTTCCCTGAAAATGTTCAGAAATTAAGGTATCAAATGCATCAATGTGGAAACAAGTAGAATCATTAGATGGTGTTCGCATAGCATGATACACATTTATTGTCACTTGCTCATCTCCCACTCTAAGAGTTAATTGACCATTGGCAATATCAATTAATGCTCGTCCGGTGGCGAGGAATGGTCGACCAAGAATGAGTGGTAGCTCGACATCCTCCTCCATATCTAGAACTACAAAGTCCACCGGGAATATGAATTTTTCGACTTTCACTAAAACATCTTCCACTATTCCTCGTGGGTACTTGATGGACCTATAGCGAGTTGCAATGAAATAGTGGTAGGCTTGGGCTCGCCAAGTCCTAATTTCCTGAAAAGTGACAAAGGCAACAAATTAATACTGGCACCAGAATCACACAAAACTTTAGAAAAAGAAATAGAACCGATAGTGCAAGGAATTGTAAAGCTTCCGGGATCCTTAAGCTTTTGAGGTATCCGGTTTTGCAATATAGCCGAGCATTCTGCAGTAAGGGCTACAGTTTCATGTTCCTCCAACTTTCTCTGTTAGAAAGGATATCCTTGAGATATTTAGCGTAACTCGGCATTTGCAACAAAGCATCTACAAGAGGAATGTTAATACGCAATTGTTTAATATATCAAGAAACTTGGCAAATTGCTTATCTAACTTTCCTTTTTGTAATGCAAGTGGAAATGGAGGTCTTGGTTTGGGCACGGAGGGTTCGGTAGAGGAATGTCCCGAAACAGGGGATGAGGTCTCGGTGTTCTTTCCGGAGTTGGATGTTGCCTTAGTTTTATCCAAATGTTCTGGTGTATCATCCATTTTCTCTCCCAATTTTGGATCAACGAGGTTCTTTCCGCTACGAAGTGAAACTGCTTGAACTTGTTCCTTTGGATTTTTCTCGGTATCACTTGGTAACGTGCCTTGGGTTCGTCCGGAAAGCATGTTGGCAATTTGCCCAATTTGAGTTTCTAAGTTTTTTAGTGCAATTTCTTGATTTTTTAAGCTTGCTTCTTGTTTCTTGGACATCATTTCTTGATATTGAAACTTTTGTGTTGCCTCCATCATGAACTTTTGCCACACATCTTCCATTATTCTTTTTCTCGCTTTGTTGTGGTTGTTGGAGCCCCCTTGCCTTTGAAATGGAGGTTGTTGGAAACCTCCTTGGTTTTGCTGAAAACTGGTGGTGGTGGTTTCGCCATATTCGAATTTTGGCTCCATGAGAAATTTGGATGATTCCTCCATCCCGGATTAAAAGAATTCGAGTAGGGATTATTCTGTTGACGACTTGCATTTCCCATGAAGTTAGCACTTTCAACCGAGTTAGATGTCCCACACACATCTCCTTGTAAGCACTCAAAGTTTGTGTGATCACCTCCACAATTTTCACAAGTGGATTTAACTTGATTTACCGTACCTTGCATGAGTCCGAAGGAATCCAATCTTTTGTTTAGGGCCTCCAATTGAACAGCTACTGTGGAGCTATTCCCAATTTCATACAATCCGGCGGGCTTCTTGGGCAACGTGATTCGTTCGGTTGGCCATTGATAGTTGTTCTCGGCCATGAGCTCAATTAATGCCCAAGCTTCCTCAGGTGATTTGTTCATGATAGTACCTCCCGCGGCGGCATCTAAATTCGTACGGAGATTCGGTCCCAAACCCAAATAGAAAGTTTGAACAAGTGTGGGCACGGCTAACCCATGGTGTGGGCATTTCCTCAAAAGTTCCTTAAAACGCTCCCATGCCTCATAAAGTGATTCCCCCTCATATTGACGAAAGCTGGTGATTTCATTTTTCATTGCGGCCGTCTTACCCGGTGGAAAATACTTAGACAAAAATTTATCCACCATTTGTTCCCAAGTACGGATAGAGGCGGTTGGCAAAGAGTTGAACCACTGTTTAGCCTTGTCTTTGAGAGAGAATGGAAACCGTAAGCGTATGGCGTCGTCGGTGACTCCATTGTTCTTGAAAGTATGGATAATCTCCGAGAATGTGGCTATATGAGCGTGTGGATCATCATGTTGTAAACGGAGAATTGAACCTGGTTTCCTATCATTTGGATATACCCCGGCAGGATTTGAAAAGTGTTAGCCTCTACGGTGGTAAAACGATTGGCCCTGCGGCTCCTTGGATGTTTGGCATCATATAATCCCTCAAAGGGCGTTGCGGAGGCGCCTCTGGTTGGTTTTGATGAACGCGAAGATTTGCAAGCTCCCGACGAACCGCTTCTTCTAAGATAGCGGGATCTATGTGAATAGGAGGAGGATTCAGATTTGGATCCATTGTAGCTTGATAACGTTGAGCCTCTCTTTGTAGTCTTACCCCTCGAGTAAACGTTCGTTCAATTTCAGGGTCCAACTCCGCTAGTCCCACTCGACTAGTACGGGTCATGCACTAACCGAGATCAAACCTTGCACAAAGAAAGACACAAAATTAAAAATAAAAGAAATGATCTAAGCTCAGAAAGAATAAGGGAATCTCAATATTAGATAAAAATAGTTGTCCCCGGCAACGGCGCCAAAAACTTGACACGACAAAATCCTAGCAAGAGAACTAGGTCGCGTAAGTAGTAAAGTGGATTTCTAAGTCCGGGGTTATCGTATCCGCAGGGACAACTATAATCTAAGTACCAAGACTACTATATTACTCAATTCTAAGTTAAATCGGTCGATAGAAAGGTTGATTAACTAATTAATAAATACTAGAAAATAAACTAAGGCAACGTCACACCAAATAAAGGGAGGAAACAATAGAGAGAAGCGATCAAGGCACATGGTTCAACCGATTATGCATTTAGATTGTGATTTAGGTTCTATTGGATTATTAGATTGATTTAGCTAAGGCGAAATTCCCTAACGTACGTACTACCCAATCTCTTGGCATAGCAACCCTACCCTTGGTAACGATTTCCTATATATCTCTATATGAAAACCCGATTAACGAGGATGCATTTAAGGTCTAGGAATTCCCCACGTGAATGGAAAGCCACCTAAAGAAACCGAGTCTATCTCTAGTCGGTTTAACTATAGGGTATTCAATGTTTATATCTTCCCTAGGTTATTATCTCTCGATCTCTAACCTAGGCATTTTATCAAACACTTGGTGATCAAGCAAATGTAGCATTGAGATCAATATTGAATACATAGCTAAAACCAAAATTAATCCAATAAACACCAACAAATCAACAATCAAAATAACATAAAACGGCTATCCATGGCCTCAATCAAACAAGTTTAGCTCATATTCATGTCAAAAGTGCAAATAAAATCATACAAGTCATAGGATATTTGAACAAATTCAAGAAACAAATATGTAAAAACTCCCTAATTCTTGTAGAGATGTGGATTCCTTGTTGAATTCTCCATGTTTTGACCTTCAATCTTCTCTTCTAAGCTCCCTCTCTCTCTATTTTCGTGTGGTTGCTGATATCCAAGGTGAGTTAGGGTAAAAAATGGCTAAAAGAGGTATTTATAGGCCAACACTGCCGCCTCGAACGCCGCGGCGTTCGCTTGTTGAACGCCGCGGCGTTAGCTACTGCTTGTGAACGCCGCGGCGTTCGCTTGTTGAACGCCGCGGCGTTGCCTTGAAAAATTCCAAAAATTGTTTCATTTTGCCTTCGGTTCTTGCTCTTTCCTCCGGCTGTTAACCCAATCTGAAAAGTCAAAGCAAACCGGGTTCAAAGCATCATATGTGATCAAATTATTAAAGAAACAATCAAAATCAAGTTGATAAAAGGGGTAAAACTTGTGTAAAAATAACATATATCAGTGGAGTCGGAAGTCATGGAGGCAAGATGTGAAGCCAGGTAGGCAGAGTCGTGGAGTCATAGGGTTTTTTTGGCAGAGGGATAAGACATAGCTCATGGAGTGGGAGCATCGAGCAGGTGTGTCAGTAAGCCGAGTTGGCCATTGAAAAGCGGAGTAGGCGGATGGATCAGACATAGCTCATGCAGAGGCAGAAGGCAGATATATGAGAGATCCAAGATTTCTATTGGATAAAGTCCATGGTGGAAAGAGGTCAGTGGACGGGTTGGATTGTGATGGTTGGATTGTGATCAAACATAGCTCATACAGAGGCAGAGGGCAGATATGTGAGGGATCCGAGATTCCTGTTGGAAAAAGTTCTTGGTGGAAAGATGTCAGTGGACGGGTTGACCGAGGCGGTTGGATTGTGACATGTTCAGGTTTTAGAGTAACCTATATACGAGGATCAGTTGGACCGAGATGGATATGCCACGATATTCAGGAGTTGGTTGATCACCAAAAGAATAGGATAGTTGCGAGGGTTCAAAACAAGAGAACGATGTTCATAGAGAGAGTTCGTCAAGTGGGTGACACTGGAGGACGAATGAATTGACGTGACATGGAGAATTCTCTGGGTTTGATCTCCATTGTATTTGGGGATGGGTGGACTAGACTAAGGTTCACTTCGGAAAAGTAAAGTGGTGGTTCAAGTTGAGTTCGAGAATTTGAAGATCATTCTCCAAGTGGGTGATTGATGGGTTTGTGTGGAGATGATTTCAAATAGCCAAGGAAAATACCAAGGAAATTGACCAAAAAGGAAGACAACATAGAACCGAGATGGGTCGGGGTAGATCCAGGGTTGCGAAATAGGGTCGAAATAGAGTGGGGTCACGATGGAGTCGAAAAACAGAGTGGAAACAGTGTGAGGTACCTACCGGGGCTCCCAGGCTCCATTTCTGGGTGCCCAGATGCGGATTTACGAAGTTGTACGCGTGTTTTGACGAGATTTGGGGAGTTTTTTGTTGTGGGATGCAAGATTGGAGGATTCTGGCATATTTGAGTCCTAGTTTGATTACAATTATTTCCTATCGTTAGGAATTATTCCCTTTGTTAATTAGGATTGTTTTCCTAATTTGTTAGGGTTCAAGTCTTCTCCACTACTGTAAATATGAGAAGTCTACTTGTAATTCATTGATGTACTCTGATTCACTCATTGAAAAATAAAGATGTAGTCTAGGTTGTCTCGTGGGTGTAGGCAATTATTCCAAACCACGTTAAAATTCTCGTGTTTTTCATCTTTATGTTTAAGCTTAGATTTATTGGTTCTTGATTATTTATTCGTGCTCTGATGCTACCATTCCTAACCGGATATGATGATATTCAGTAGTAGGATGATCATCTACTAGAATAGAGTAGTGTTTTAAGGTTCAAAAAGGGGGAATATTGTACACAATTTAGAAAAAGAGAGAGTTCGTTAGGTGGGAAGCACTAGGCGCAGATAAAGTGATGAGACATGTATATGTCTCGGTTTGTTTTCCATTGATATTGAAGATATTCCAAATAGATCGAGATACACTTGAGAGAAGTGAAGGTGTGTTCAAGTTAAATTTAAGTTATTTTTTACCAGTTTCCAAGTGGAAGATTGTTGCGTTAGTAGAGTCCCATAACAAAGATAGCCGAAAAAAGTGTAAGCATGGTGAAAAAGGGCGAAACAGGCCAAAATGAGCATTCCAGGTAGGGGTGTAAATGAGTCAAGTCGAGCCGAATGAGTTGTTGTTCAAGCTTGTTTGAATTATAATCGAGCTTCAAAATTTGTGTTTGAGCTTGTTTGATTGTTAATCGAGCCGAGTTCAAACGAGCTTTAATCGAGCCGAGCTCAAACGAGCTTTAATCGAGCCGAACACGAGTCGAGCTCAAGTAGTTTGACATTTTTGTACTAATCGAGCCGAACTTTAAAATTTATCAAACACAAAAATTTGTTCAAGCTTGGTTTGATACGTTGACGAACCGAACTCAAACGAGCTTTTAATGAACGAGCTCGAGTCGAGTATCAAGTAGTTTGGTTCATTTTTCAGCTCTAATTCCAGGTGGAAACGCCACGTTAGGTCAGACGTGCCGTGGCATCTCGAAAAAGTGATGGACGCCACGACATCAGTGGCATTAAGGGATGCTACAACGTTCGGTGGCGAGAATGGGGACTCCAAATTGGAAATTTTTGAACTCCTTTTTTGTTTCCAACTATTGGTAGATCTCTTCCCTAATTTTCTCTATCCTAGTTTGATAGGATTTTATATTGATGTAAATGATTGATTCACACCGAGAAATAAAGATGTAGATCAATTATTCGTAGTGCATGTAGGAAGTTTGACAAACCACGAAAGATTCCTTCACTACTAGAAAATATGAAAATGAATTTATACTTTTAATTAATAAGATTTGTTCAATTTCAAGAAGTAAACAAATTATTCTAAAGAGAAGTGGATTTTAACTCACGTTTTCATTTTCAGAATCCCAGAATTGATTGATAATGAACCATTGATCTTCATGAGCTCTTGGTGGTAGATTGACTACTCGTTCCATGATGCTCAATTTTGATCATAATAAGCAGCCTTCAATCAAGACTTATAACCCTTCCATTTCTTACCAATGAATTTGAAGATATGCTTCTTTAGATGTATATTAGGATTAAACTTTCTCTGAAGCAAAACATTGAAAAAATTATAAATCAACCTAAAAGTAGTATATTTTGATTTTGAGACAAAGAAGTACTTCAAACACAATTTTTGACCACATAAGTAGTTTTAGATCCAATGGAACGGCTCTCCAGTCATTAAAAAATAATGATGCTAATTGATTGTTCCGAGCTAATAATCCCAAATGAGTATCGAGTTCAACGGGTTCATCTCCAATTGGTTGATACCACTTGTTGTTTTCTTTGTTTATTGGTTCACCTGTTCTTTTCCATGTCTTCAAACCTAGACTTGGACCTTGAGCTCTTGGTGGGCAACTAGACCCTATACGAAAAAGACAGGAACAAGCATAAATGAAGATATAAATGTGAAACAAATGCAACCTACTATTAATGTCACCATGTTTAGGTTGGCAGGCTAGTTTCAGCTTCATGTTGAGTTTGAGAATGGCTAACACCAGCTTCACTTGTTAGTTTCTGGTTAATCCTATCAAGTATTGGTCATATAGGGGATTTGCGCATCCATACAGTGTGCACCATGGTTCCAAACTACAATCCTTCATTACATTATAAATAAGATGTTAGAAACTAAAAAAGGAAAGAGATAAAGCAAATACACTTACATTTACATAAAAATTGTAATGTATCGATATAATAATACAGAACTGACAATAAAAATACACACATCAATTAGAACATATAAAATCTGAAACTAAAATATCAAAGAGTCAAGTTGTTAAAAAGACTCCCTTAACTTAGTAAAGTTACTACGTAAAGTCTGAACCATCTTATACCTCTCCCTAACCTAGTAACTTGACTTGCTTAGCCAACCAAAGTAAATTCAATTGATCCAAATAAGATCCCGTTTCTACACACTCTTTAGCAGGTTCTTTTTCTAAGTAGCTGCTTGTTCTTTACTGAAATTTCTCAGTTATGTAGAGACTGTAAGATTTTTTTCTTATTCTTATATGTCATGGGGTGAAAATAAGACTCTGATATTAAGCACTCGTAATAGGAAAAAAGAAAAAGAATTTTGGAGAAAACAATTCAAAATAGCTAATTCAGAAGCCAATGGTGGTAAATTAGCGGTGCACATGAGCCGAGGTCGAGCTCGAGTTCGACGAGTTGAGCCGAGTTTGCCAAGACTGAAAACTGCTTATTATCATAAACTATAGATAGTTGAATCACGATACCAAAAGGTCAATTACCAACTATCTTGTTGCTACAACCATATATTAGGACTGTCAAAGGTACAAAATATGAATTAAATAGATTTGTCACGGTCAATCACCTAAAGTAGGCACCGAAGTGATCCAAAAAGAATGATTTTAGTAGTTACATTTTATACTTCACATAAGGCATATTTTAAAATTTTTGTTATTATTCTCATTCTTGAATTATAAATAGGGTAGCACCACACAAGAAAACACATCCATTCTAGTTATTGAAACACATGGATGCTTATAGAAGATCGTGCAGACTGGTGAAATAAGGTAGCACCATCATCAAGGATAATAATTTCTCATTTTACATACATAAATAAGTGGGCTTATGGATTAATTGTTTTTCACGACAGCTTTCGATTTGGCCTCAATTGATATGCCTCTAAAAATTTTGTTACAGGCTGTTGTGTACATGCCTCTAGAAAATTTCTGTTATGCCATGTTGAAATAAGCCTCGTCAATTTGCAATCTGTTTGGTCCAGTCCTTACGTATCCACCCCATCACATATATTTCAGCCGTTTGATTGGCCCAACTTGTTGGGGCCATTTGATTTTGCATTATAAATATCCAAGCTAGCCCAGCCCCAAAATAATTCAATCAACCTGTTTCGCCACTTTACATATCAGATTTCCTCTACTCTTTCTTTCTTTTCTTGATCTAGAGCCTCACGCTCAAAGTCTTGAATCTCTTAGCTTAGTTTTGAATTTCTTTTCCTTTAATATAGCTTTTGTTCTGTTACTTGTAATCTTTCTTGGTGATTCTTTATTCTGTATCTTTGTCAAGTTCAATATACGCATTAACTTTTGTATTTTAACATGGTATCTAGCACGGTTTTAAATGTCCTCCAAAATCTCGAAATTTCGGATTTTCGGGAATCTCGAAGTGAAATTTCATTTTCGATCCAATTTTGCAGTATATGTAACAAAATTATTGAAATTTCCCAAAACTTCTGTCGAAACCCGAAATTTCTTGAAATTTAAAATAAATAAAAAATTACTTTGTTAAATATCTACCGAAATTTCTGAAATTTTTCAAAATTTTCAAAAATTTAAAATAATGTTTAATTATTTATTTTTAAATAAGATTCAAAATGAGTCCACATTATTGTGGTTGTCTTTTGGTAGTTCCTGCAAATAAGTCACATCAACCTTACTCATATCTTTTGCTACAAATTTATGTTAATACTTCTGCCGAGTATGTTGTGCCCGTTGTGGTTTAGCATAACACAACATTAAAAGGATAGTATCACCATTATATGCAATACTACCAACATTCAATGTCATGGGCTGAATATTATCAACATTTAACTAATAATTTGTACATACAGTATGAAAGTGGAGGAATACGAGAGACCAATGATAGCGATTTTGATCCTCTGAAAAACTCAATATGGTTTTAAATGATGATTTCTGTTAAAATTATGGTACTTTGTTTTAATGAAGTTTTTAGGAGAATTGGTTATTACTTTGCTCTCATAATCATATTTATTTTATATTTTTTGCCACAAATTTTAGTCATACTACTTAACAAAATTCACTATACATACATTATATATTCAATAATATTTATTTAAAAGATGCATAACAATGATAATTAAAGTTATTTAAATTTTTATTAAAAATTTTCAAGTATTTATATAAATTCCCATTATTTTTCTAAAATTGAAATCGAAATTTTGAATATCCTCCAAATTTCCATCGAAATTTTTTTAAATTTATTACTCCGAAATCTACACCGAAATCAAAATTTAATACCTTGGTATCTAGAGCACAAGATTCTAGGCTTTTTCAATCATCTACTGAAATATTCAACTTTTCCGTCGAAAATAGTCAACAATAGATTTTCTCCATGTTTCTTGCCGCTTTTTGGTTTTTTGGTGGTCCCATTTTTTCCGACTTGTCACTACAAACAAAATCCCGTGCCATCCTAGACAAATTTTGCGCCGTCAGATCTTTGATTTTCATATGGTTTTTATTTTTGTGGTGATTGAGTGAAAGATCGAAGAATAAATCATTGAATAAAATGGAACCTCAAGGGGGTTGTGGGCTGCCAATGAAGTATTGGCCTAATTGGTTAAGGTTGTTCATTGGCCTAATTGGTTAAGGTTGAGGTCACATAACTAAGAAATTATAGCTATGTTTGGTTATGTTTTGGTATAGTATTTTGGTCAAAATTATTGATAAAAAATTTATGGAAATACGTGTATATTTGATGAGATTGTGTTTGATTTAATTTTAAAAGTTAGTTTTTTAGTGTTTCTTTTTGTGAGATAGTGTTTGGTTTTGTTTTCAAATAGAACAAAAGTTACTGTAGCAGTCAAATCATGAAGTTATTGTCTGTTAATAATTAGTCAATGATTGAAAATTAAGAGAGGGGAGAGGCAAAAATAGGGGACAATACCTGAGTTGTAGATTTCTAAATAAATAATTTTTTTACCAAAAAAGTAACATATTTTTTGCCCAAAATTGTGTTAATCAAACACAATTGGACCAAAATTTTGGACCAAATTGGGTTTGGAAACATATCCAAACATAGCCTATGGGTTTGGGTCTCACTTGCGTATGTTGCCTGTTTTCTCTACTTATATATAGTAATTAGTAATAAATGTGGTTTGTAATAGAAGTTGTTGATGCTTACTTGTATTAGAAGAACTTTTAATGGATCTAGGACGATGTAATTGCTTCTAAAAAAAACAAAAAAAGAAAGAAAGAAAGAGAAGGTTGTGGGCTTCTTTGTGGAGCTTCATCCGTTTCTTACCTTTTTTCGTTGCTCTTTACCTTCTTGGATTAATTAAAGCATGACTATAAGTTTTGATTGATTTTGGGGTTTTAGGTGGGGACGTGTATGACCTTCTGGCACCGATGTTTGTTACTTTTTAGGCGGTTCAAGAAGGGAAGACGAACAAATCCTATCACTCTATTTGTGATGGAACTTTGGGAGCTATCAAATGGAGCTTTACTATTATAAGGGAGTTTTTTGTATGTGTAATTCTTACTTCTCGATTATGGATGATCTATGACTTCAAGAGGGAGATTATTATGAAATTAGATTATTGTATGTTACCCCAGCTCATACATGTTTGTCAAAGGTTGGCGTCGGTTGTTTCTGGATTGCATAGGTCGTGAAGGGCCATTGTTGGAGACGATATGCGTCCCGTTTGCAAGTCCCTAACCTACAACGTGAAACATATGACAAAGGGCTAAAATTATATAATTTGAATTTATAAAAAAAGCATTAAGAGTAATTTTGACTCTAAATGAAATAAATCCACTCGTCACAGATATTGTTAACTCAACTAAGCTTTTAAACCTCACTAACGGTGTTAAAAATGAAGGGGTTAATTGATTTTTCAATAATTTAGTGGTGTAACTGATGTTCAAGGGGATATATTAATTTTTACCCATAATCTTATTAAACTAGATTATATTAGCTACCAAACAAGCCCAAGAGAATTTTTTTTTTTTTGTAATTTGAGGGGTGTGGGTGGAGGTAAAAAGCTTTCTGATTTTGTTGGGAGGAAAGGGAAAGAGTTGTTGGCCCCTCCTAACTCCTAAAACCTAATCATTGGTATAATAGATTTAAATTTAAAGATAAAAGTGATTAAGCAAAGATCTACATCCAAATTAAATTTCAACTCAAACTCTCATACAACATATGTTGTTTGGACCATGCATATAAAAATAAGCTGGTAGTTTATTTTTCAAATATTGAATAAATTAAAAAAACTTGAAAAATAATTATACCTTCTCGTTTATCATAAGAAAATAGTTACCAAAATGATTCTTTTTGGAATCATCGCCTCTGCTTACAAGTTACATCTCACAACCCCAAATGTCACGATCAGCACAAAATTAGATTTCCCGGCTCTTGAAGAAGCTATAAATGATTCAAGGTTCGGACAGAAAAGTGTCCAACAAACCTTGCAATATATACACCAACAAGAACAATTCTAGCGGTTTCGAGCCCTTGTTTTCATGCAGCTTTGAAGCTTTCTGATAAAAGCTTGTAATATTGTATTTGCTGCAACCAAGAAAAAAAATATGCATTCAAATAACTGTGGTAGGGATCACCAAGGTATAAATCAAAATAATGTGTGAAGTGAACCACACCAACCTTGTCCGAAACTGAAGGCGAGATTTTCACTAAAGCTCTCTCGAAATGTTCAACTTTGATGGTTAATGGTTCGCTTCATGGCAATGTAAGCTTCTCTTCAAGAGAAGCCATAGCGGCTTCATTCATCTGTAAAAGAAAAACGAAAATGTGTTACCAAAGAAACTTATGTTTGGCCACAACCGAGTATAACAATTCATACATGAGAAATGTTACTCCTCCCCAAACTTTAGTCCCCATCTCATTAAAATAAATAGGGTATATAGACAAGCCCGTGTGACCCTAATTACAAAAAACAACCCGAAGTTTGAGAATTTACGATAACTTCCTCTGTCAATATAATTATATTACAATTTCACCATTGTCAATAAAAACCATATCACAGTATTGCCTGCTTTTTGACAACTTGAGTTGTCAGGAAGAATGGATTGTATTAGTAATTTGCAAAATTACAAAAAACAACCCGAAGTTTGAGAATTTACGATAATTTCCCTTGTCGATATAATTATATCACGATTTCACCATTGTCAATAAAAACCATATTACAGTTTTGCCTGTTTTTTGAGAGGAGGAATGGGGTGTAATAGTAATTTGCAAAATTTTAGGAGGGGGCTCGATGGTAATTAACCAATAAGTGGGGGGTGCATGTAATTATCTTAGATAAGACTCCCATTTCTAATATGAAAATATTTCCAAAATGAACTGGTTTTTAAGGGCTGGCGGTAGTGTAAAAATACACAAATTTCACCTTTTCGGACTCATAGAAAACTCCAAAAAAAAAGGGGGTGGAGAGAGCATATAGAGAAAGTCAAAGATAAAAATAGAGACATACAAGAGCAGAGAGATCGGCGCCACTGAAATTTTTGCAAGCGCTGTCTTTCCCAATGGCCATCAGATCCACAGTGGAATCTATGGGCTTCTTCCGAGCAATAGCTTTCAAGATCATTCCTCGTTCATCTGGGCTAGGTAGAGGTATATATAAAAGCTTCCCGAACCTTCCCGGTCAAAGGACAACATTATCTATGACTACGGGCCTGCCAATATATCAGCAAGATAAGAGATGTCAAAATAAGTGACCAAATCCTAAACATTTTCAACAGAATATTCAACATCCTAATCAACCAAAAGGATAATTAGATGCACCCCACTCATTGAGTAATTACCACGCCCCTGGGATTTCATAAATTACTAATGCATCCCTTGTCAAATCCTGAAAACTCAAAAAAAGGGCAAAATTGCAATTTGATTTTTACTGACGAGGTGAAATTGGAATACGTTTTTACTAACCGCTAATAAATTGCACTGACAAGGGAAATTAGTAATTTTTCAAAGTTCGGGGTGTTTTTGGAATGAGGGTCTCATGCAGGGGATATATATGTAATTTACCCTAAGCGAAAATGCCCCAAGAGCTGGGAAAATATTATCTTCTACCTATTTGTAGCACCAATTACATATACACCTTGTCTATGTTCTGCACCATCCAGTTCTATCAGTAGCTACAATGGTAGATAGCATCGATGTTCAGTCCATAATAATGTCAAGACATATTAACCGAGAATATGCTATTAGACAAACCACTTGATAAGCGTTATTTTACTAACCTGGTTCAAGAGCCGCTCAACAACCCACCCCCCTTCTTTACCACGCTTAGTTGTCAATGCATCCACTTGATAGAAAAGGAAGTCTCAGCATACGAAAATATTAACATCTAATGATCAACATGCGAGCAGAACTATAAATTTGCCAAATAATTTGTAGCTTGTATGAACAAAAAGGTATTTGATTGCCGCCTTAAAATATTTCGGTCAGAAGAAAACAAGGAAGAAGATCTGAAAGTATTATGTCAGAAGAAAACAAGGAAGAAGATCTGAAAGTATACACCAAACATCATTCTTAGTCAGCCTTAAGAGGTGTTTTGGACATATCGATAACTAGGTGCTAAAATTATTTGCTTGATCCATCAATAACAATATTTATTCTATTTCATTTTGTTCAGGGTTTATGTTTTTCAGAACCCCCCCAACCCCAACATGGAAACGGTTATGAACTAATCAACTAAGTTAAAATACCGAGTTCAAGAAGGATTTTCTTAGTCCTAGTATTTCCTAGTTATTTTCCTAGTAGAACTAGGTGTCAAGTCCATAAATACGTTACAACCTCACTCATTTCAGATCATCAACTGGCAGATTTCTTTCCATAAGTGCCCCCAAAAACTTGACACGCTAAAAGCCAACGTGCTATGATAGCAAGTGCACTAGTCGTGTGTAGTAATAAGTGGATTAAAAGTCCGGATTGTCGAACCACGGAAACTTGAATTTTAGTTTATGATTTTAACGAAAAAAAAAACAAATATAATTAAAGTAAATTATAGGTAAAATGCATACAATAAGAACAAGATTACACAATTGATTTTACACAAAGTATAAAGGGAGACTAAGGCACATGCTAGGTTCAAATTGATCAATTATACTTATAAAGATTCTAGTTGAAGGATTACGCTTATATTGTTATGGTGAGAACTCCGAGGGTAGAGAATAACCGATGTCTCGCGTATAAACTCCTATGCTTAGATCGTGATTTCTCAAATATTCCTATCCGGAAATCTAACCACTAAACATGCATTAACGTACTAGAGTTCACTCGATTTGAATCGAACAACTTCACCCGGGAATCTTTACCTATGTCTAGGGCAATTCCTCATTAGTTACGGGTCATGATGTGAATTTCTTGCACCCTAAGTCAATTTTCTCCCGAAATATTAACCTAGGCATAAGATTCTAACATATAGTGATCAAGTATATGCAAGATAGGCAAAAAACACAAATTCACATCACATAACAATATAAGAACAACCTCAACAATCATCTATTATAAGCATATATCACAATTTGGCCTTACATGGCCCTAGTCTTATGAATTTAGTTCATAATGGATAATATGAAAAACATAAATGAATTAATACACATGTTCATAGACATAATTGAAATGAAAAGCTATAAAAACTCCCTCAAAAGTGAATAATGATGGATCTTGAAGTTGAGCCTTCAATCCCCAAGCTCTTTTCCTTCCTCTAGTTTTCCCCTCCAAGAGTGATGAAGAATGGTGATGAATGGTGGAGAAATCAGATTAGGGGCTGCCCCCCTCTCCTCTAAGAATCTGAAATTGATAGTGAATGATGAAGAGTATGGGTTCCCCCTCCTTTTATAGCCAAAATTCCACTAAAGTATGCATTAAGAATTCCCATTAAAGTTCCCCAATGAGAATTCCACCTAAGGTGATGCTTAAAGTTTGGCTTTTAAGATTCCAACCAGCTAAAAAATGCTGAACTTTCGGCCATTAAGAATTCTACCAAGCATAACCATATGAAAACTTCAACAAAACACATGCATGCTGCCATTTTCTTGCTTTCCAGCGCAGTCTTAGTATTTTCCTCATAAACGTCTCCACAGATCTCCAAATTGGATGATTCAAGTCCCCAAGTTTAGATAACACATAGATCTACAACTTTTCAGAAGGACATTTTGTCCAATTCGGTCTCTAAGTATACCTAAATTACGTTTCAACATGGAGGTTGTTTCTGATTTGGCGCCTATAAAGTAAATCTACCAAGAAACACACTTATGACAACCCCTCAACACATGTGCTGAATTATGGCCAAAAGTGATTCTTACCCATCATATAAGGCTGGAATTTAGGCTGAAAAAGGAGTAACATTCGGACTATCCATGCCTAGGCATGACTAGGAGGGCGCTGGGGCGTATCCTGGCACATGTACTTCTCTGTTCGGCGCAGCAATCGTATTTCCTTCACAATTATCTCTATAGACCTCCGATTTGGATGTTTCAAGTTCCCATTTGAAGCTAAGACATACATCTAAAACTTTGTAGAAGGAAACTTTGTCTAAGTCGGTCTCGAAATGTACGGAATTATCGCTCGAATGTGGTAGGAGATGTATAAACCGCCTCGGTGTTGAAAAACATGCTTGAACTTGTTTTGTACATCGTTTTTCTTCCCTTTTCTTCATGTATTCTCATTTATTACCTGTATTCACTTAACACACCTATTAAATGCAAATGTGACATGATTTAAGCAATAAGACGGTCTTAAAAACACGTAAAAACACCTCTTATCAGTGCCCCTTTCTTAAATTAATGACGTGATACCACTAATCCTTGATAATTACTTTTCAACAATTATCTGCATTCAAGCCGAAGAGCCGAAAAGCCAATAATCTGCATTTAAGAAAGACGCGCTAAAAATAAAAGATTTGAAAGAAGCAGTTGAAGACAGTTCCCAAGGAAGAGGAACGTGGGTTCCCCAAGGCCAAGATATATGCGGCTAAGAAGGAAGAAAAAGGACATCATCAGCAGAATCACAAATTCTACAGTTTCATTTTCTTAGAATTAGTCTTAGTCTTAGGAGTAGTTCATAGCGTAAATTAGGAGTAGCCGTAGAATAATTTGATAGTTGCTTGTCAAGGATGGCCGAAATTCGGCTGCGAAGCTTGTATCTACAGTCATTTGTAATCATCACAATCGAAGACTCTCATGGAGGTATAAATTACCCTTTTTTTTCAGATTTAAGTATTTGATAGGTTAATTTTATCTTGACTTGAGTTGTTCGATTCATTGTTTCTACACTCGAAATTAATAACCAAAGAGTTAATTAAAGACTTGAACCACCATCCAGCATATCGAACGCAGGGGTTGAAAGATAATCTCAAATTATAGATTATCACGGGGCTTGGAACGACTATTCGGATCCACCTCATTCTGATTTGTTTTATCGCGAAACACCTTCATTAGTGACGACTTTGGAGACTTTCACTAGTGATATTATCTTGTAGAATATAAATACAAACATCACGAGGCCAAGTGCAAATCTTAAGATCGGGAATGTTTCGGAGGGCCCGGGTAATTTGGTGAGAAATGTTTTTGGGAATTTTAGGGCCTGTTTGGCCCGTTGTTTTCGGCTTCACTTAGCATTTTTGCAGAACAATAAAGCCCAAAATATGTTTGGATCGCTGTTTCCTATCACCTGTTTTTCAGAATTATCAGAACACAAAGTGAAGATTTTGAAGAATAGCTTTGAGGTGTTTTGCAATTAAATTGTCTATTTTAGAACAAAAATTCCCAGAACAATAAAAACACGGAAAGACGTTTACTGTGCACTTACTCCTGCACTGTTCATCAGAAATTTGAAATAAAAGGGTAAAGTTCTGCACTGTTCATCATTTCACAAAGAAAAGGCAGCCTCACTTTCTCTCTCGCGACCGGCAATTTCGCGTGTGTGTGAGAGTTTTTGATTGTTTGTGAGTTTTTGTGTGTGTGTGAGTGAGTTTTTGATTGTGTGTGAGTTTTGTTTTTTTTGTGTGTGTGTGAGTTTTCGTGTGTGTGGTGTGTGTGTGTGTATATATATACATCTTGGTGTGTGTGTGCGCGCGCGATTTTTTGTGTGTGTGTGCGATTTTGTATGTGTGTGTTTTGTGTGTGTGAGTTTTCGTGTGTGGTGTGTGTGTGTGTGTGTATATACATCTTGGTGTGTGTGTGTGTGTGCGCGCAATTTTGTGTGTGTGCCTGATTTTGTGTGTGTGTGCGATTTTGTGTGTGTGTGTGTGCGCAATTTTGTGTGTGTGTGTGATTCTGTGTGTGCATATATATATGTGTGTGTAATTTTGTGTGTATATATGTGTGTGTGAAAGTTTTAGAAGAATACAATGGAGGAAGATGAACAGTGATAAAAAAATTGGGGAAGATGAAGTGGAAGAAACAAAATAAAGAGTGGATTAAGCAAACATCAAGTGTGGAAGAAGTAAAAATAAGATTGGAAGAATCAAATAATGGCAAAGTAGTAATTACACCAAACATTTCACCAAAAATGACTAATATGCCTTTAAAATAATATATATGTTACACCTAAAAATAAGTTTATCCAAACGTGTTTTTGTATTTTCTTAATTACAAAACAATTTCATCCAAACGCATTCTCAAAGAACATATATCCGTAGAATAGTGGGCCAAACAGGTTTTCAATAATTTTTCTTCTTCAAAAACTGTTCTACAAAACTGTTCTACAGAACTACATAAACAAAAACGTGTCAAACAGACCCTTATACTTTCTAAGAACGTGTTTCATGATTTTGTTATGAAAATTTTATAATTTTTTATTTAAGTAACCCATTATAGCCTAAAAATCCACCAAGAGACATTAGTGACATTTACCTTTAATTTGATAGCATAATATTTAGTACTATAAGGACAAAAGTGAAATAAAAACTAAACGTTAGGATGGTAACATAATATTTAGTACTTTAAGTGATTCAAATATGAAATTAAGAACTATTAGTGACATCTACCTTTAATTTTAATTAAGTACGACATATTAGAGCTCATATTATCTCGAAGGTATAAATTGAATACTAAAGTGCAAAACATCAAATATGCATGAGCAGCTAAAAGTAAATACAATGAAAAGTGCACTCTCATGGAATCACATGCTGGGGTATAACAAGGAGATTGAAGTTGAGAACCCCAAACAATTTACTAAGGGGAATATAGATTTGTAGCCACATGCAAGTTATGAATAATTGAACAAAAGAGATGGAGCATGATATACTCTATTGAGAATTCCAAATAAGCTATCATGAAAATGAGTATAAGTGTAACACAGATATCTGCCCCATCTCTGTATCGCACTCAATTGGGCAAGGAGGTTCATTGCAAGGCTCTACGAACTCTCATCTCCAATTCGCTCAACCTTACTTGGAGCTCAAACATCCTCCTCGAATCTCCAATCTGGTGGGTGAATACACAGCTTCCGCAAACTTGTTGAAATAAAGGTTGTGTGCTATTACACACACACTTTTCAGCATCAAGAGAGTGAAGGTCAGATATACTGATTCGGTCATTTCCTCGAACTAGGTTATAAAGCTCGTTCAAGACAACATCGGGAAGGGTTCTATGTATTCCGATCCATCCAGTGGAGGCGACGTGATATCGAGTAGAGAGACTGGTTGGAGTGTTTTTGAAGAATTTGGTGAAGTGGAAGTTCAGGTTTATTTTCCGGATGAGAGATAAGGCTGATTTGATTTTTTAGAATTTAAGAAATTTAATTCAAAGAATTTCACCATTAAAGAATCAAATCTCAGGGCCCATTAGCCCAACATTATCGATTTTTTCAGGTATTACTATGCTAGGGATGGTAGTATCAGAGCACAAAAAATTAACAAGAAATAATAAATCTAAGCCTAAACATGAAGATGAAAACACGAGGATAAATCTAAGCCTAAACATGAAGATGAAAAAGCGAGGATTTAACGTGGTTTGGCATAACATGCCTACATCCACGAGCCAATCTAGATTACATCTTTATTTCTCAATGAGTGAATCAACCAAACACAGTGATTACAACCCCCTACCTATTTATAAGTGAAGAGTCTTGACACACAAAAAAATTAAAACTTAATCTAAATAAGAAACACAATCCAATTACTAGGTAATTTTTAGAAGTGATTATTTAAAATTTTGTGCTATGTATTAATATATGATTTGATTTAATTTTGCTAGAGTCTGAATGTTGAATTAAAAAGACGGCGTTCTCGTTCTCTCTCAACAGCCCTCGATCGTGACTCGTCAGCAAGCACGAGGTATAATCGACCTCTAAGCACGAGGTGAAATCAGTTAAAGTTTATATGAAATACTCTGGCCTCAATTTTCTTGTAAACTACTCGGGTTGTTCGTGCAACAAACAGGTATATGCCCCTTAATTTGCTTAGTTTTTTGCCGAGAACTTCAGCAAACATTCTAGACTAATTTTCTAATATTTTAGTTTGCGTGGGTTATCTGATTTCATTATATTCATTTCTTCATTTTTGTTGTAAGGTTGTTGGCTGCTGAAACATCGCTGAAACTTCAGATTATATTTTCTTATAGAGGTATTGAATTCGCTTTCACATGTATGTGTAATTGTATATCGTTTGGAACTGTTTTAACACTAATTGGATAACGTATGGAATTTTTATTTCTTTTATTTTTTGTAATTTCCATATGAATTATTTTCGGTATGTTTTTTGAGCCAGTATTTGAGCTTCGGTTTTATGGTTGGCACTTTTTGTAAATTGAATATGCTGCCATGAACTGAATTTTTGTTATGAAAAAATAGTTTCGATTTTGGTGTATGGTTTGGAAGTAGTTAGGATTCGTTTCAGAAAAGTTGGATATCTTAGCTGATTGAGACTTTGGTTTTCAGTTTGTGAATTTATTTTATCATAAAACCTCAAACAGAGGGGTATCAGTAATTGAAAGTGGCAAACAAGAGCAAATGTATACATAATGCATGGATAACTTATTTCTGGAAATGAGAAATTGGAGAAGATAATAGCAGTGGACAGTTTCATTAGGTCACACACTTCCACTATGAATGCATTGAACGAGTAGCCTAACTTCACTCTTGATGTTGAGATCAAGCTTCAAAGTCTTCTTCAAACTCGAATTGGTCTAGACTTCATTGCTAGAGTCGTTTCATCATGAGAAGAGGCATATCCACGGAGCACAATTCGTGGGATAATTAGTTTCGCTTGAACTGAACTTCCTTCCAGGAGTACCCGTGATGCATTTGTCCCAGCACATGGTTGTAAGCTTTCCTATCATTTCGTGAACCATAGCCTTTTGTTTTTCTTGATTGAGTTAAAATATTAGTTATATTCTTTTAGTAATTGCGCACATGCATTGAGTGTTTCCAGTATCCACGCAATTAGTTTTAATAATTGCATATACGACTTGACCTGTGGATGAATATTTACGTAACATTTAGTGCTTGTTTGAATAAGAATAGCTAGGATTTTTCATGATTTGATGAGAAATATGTGAAGCTATAATGCTCACAGACGCGTCTGAAATGTTCTTGTGCTGTGTCGACATATGTTGTTTACAAATCCGAAGGAGTGCCACATGAAGCTTCTACTTTTGCTCTTAGCTATCTTGGTGTGAAGGACCTTTTGTCATTAGAAAGCGTTTGCAGGTCATGTTCGACAGTTCGAGATGATCCATTGCTGTGGATGAGTATCCACATTGATCAGCCTTTTAATGAAAGGATCACAGATGATGTTCTTGTGCAATTGGCTTGCAGTGCTCAAGGTAACCTCCAATGCTTGAGCTCAGTGGAATGCCCCAAAATCACTGATGATGGTATCAGGCACATACTTGAAACTAATCCACGATTAACTAAGGTTAGTGGCTCAATTTGGTCTACTTATATTGTTCTTAATGGTTTTCTAGCCTTTCTGTTTTCATTTTTGGTGCAATGAGCTCTTTCACTTTCTACAATGTTGATATATTGGTGGGGTTGGGGTGATAAGTATGAATCTTACCGAAAATCAGTTTGATCATTATTTCAATTAAAAATTACCCTAATCCACCCCCCAAACTAAAGTCAATATAAAGAAGCACCAAATCCTATCAGAATCAACAAAGAGCCCTCTGTATTCTTTCAACATAAACCCAAGAGCTCAAACGCAAAACGCACCAACACGAAACGAACAAGAGGTCAAATCGGAGTTGACCCTTCAAACCATTAAGCAATCCTGCAATTTTCTTAAATCGTTTTTGAAAAAAGGGGCAAAAATACTCCTCTTTCAACAAGAAAATAACATCAATAGGTTATTGATTTGAGGCTTGATTTCTTAATCTTACTGATTTGGTTTTTTTAATTTCAATAACTAATGCGGTTAGCCTCTTTATATGGATATTGTGGAAAGGTTATTTAGGAAATAATTGTACGTTTGATTGCAGGCCTGCCTGTGTATTTAGGGGATATGAAGAACAATTTACTCAAGGAATCATAGATAAGCAAAGGTGAAACTTTTTGGCTGGTGTTTTAAGAAAGAAATGAAAGAAAGATTGCTTCATTTCACTAGAGGAAGTTGCTTGAATCTAAAATTGCTCGTTAGGCTACATGTTAGTTAGTGTTTTTATAAATTAGATATACTATCGTAGGCTGGACTTTTGGTATGAAAATATGTACGCCTTTGTTGATGTATAATTGAAGATAATGAATGTACTTTCATCGTGATCAGTTTCAATTTTGGTGTATGATTTTAAATACATATGCATGAGCTAAATTCATCCTTTACGATCCACTGTTCTTTCGGTTTGAGAAAGATTACGGGTCGTTGATAATGTCATTATGAAGTGTTTGTTATTTTTGAAATTTAAACTATTTCTCAAATCTCTATATTCTTGAGTGGGTCCGAGTTCATTTAATTTATATACAAAAGTAATATTTAATCACTCAAAATTACATCACATGTATAAAATGATTTGTACCGGGCACCGCCACCGCACATTGCGCGGTGCCCATTAACTAGTATATATATATATATATATATATATATATATATATATACAATGAGTGAGATCATCTGTTCAGTCGGAGATCACTGTTTACCCTTGCCGTTGTAATAGTTGTCGGCAAACATGGGTGCTCTGTTTATGCATATAAAAAAATTATGGGTGTTCAAACAATCTTTGAAATTATTTGAATGAAAAAAGAACAAATCTTTGAAATTGAAGCAGAGATGGTAGGGGAGGATACGAAGGGTGTGTATAGTGGAAAATGAAGGAAACATGAAGAGGAGGAGGGGGTATTATTATTCAATTACCTTCCCAGAGGTCGTTTCTTCTCCAAATGTATACCATCCCCCTTTCACTTGCAATTTCGGGTAAAAATATGGGAATGTTAAATTATTAATACAAAAAAAAAATGGAAAATAAGAAAAAGTATAAAAACTGGGAGGAAACAGGAAATAGCACAAAACGACATAGGGTATGTCGTCTCAGCCAAGAGATGACATAGCCTATGTCGTCTCTTGAAAATATATTTTTTTTAAATTGTATCACGGTTTTTGCCTGTTAGGAATCCTTTTGAGCGAAAAACGTAGCGGAATAATTGAGGACTGCTAAAGTCGAATCACTTTAACGTGGTTTGATGATTTTCAAAGATTTTACAAAAATTAAACGAAATTGAGTACCTTTTCGATTTCGTTTTCTTGAATTCGCGTAACAACAACTCTCCTAGAATTCCTGTCCCCAAAGATTCACGTGAAACGATCCTTCCAAAGATTCCCGAAAAACTTTCCTTGTGGTGGTGGTGGATGGCTAGAGAGAGGATTAGGGGTAGGAGTTTCCTAGGGATGGCAATGGGACCGGGTCTAACGAGTACCCGTCCTGGACCCGTCCCTAATGGGACGGGAATGAATCCAAAAAAGGGGGACCGGGTCCGAGTTCGGGTATCGGAAATCAAGACCCGGCTGGGTTCGGGACGGGAAACGAGTCCAGTCGATACCCGTCCCGGACCTGGTCCCGATCAAAATAATTATAATATTTTTAAATTATATATATATATATATATATGTTGTTAGTGTATATATATTATTATATATGTAGTAAATTATATATATATATATATATGTTGTTAGTGTATATATATTATTATATATGTAGTGGTGGACACTTTTTTATAGTGGGAGACAAAAGTGTCCACCTCTATATGTTGGGGGGAGAAGAAGAATAAAAAAAAAGGAAGAAGAAGGAGGAGCCCGGGGGGGAGAAGAAAACAAAAAGGAAGAAGAACGAGAAGAAGAAGAAGAAGAAAAAGGAAGAAGAAGGGGCGGTCGGGGGCGGGGGGGGGGGGGGGGGGTGGAAGAAGAAGAAGAAGAAGAAAAAAACAGGAAGAAAAAGAAGGAGAACAAGAAGAATGTCAAAAAAAAAAGAATCAGTCGGGTCCAATGGGAAGGACACGGACCCGCCGGGAAATGACCGGGTCCGGGTCCAATTTTTTTTTAACGGGACGGGAAATGAGTCCTACCCAACCCGTCCCATTCCCGTCTCGTTGTCATCCCTAGAGTTTCCTTCTTTTTTGTGTTATGCAATTAGGGTTAGGAGTCTTGTTACAGTTGGAGATATCTATATCTCTCTTGACTTATGCAACAAGTAGGAGACCTCCTTTGGACTCCTTGTGGCAGCCCCTAGGGCTCCATGGACGGTCAAGGTGGGCTTAAGTTGGCCCGGTCAACTTAGTCCACCTTTTAATATATATTTTATTTAAATCCTATTTAAATCCAAAATATATATAATTTAATTTCATTTAATTAATTCTTTACTTAAATAATTTAATTTAATCTAATTGAATTAAATATTTAATTTATTGATTTACCATTAAATCAATCCGTCAAATTAATTTTTATCTTTATAAAAGATTAACACAAAAAGACATCTTGTTCGTTTCTTATAGCGCGACTCTTTAGGTTCGTCTCAATTGGCAATGAGAGGAATTATCATAGGATATGAGTGTCACCTAGCCAGTCCCGTGGACTCGCATCGTAACCTAATTGAGTATGAAATGAACGAATCATTTTACGAGCCTCTAGACCATAAATATTGTATGTGTATAAGCCCTTCATTGACGTATCTCGATCAAGTGAGAGTCATAGTATATGTCAAACTCGCTAAACTTTGTGCATTAAATCATAGCATAATCAAGTTCTATACCTGAAGTAATGTCTGCTTTCAGCTTGGGACAGTCACGTTTCTAGTCGTCCACTTCCTGGCAGTGGATACATGTTTTTGCAACTCTCGGGCGCTTCTTTCCCCTTTCATGGTTATTTGAAGCAATCCTCACACCTAGCAGCCCATTTGGAGGTAAATCATCATCTCATTCCTTTTTCAATAGTGCTTTCATGTGAACAAGTCTATCTTTAAGGTCTAGTAAAGATCCTCCCAGGTCATCTACCTCAAAGTTAGTGACAAAAGCAAAGAAAAATCTAGGGAGATATTGGAGAATGAGATTCACTTGCAGATGAAAATCCATGAAACCTCCCAGAGTTTGAAGCCTTCCTATCATGGATATCATGTTCATAACATGAGTTGCTACTTCATCGTCTTCTCCCATTCTGGCATGGAAAAGTTCCTTCGATAAGTAATATCAAATTAATTTTCCATGTTCCCCGAACATTTCCTCCAAATGAAGCATAATTGACTTGGGACTTTCCCTATCCAAATGAATGTGTCTTAAATCTTTGCTCATGGATTGTAACATGTAGTTGGTGACTTTTTGGGCATCAGAGTTCCATCTCTCGTAAACTTTCAGAACAGACTTTCCTTCTTCAGCCCTAAGCAGAGTTGGACCATCTTGCTCCAAAATATGCTCAAGCAATTTCTTCTTCAGCTTGGCCCTCAGTGTTTTGACAGTCATTACAGTTTGGTCCAGTGAGGACATTTTTCTCAAGCATCGTTTTGAGTGGGTTAACAATTTTGAGAGAGATATATGTGACTGCAGAAAATAAACTAAGATTTCATTAGATGATTATGTTGTACCCGAGAAAAATTAGGACTTTAATTTGACTTGGCTCCCACTTACATTTTTCGAACCATTGCACTCCCACTGCAATGAACGAAAATCTCTTTGGACAGATTTTGTAGTGAGTGATTGAATTCTTCAAAATTTTCAATGAGTCGCAATCTGTAAAGATATATGACTCATTGGAATTCTTGAAGTGGCATTTCAAGCCAATCAGTCCAACTGATGGTGTAATCTTACTTTTGGCTCATGGCTCACTTAACCTCAGCCTGTAACGAAATATTGGTGGTGATCCATCTAAGTACTTTCCCATCAACTCCTATTGATCTAACAGTTGAATCTCATCTTGCAACCTGTAACGGTGTATGGGATTAGATTTGCTTCGACCGATGGCATCAAATGCACTTAGAGAGATTTGAATTATGAATTAGTGCATAACCCCCATTAGTCGGGACGATGCCATACACAACTCATAATTCTATCTCTCAAAGTTTGATGGAGAGCCAGGATATCCAATATCCTTTTCAATCTTAGTATCTTTAATTCAGGAGAATTTGTTAATTTTATAAGGTCTCACTTTGCACATTAATTTATTACGCGCATATGTGGAATAAATCAAATGGAGCCAAGCAATAATAAAAAAAACCTAGTTATTCTATCAACATGCATTCCATGGACATTCTAGATTGATCTAAGCCATTAAATCAATCAAGGGGATAGGGGCCTGTATCAAATCTAATTTTGATAAGATCCGGGCTCCAAGCTCTAGAAACGATCTACTTCTAATGACATAACTTAGAAGCACCCTATACATTATTCTACCGAAAATAAAATACAAACTGGGGGGCACTAACCGGCCCACAACCCAGATAATACAAAGCGGTAAACCCTAAGTCCATGGGACGCATCCACCACAACATACATCAAAGCATGTAAATAAACTATTTAAAATTATGTTGCATTAATTTAAATCGAAATAGAATTCATAATTAATTAAATCTAATTTAATTACGAAAGGATAAATTTAATTTCAATTTTAAAAAGAATAAATCCAATTTATTATTTAAGAAATAAGTGTAACTTATTCTTAATTATTTTGAAAAAACCAAACTCAACTCAAAATAAATCCAATTTATTTAATCGTCTAGAATCATAAACTAATTTCCTATTAATTTTTGACATAATTAAATCTAATTTAATTATAAAAGTCGAATCCAATTTAACTAATTGAATCTAATTTAATTTTAGAAAAACAAAATTAATTTTATTAGGAAAAGGGGGAATTGACAAATCCGGGTCAAATTTGTCTATTGGGTCAAACCCAATAATTATTAATATATATATATATATATATATTAAATATATATATATAAATAATCGATGGGCCTGGCCCAAAATCCCGTAGACACACACACACGCGCTGGGCTAGGCCCAGCTCTGTTCATGTGCGCTGGGCCTAGCCTAGCGCGCAGATTGCTGGGCTTAGCCTAGCACCGTGTGTGCTGGAAACTGGGGCGGCAATCTTGTTTCAGCGCCGCCATCTCTTTTCCTATTTTTTCCAAAATACCGTACAGCAGCAGGGCTGCCGCTGTTGGCGTTGCCGGCGGCACCGCTCACCCGGCTGCACTACGGCATATATCGGGCAAGGATTTCGAGGCAATAAAAATTTTCAAAAATTTAGATTTAATATCAAATATTAAACATGCAAAAATCAAAATTTTAAATTCCAAATTAGCCATCATTTCAAACGCAAAAAATAATCAAACGCGTTAAACCTGGCTCTGATACCACTGTTAGGAATGTTGGGAATATTTGTATCAAAACAGCGGAAGCGGTACAACGAATTTTTTTTATTCCCAAACAGGATCTACCAAGGTCTAGTTGTAAACAACAACGTATATGAAAAGAAGATTAAAATCACTTACTTGTTGTAGAGTAATTATCGTGCCCTTCAATCTTCCAAATCACGAATCGACGGTTGATTTTGATCCAAGTAGCACAAACGTTCTACCTCTAAATCGTATGTTGGAATTGATGGAAGAAAAATCCTCCTTCTCTACCTCAAAGGGGGCTGCTACTAGAGTAAGAGGGGAGAGAGAGTTTTTCCTTTTCTTTTTCTGCAGTATTCTTAGAGCTTGGGTTTTTGTTCAACACATGAACTTATTGTTGCGAAAGACATATAATTTAAAAACTAAAGCGACATCCCCAAAATTAGGGCTAGGTAGACATGGTACCATCGGATTCAAAAACTATCCTAGAGGAAGTTTTCTCGTGTTTATCTCTTGAAGACTAAGAATCAACAGCGTCTTTTTAAGCAACTCCCTTCTACACCTCTCTGGATGGGTTTGCCCTAGCGCCCCAAGCATTGCGCCTCTACGTTTATCCAAACCTTAGCTCGTACCCTCGATTATCTCCACCAGTGCTAGCAAAGAGAATATCGAATCGTGACTTATGAAATGAGTAGGAATATATTTTGGTGTTCTTCGTACTCAACACATAAGTTGGAAGAATATTTTGTAAAAGAGGTGGAAGAGATGGAGAGAAAGAATAAAGACTTAAAACCTTTGTTTTTATCTTGTGAAAAACTCTTGAAAGAAACCTAAAAATTGATTAGCTTAAATAAAACAACAACACACACATATATATAGGCACATACACGCCTACACACACACGCACACTCAGTGTGTGTGTTCACACTAAAAGAGGCGTGTATATCTATATATATGTACATATCCTTTTTATTTTATTTAGTTTCCATTCTTTCTCAGACTCTCTTCCTTAATTAATTGGATATCTTTCCAACTAAAAAGATATTTCCATATATTTGATACAAATCAAATTTATTATATCATATCAAATAAGATATTTCCATATCTATAATATTTATCCTAATATATATTCATAAGATATCTCCATATCAATTAGTTACCTAATTAATTAGAATAGATCTACCAAATATATTATAGGATAGATATATTAAATATATATATTTTTTATATATACAAGGGCGTATATATATTTTATATATACATGTGTGTAGACTTGGTGGGGATGTTATTTTGTTCACTAAGTCTATGTGTGTGTATATATGTATATATATATATTTATTTATTTCCTCTTTCATTAATTAATTAATTAGACCACTAATTAATTAACTAGTTTTTCCCAATTTAATAATCCAATATTAAATTATAAGACTTTTATTAATTAAGACCACTTAATTAATTTATTCCTTTTTCCGATTAATTAATTCCAATTAATTAATCTCTCCATTAATTCACAAAAAAATAATTAGCCAATAAGTAGACACAAGTATTGGTGTGTGACCCTTAGGCTCATGAACAAGGCTCGCTAAGTTCCTCTACATAGGTAGATAATATCCTAATAATTCCTTTGGCTTGGATTAATTGACTAATTAACCAAGGCGCACTATGGTCGTGGTGCGATGTCTAGCAACGTCGCCAGATTCCTAGATGTTAATGATGAAAATGCAACCTCTCAGATTTTGATTTTATAGTGAGTTGCACGCTTCATCTATTCTGTGCAGACCTAGGGTTTGGCGACGGTCGAACCCTACTCGCCTCGGGAAAACAGGACTATGTTGGTACAACTAATGACTCGGTCTTTCAAGCAGGGATCACCCCTCCTCTCTTATAGATTGATGATCTGGCCAGGAAACTTTTCGATCCTTCCGTCACGCACCCGATAGGAAATTCGGTACTCGTGACCCGGAGAAATCACTCTCTGAATGTCAATGTTCCACTGTAATACCACACTATACCTAAACATACATGCCCGTTATGACTCTCGGAGGGAGTGTATATCAAAGCAGCGGGGTAGTACCTTTTCAATGACATTCTCTGGTCTAAGGATTATTCATGCTACGAAAACCTATGGACTCCAGTTCGGACCGAACAATGGGAATCCTTGAGGGGAAGTTCAGCATCCGGAGAGCGTGTCGAGTTTCCGCCGCCGTCGTCGCCGGAGCGGCGGCTAAATCGTAAGTGTTCTTCCTTGAATCGCCGCCGCCGTTGTTGTTCTTATTCCGATTTGTTAAATTGATTGAACAATCATGTCTTCGATAACGATAATCGATTTCGAACTAGTTTTCACCATTTCCTTAGTTCAGAAGTTGTTTAACTTCAGTCAATTCGAGATCGTAAATGTCTACCCTAGGTATTGCCATGGCTGCAATCATGCTTGATTTGCCAGTACCTGAGAGCCGTACAATAATATCCTCTTTTCCAAGCCCTACCTGTGTTTTCTGATAAAAACTTTCACCATTAGCAAAATCCAATAGATCCGCCATAATTTCAGCTTTTTTGGAAGGATCTTGCCAATGTATCGAAGTACTTGGATGCTTGAATGGTACAGACTCCCATGGATGACCTCTGGAATCGAGAGAGCCTCCCTTAGAATTAGTATACAGCAATCTATCCTGACTTCTCCTTCGTATTTCATTGGCTTTTTCCATGACGAAATCGAGATAAGAATCGAGCACCAGGTGTTTTTTCTTTTTCCTGACTCGGAGAGTGAAACCTCGTTTCTCCTCGGCATTGCCGCCACGAGAATTTTGGCCCTGCCTTTGGTGACGATGTGTTCCCACTCGACCGGTGATGCCTTATAGTAATCGATCAGCTGGTCCGTTGTTGGAGAGGCCGTAGGTGATGGATGAGGAGTTGAGGCCGCGGGTGAGGCTGAGGCGTGGCCGGAGATGGAGGCGGAGGAGCTTAGGTAGATTTGGACAGCGTTGTAGAGTTCGTTGGTGTTGACACCGTCTATTTCTGTGATGTCGTAGTAGCAGTATGTGGAGAAGTAGCCGAAGAGGCGTGGAAGAATTTGAGCGGGCGAAGCGGAGTTCTGGAGGAAAGACGGTGTGGAGGAGGCTTTGGCAGAAGGCCCAGACGCCCATCATTGAGGCATTGTTGTCCAAATCTCCTTCATCTTGTTTGACAGAGGGAAGGAGTGGTTTCAGGAAGAAGAGGAAAAAATGGTGAAGAAAATGTGTATTGGGAGAGATTGTGAGAAGGATGATACTAAGGGAGGTGAGTTTGAGGGATTTATAGAGGGAAACGAATGATGGATTATGAAAATTTGAATGGAAAATATGGGAAAAATTGTAATCTATTATATGATTTTGGACTTGGGTTGAGTACAAAACCAAATTATTGGGATAATTATTGACACACCCTTTTTATAATGTGTAATTACCAAAAAAAAAAAAAAACTCTCATGTTCTTTAAATCACCAACACCCCCTACGAAGTTTAATGTAAAGTTTTTAGGGTAAATTGTAAAAAAAGTTAATTACAGGTGGGGTAATTGTCAGAAGTGCCGTATATGAGGGTTTTTTTTATGTAATTTAAAACAGAGGGAGTGATTGTGTAATTACACATTACACGAGGGGAGTTTGTGTAATTTTCCAAAATATTTTAGGAGAGGGAAGTCATGCTTTAAGAGAATGATCAATTTTAAAACGAATATTATTGCTCAAAAAATAATAACAGTAAAATGAATTTTATTCAACTCATGATGTAATCATGTATCAAATGGGTGTTCAATGTCAAACAGTTCAAATCAAACCATATCTTCATCTATTACCATGAGGAGTAAGTGGATTGATCCGAACTATTTGGTGTATGTACACCAGATCCATACACATTTTTCGATATGAATCATACTATAATGCCAGGAGATAGATTGAAACTAAGAATAGGAAAATTGTAGTCCAAATTGGTTTGATAGAACTCAAGTGTAAGTAGTTTGGTGAGTGAATTATGATAATTATAATTGCATGCTCATTTTAAATAATTACACTGGATTCGGTCAAACTAAGTCTAAATTAGACTTTCTTTGCATAGTTAAAGGCATTCTTAATAAAGAAAAATGTCCATTTAATTCCAATGGTTTTCCACCCCCGATTTAGAAAATATTGATATATTAATTTTCAAAATCAATTATTGTAATAAATTCTTTCCAAAACCAGGATAACTAAAAAAAGTGTGATATATAAACGGTGAAATATCAACATTGTTTCTTAACAAATGGACTTATATGTCAGTATGGCTGAGTAGGGACCCGGGCCAGACGGGGAGGTGAGAGAATATAATATAGTGCACGAGATCAAGCTCTCGGTGCTTCTAACATCAAAATTCATTGGGAGGGGCGGATTTCTTATCACCACCCACTGAAAATCATGCCCTCTCAATGACTTTTGTGTGTTAGACGCACATGGAGCATTATAAAATTTATGGAGGTGCGAGGCTCTTGCTAAAGAAAAGGTGGTGAGATAGTGTAGGGTTTTGAGATGAAGGAAAGTTTGCTTAATTGTTTTGCACATATTTCTCATTTTTTATTTACAAATCGAGCTGGAGTCTCAAAACTTATCGAGCACAAAAAGTTATTTAAGTTGGTTTGATATATTAATAAAGGAGCTTTTAACGATTTATTTCTAGTTGAGTATCGATAGTTTTAATTTATCTGCACTCTTATACGTATCCAGGTTTGCGTCATACTACATGCATATTAATAAATAGCTAATTAAGTTCAATCTTTCAAACAATTTGCTCCAATTATTTAATCTATCCAAATGAAGCAAAATCAAATTTTACATATTAAGCGAGACAATTTGCTTCATTTATTAATGCATTTTCTTGTGTCCACACAGTTCACGTGGAGGTTTTTTTTTTTTTTTTTTTTAAAAAATTTTAGTATATAGAGTGTAACTTAAAAGAATGCAAAACGGTAAGAAAATGAATCACATATTATAGGACAATGTTAATAGAAAATTAATAAGAATAATAATAAAAATGATACCTGTACGTTGTAACTGATTTTCCATTGACCCGCGCACGACTATAAAATACAGGCTATAGTTCCAGTGGCAGTGGAGATTTGTACGGCATTCTGGTGAATCGGTAATTTGGAATTGATTACTGACTAGTCAATTTCTCAATGAGCATTGATTGTAGGGGCACGAAGGACAATTGATTGATTTTGCTCTGGTAGAGGATTTTCTATCTGGCATTATCAGCCCTTTTTCTTAACTTGTCCTCATTCAAAGGGCTAAGATTTATTTAAATAAATTAGTTAACAACTTAATTTAGACATTTCCCATATAAATATTTTATTTGTAGATTTTATGCTTATTGGTTATTCAATTTTTATAGTTTAGGATCCATATTTATCACCTAGTTTTGTGTTTTGTGCTTTAACTTAAAAGTATTATGATAAAGGTTGGACTATACTAGATCTCAAACCCAGCAATGTCCATTTTCATACCAATGTTTTTTCACCCCCGCTGATTTAAAAAACTTTGGTATATTACATTTTAAAATCTTGATTTAGAAAATATTGATATATTAAATTTCAAATCAATTAAATTGTAATAAATTCTTGCCAAAACTAGGATAACTGAAAAAAGTGTGGCATATAAACGGTTAATATAACATTGCTTCTTAACAAATGGGCTTATATGTCAATGTGGGTGAGTAGGAAGCCGGGACAAAATGGAGAGGTGGGAGGATAAAACTATATATGCACCTAGATCAATGCTTTTGGTGCATCCAACATCAAAATTCATTGAGAGGGTTGGATTTCTTACCACCCCGCCCATGTGAAAATCATGCCCTCTCAATGACTTTTGTGGTGTTAGATGAGCATGGAGCAATATAAAATTTCTGGAGGTGCGCGAGGTATTAGGTTAAGGAAAGGTGTGAGATAGTGAAGGGGTTTTGAGATGAAGGGAAAGTTTTGCTTGAATATCATCATTTTTTTTTTTAAAATCGAGCTGAGTTTCAAAACTTAACGAGTACAAAAAATTGTTTTAGCTTGTTTAATATTTATAAACGAGCTTTGACAATCTATTTTCAGTTGAGTATCGAATAGTTTAATTTATTGTACTCTTATACATATCCAGGTCACGTCACACTATATGCATGTTAATAAATAGCTTAATTAAGCTCAATCTTTCAAACAATTTGCTCCAATTATTTATCTATCCAAATGAAACAAAACACAAATTTTACATATTAAGTGAACAATTTGCTTCATTTATTTCATGCATTTTTCTTGCGTCCACACAGTTCATATGGAGGTTTTTTTTTTTATCAGGTAAAGAAATGAATCAACATAATTATAGTATAATGTTTGATAGAAAATTAATAAAAAAAATAATAAAATGATACTTGTAACTGGATTTTCCATTGGCCCCCGCATGACTATAAATACGGGTGATACTTAGTGAGATCGAGAGTTGGACTCCCATTGCATTTTAACCGCACACAATGCCCAACTCCCGTCTCATGAGTCTCACCCTATAGAATACAGCTATAGTTCCAGTGGCAGTGGAGATTTGTACGGCATTCTTGTGAATCGGTAATTTGGAATTGATTACTGATTAGTCATTTCTCAATGAGCATTGATTGTAGGGGCACAAAAGACAATTGATTGATTTTGCTCTGGTAAGAGGATTTCTATCTGGCATTATCAGCTCTTTTCTTAACTTGTTCTCATTCAAAAGGTCTAAGATTCATTTAAATAAATATTAACAACTTAATTTAGACATTTCCCATATAAATAATTTATTTGTAGATTTTATGCTAATGGTTATTCTAATTTTTATATTTTAAACCTAATTTTGTGCTCTAGTTTAAAAAATATTATGATAATGGATGGACTATACTATGATCCAAACGCAACAAATTAATGAGAACTAGGATTTATTGTGCCCTATTATTAGAACTACAAATATTACTGATCTAGCATTTCCCCTACTATCCCAGTCAAGAGGATCAACAATACGCAGAAACAACACGATATCAATATTATAGACTGCACTCATACGATGTAGTTGCCTACGTACCCGTCGGGATCAGTCTAAACGTAGTTCGAATAAAGTGGTTAGAATTGATATGATTCGTAGTATTATGACACACTCGTATTTGTATAAGAGGTTCGTACTCTCGAGTCTCCGATTATCTAAGCTCCACGAGTAGTGATTCGTAGTATTTATGGCTCAGATTCTCGGTCCCCACTTCTTCATAAATGACTGTATTTATAGAGTTTTCATTCGAGTAGGTGCGAATGATTGACACGACGTCTTGCCTACGGATTCCCTACAGTGTATCAGATGGGTGGCACAGATTCGACGCCCATCAGGTCGGGCCATGAACCGACCCTACCCGAAAAAACACGCGGATCTTGGAGTGTAATGCAAATACCAAGGTTATAGGGGGGGTGTGAAACCTGTCTCGTTTCCTCGTATTCGAGGTAGTATTCACATATACGACCCTATATATTCCAAGGAATACGAGCTGACGACTATTAAATCTAATAATATTTTAGGTATATCATTAAGTCCCCCACTTCGTGAGTGAAGGGGAAATACCTGAAAGTTCTTGACCCTTGACTGACGAAGTACAGTTTTATGCAATTGTTACCTCCTTCTGGGCATTTACTCCCTTGCTTTTATTCTTAATTATAAGTCATCCACTGCAATCATTACCTTGCAGCCGTTTCTTCTAATTAACTCTGACATGCCGTTTTCCCGAGAAACGTGTCTGTGCTGCCACTCCGTCCTTTCGAATTCCAAGAGACGCAATTGGAATTTGGAACATCACGTATTTACACCGTCGGATACAACTTTGATTAAACGATCCGGACCGTTGATTTCAATTTACCCCCCCTATATATATGGAGGACTTACCCTCTCATTTGAATTTTTACTCTTCTTCAGCCTGAGTTGACAGCAGTAAAACGTCGCATCGCACCTTCCACCTTCCGGAGTCCTTGCTACTCGGAGATCCTCTTCCGTCCAAAATCCGAACTTTTTCAAGCCGCTAGGTATAAGCTTCATCTCTTTTTCTTTATTAGTCCCATACTTTGCATATATATTTTTTCTTTTATCACTAATGAGTACCTCCGGTGTGGGTGCCTCGCCCCGAGTCTCCGACGAGGAGAATGAGACCTCCTCGTCTGATCATAGCGAGTCAGATAGTAGTTCTAGTAGTCCCGAGACATCCCCGAACCCGCTGTGAATAACCCACCCATAGCCCTTGAGCCCGAGTCCCCTGACGTTCCCCTCCATATTCAAATCTCGAGGGAGACGAGGATGTTAATGCCCAGCTATTTCCTGATATGGATAGGGCTCAGAGGCAAATTCCTTGGCTAGGTTACTCCTCAATCTTGACCGCATCGAATATTGCGGATATTAGGACTAGATATCACATCCCTCCAGAGTATCGTACAATAGTCCCCAACGAGGGCGATAGAATGCATCGTCCACCCCCAGGGTTTCGCACCATACATGTAGCCCATCTTGCATCAGGCCTTAGATTTCCCCTTCATCCTGCCATAGTAAACATTCTTCTACATCTTCGTTTGAGCCCCACTCAATTACTTCCAAATTCGTATAGGCATATAATTTTCTTTATAGTCGTAATGAGGATGTACAGGGTTCATCCGAACATAAAAAACTTCAACGGTTTTCTATCAGTGCATCGAAGCACGCAATCCAAGGACGAAGGCTTTTTCTTGCTCGCACCCCAGAGTCATTGTCGTTTACAATCTCGAACTCAATCTTCATTGGAGATTGAAAGAAAAAGTTTTTCTTCAACGCTCTACCCTTAAACGAACATTGGAATGTACCTCGTCCATGGGGTATGGACCTCGTTGAGTTGAGCAACGTGGGTCGACCCACTATACCTCGACGAACATTGAAACGCATTCTCAAACGGTTGTTCAATCCCGAGGTCGTGATGAGTGAATCAGTGCTTGTCACATGTGGGCTAAGTAGCGCCAACGTGCCTCCCGTCGAAAATCTGGGTAACTTTTAGACCCGTGTTCTATCCATTACAACGCCTCGTAACATATTCGATGTATTGCATCTCTAACACTTACTTTATCCTCCGCAGCAATGGAAGAAAGATAGGCTCGTTGGATAAGAGGGCCGTTCTTGCGGTTGAGGCGGCTCAACGGGCAGCAGCAGCAACAGGTCGAGGTACTGGCCGGGGTCGTGGCCGTGAACGAACGCAGGGGCAACCCGCCCTGAGGATCGGTGAGCCTCAGGCCAGGGATCCACTCGTGCACAGCCATCACGCACGACTCCAAACGCCCCTCGTCCTCCTTGAAGCAGCAGCACTGCAAATGACCCTGAGACCGAGGAGGGTACTCTCGTCCGTCGGCGCCGCCCCGAGGCAATCGGGGAGCTAGCGGGCGCTCCATATGGTTGCCCTGAAAAACGACCTCACCGGGAGGCAACGGCTCAATCCGCTCCCGGCGAAACCGCAATTACAGCCCCTCCGTCTAGCACGCCAGACGAGCCTTGTGCTCGCGATTTTGAACTGCTTAATGAGGCCGAGTCATTACTTCTTAATGACTACCTCGAATGCGAGGTGACTGAACGTGCGCCTCCTCGTCCGGATCAACAGCCCCTCATCCAAGATTGGCACATCTACCCGGATAGCAGCATAATCAAGGATCGCAGTGGCAATACTGCAATCGAGGTATACCAACGCACTCTGCTGCCCAAGGATAAGGCTCTGATCCTCGACCAGCCTCATCCCATTGTCGAGAAGCAAGCAGCTCAGTATCTCGAAAAGGTATACTAGTTTCGTCTTAGTATCTGTCCATTCTAAGCCCTATCCTCTTCTATAACCTCGTTTGATCTTTTATCGTTTCAGACGAAGCTCTTGATACATCAGCTGTCCCTTACTAACTCGAGCTTCAAGGAAATCTTGAGGAGAAAAGAACAGGAGCTCACAGATTATAAGGGACTAGTCCAAGCCGAGTTGCTTACTGCCCAAGAGGATAAGGAAAAAGCCTCTTCTCTACAAGTAAGCTCGACTGGGAACTTAATATGTTATTTTCATTGCATTTGGTATAAGATGAATCTTATTCTCATCACTCGCAGACGGAGCTCGATATGCTTTGCCGGTCCTACGATGCGACAAGTCAAAATGGCTGATCAGGACGCCAATGTTGTGCTTCGTACCGATGTGCTGCAAGGGGTACCGAAGTAAAACGACGCCAATTTGCCTTGGGCAAAACCGCCGGTCTTAGGGAATTCCAAATCCTCCTCCTTCCCCGCCCTTGACGATGCCGCTTGGGCGGAACCGACATGCCGCTCAAAGTGGTCGACGACGTTTGCTCAAACTTGAACCATACAACGGCTTCTAAAGGCTCTCGATTATTTGAAGGAGACGGGAGATTTCCCCCCCACTTTCCAGGAGGAAGAGTTCGCCAACTCTTTTGAAGCTCCCCTTAAGCGATTCGACAGCCCCCCACAAGGTGTTCTTAACGTATTGTCGACGCCTTAGTTATGGGTTGATCCAGGTCGAGCGAAATTAGAGGCAACCCGCCACTTCGGGGTGACGAGCAGGGAGAGGGTCGGCACAGTGGTGGCAAATAATCGAGGACTAATAATTGTAACCCCGTATTTATAACATTGGTATAGTGTATTTCGAGAACTTTTGCTTTCTTTGTGACCCATTTTAATTTGACCCGATCGTTGTCCCGCATCGTTTATGTTTATTGTATATGTCAATGTCTAACTGGGTGTCACCCCCTTTTGATTATACGATATATATATTAGATATATATATATATACGCTTATCCAATAGTTAACCGAGCAAATTAATCCTAAACTCTTAAATTGCACTACACCATATATGAATTTTCTCAGTTATATCAAGGACGTCGTATCTTTACCCAAACTTGTAATCGATAGGTATTGCCTTCGTGATTTTAAGATTACGGGCCTTCCCAGTTTGCTTCCAACTTTTCACATTCGACATACCCTTTTTAGAACGATCCCCGACTTGAAAATCGAGCCTTCACTCTTCTGTTGTACTTTGCCATTTTTAATTGAGTGACATCCAACAACTCCCTTGCGAACATTCTCTTCGGGGTTAGGCGTCACTCGATGAGTTATTCCATTTCCGCTGATGACCGCTTCGGAGCCATAAACTAAGAAAATGTAGAGTTTCGCCTGTTGTATAGGTGTTTTGATGCCCATAAACTTAGCTCTTCTACCTACCCTTTCGCTCTCCATCGAGTCTGGTTTAATTTGACAAAAGTATTCGTTAGCCACTTCTGTCAGTCCGTTAGCTTGGGGATGACCGACCGATGTGAAGTTTTGCTGTATCTTCAACTCGGAGCACCAATCAATGATAGCTTTACCATTGAATTGCGTCCCATTTTCAGATATCAGTATTCGAGGTATACCAAAACCTGCATATTATATTCTTCCAAATGAGAATTACATTGTCATTCGGATTGATTCGATTGTATTTAGGTTAATTAACCTGCATATTATATTCTTCCAGATGAAGTCAATGACGACTTTCTCTGTGATGCGAGCCACAGGTTCTGCTTCTATCCACTTCGTGAAATGCTCAATTGCCACTATAACAAATTTCTTTTGATTTTGAGCGGGAGGGAAAGGTCCTGCATACAATTTAATTAGTTAATCATACACTTTGTCATTTTATAACACGTGTGTCGATGAGGTGTTACCAACCTAGGATGTCAATGCCCCATTGGTCGAATGGATATGCAATTTTTATTGCTTCCATAGGGGTCCCTGGTTGATGTATCTCATTAGAATGCAGTTGACACTGCCGGCATTTTTTGGCAAATCCATATGCATCTTTTACCAAGGTGGGCCAAAAATAACCTTGCCTAGTTATTTTTTGAGCTAATGATCTACCTGCAGAATGATTTCCACAACTCCCCTCGTGTATTTCTCGTAGAACATATTCCGACTCTGATGGCGTTACACATCGAAGCAGCGGCCCCCCCACCGACCTTTTGTAAAGCTCTCCATCCATCATTACAAACCGAGTTGCTCTTTGAATGACCTTCCTCGCCTCAATCTTATCACGAGGCAGCTCATCATTGACTAGATAATCGGTAATCGCATCCTTCCTGGATCTCTCAATCGAAACTGGCAAGACCGATGCTAACGAGTCTAATTTCGAGTGCTCAGCCACCAGCAGAGTGACTTTCCTGCTTTTCAACCCTACAATTTGATTTGCAAATTTTGACAAAGCATCTGCTCTTTCATTTTCATCTCTAGGGATCTGATGCAACTCAACTTTTTCAAACTAAGAAAGACCACTAGCATCAATTCCCTCACCTTCTTCAAATATCGTACCATTGTTCATTCCCTGGCTTCGTACGTGCCGGCGACTTGCCTAGCCACTAATTGCGAATCTGTGTAGACCATTAGCGTCTTTACCTCTAAGCTTTTTGCCATCCTCAAACCTGCAATAAGGGCCTCGTACTCTGCTTCATTATTTGTTACATCGAAATTTAACTTAATAGCGAATTCCATATCCAACCTATCTGGGGTTTGTAACCAAACTCCAATTCCTCCCCTCTTCGTCATTGACGAGCCATCCACATGTAAAAGTCATGGCTTTACTGACTCCACTGCAACCACTCCAAGGACTGATTCCGTAGTCATCTCAACAACAAAATCGGCCATGACCTGTGCTTTCACTACTGTACGGCTTCTATATTCAATGTTGAATTCTCCCAATTCAATGGCCCACTTAACAAGTCTGCCCGAAACATCAGGTTTTGCCAACACTTGCTTAGGGGCTTGTTCGTCAAGACAACAATTTGATGGGACTGAAAATAGGGTCGCAATTTACGAGCGGAAGTCACTAGAGCGAGTGCCCATTTTTCAATCTCCAAATAATTTAACTCAGCCCCTTGGATTAATTTACTAACGTAATATACCGGTTTGTGTTCGTTTTCGACCTCTCGGACCAATACCGTACTGATGGCTGCCAAGGAAACAGCCAAGTATAAGAACAAGGGTTCCCCCAAAAACTGGTTTTGTCAGTAATGGGGGTGATACTAAGTATTCTTTAAGCTCCTGGAAGGCTTTTTCACATTCTTCGGACCACGTGAAATTTTTTACCTTTCGTAAGATTTTGAAAAATTGTAGTCCTTTGTCAGCCGATCGAGATATAAATCTGTTTAGGCTTGCCATTCTTCCTGTCAGTTTTTGTACATCCTTTACACTTGAGGGGGATTTCATAGTTAAGATGGCCTCGATTTTTTCAGGGTTGGCCTCGATACCCCGTTCAGTTACCATATAGCCCAAGAATTTTCCCCCTCGAACTCCAAATGTACATTTATTAGGGTTTAGTTTCATCCCGTATCGTTTCATTATTTCAAAAGAATTCATCAGGTGATTTAAGTGGTCCGACTCGTCCACAGATTTGACGAGCATATCATCAATGTACACCTCCATGGTCTTCCCTATCTCATTCTCAAACATCGTATTGACTAATCGTTGATACGTGGCTCCTGAGTTACGAAGGCCAAAAGGCATTATATTGTAACAATATACACCTCTGGCCGTGACGAAGGAAGTCTTCTCCCTATCTTCCTCCGCCATCATTATTTGATTGAAACCCTGATAGGCATCCATCATGCTCAACAAAGCACAACATGCAGTAGAATCTACTAATAAATCAATACGAGGCAAGGGATAAGGGTCCCGAGGGCAAACTTTGTTTAGATCAGTGAAATCGGTACACATGCGCCATTTGTTTTCGGCTTTAGGTACAAGGACTACATTTGCTAGCCATTCAGTAAATTGAATTTCATTTACATATCCTACTTCAAGCAGCTTCTTCACCTCTTCTTCAATGATGGCATCTCTATCAGGCCCGAAATTTCTTCGTTTCTGACGAACCGGTCTTGCCTCAGGGTCAACATTCAAACGATGCACTATCACCTCCGGGTCAATGCCTTGAAAATCCGCAGCCTTCCAAGCAAAAATATCTGTGTTTGCCTTGAGAAATTTTATCAATTTCGACTCCATTGTGGGACTCAGTTGCCCCCCAATTTTGGTAGTTTTCTCTGCGTCGTTTTCAAAAAGTTGAATAGTTTTGTGCTCCACAGGCTGCACCCTCGTATCGACTTTCCTTTGCCTCTTATCCAACTGCTCCATCAGCATGGCTGCCTCCTCATCCACGACATTTACCCTCGTCACTTCCTTTTTCCTTTTCTTGCTCGAATTAGGCACTAACGAGGTAGTGTAACAGTCTCGGGCTTCCAGCTGATTGCCCCTTACTTCGCCTATCCCATCTCTGGTTTTGAACTTCAATTTCAAATGAGGAGTCGAAACAATGACTCCAAACATATTTAGCATCGGCCTCCCCACAATCATATTGTAAGCAAAGGGGGTATCCACAACCAAAAAGGTCACACGCAATGTCTTTCTCTTCGTAGCCGATCCCAGCGAAACGTCGAGCTCTATCGAACCTTTCGGCATGATTTGTGACCCAGTGAATCCCATTAAGGGAGTACTCACCGCTCGTAAGTTCACCCTCCCCAAGTCCATCTTTTGTAAAACATCCCAAAAGATTATATCTTCTGAACTGCCAGTATTGACCAACACCTTATGTACAGCAAAATTTGCGACATCCATTGTTATCACCATTGGATCATTATGGGGAACAATCATGCCCTCGTAATCCCTATCGTCAAAAGCTATTGGCTGGTCATGATTATGTACAGAAAAGACCTTCGTAGGCTCCTGACGATAGTGATTGCCACGCATCTCCCTCTTATGTCTTTTTCTCGCACTGGACGAATCACCTCCAGCCGGTCCTCCCGCTATAGTGTGGATCTCCGCCCTGACTACATTAGTATGTTCTTTATGTCAATCACCCTGACGACTGTTGTCATTGTCCCTCTTTTCATCATTGCGTCGATAGTTGTCACTTCGACGATGGTCATCAGTCCGGGGACGGTCATATGGGCAACTGTCCCGGACCTGATGTTCATACCGGTCTCCATCCCTTTTATAACGGAAACGATCGGGCGATTGACTACGCGATCGTTGCATCTCTTTTGTGCGATTGGCTTCTGGAGCTCTTACTTCCGCAAGAGTACGATCAATAAAGTCGTTAAGAACACCATCTTTAATCAAACGTTCAAGTTCATCTTTCAATTGATAACATTCTTCAGTATCGTGGCCATTGTCTTTGTGAAACTGACAATACTTATCTGAATTTGCTCTGGATTTCGATTTCATTGGCTTAGGCCATCGAATTGCATTCATATGCTGCACCGCCAGTAGCACTCTGCCTCTTGATGCTTTCAAGGGGGTGTACTGCTCATATTTTGAGTATCGAGGGGGTCGTTCGTGGTTCTTTTCAGACCTCGACCCTTCCTGCCGATAGCTATTGTCTTTTCGATCTCGTCGATCGTCTACGGGCTTGCAAGCCTCGGAATCTTTTGACAGGTTCATTTCCTCCTCGTTGATACACTGCTCTTCCAGCTGCATCAGCTCTTCTTGATCTTTAGGTGCACTACGAGCAAGGGCAGAGGCCAAAGTACCTTTTTTCAAAGCCAACAAAAGAAATGTTACCACAAGATCATGAGTTAATTCAGGTATTTCTAAAACTTCCTCATTAAACCTATGAACAAAATCCCTCAGACTCTCTCCCAGACCCTGCTTGAACCCCATCATGGACGACACCGACTTCCTGGCCTTCTTGTTGGCGGCAAAATGATTTTCAAACCTCTTAATGAGCTGTTCGTAGGACACTATCGAACCGGGCTGCTGACTAGTGAACCAGTCTTGAGCCCGTCCGACCAAAGTCGTCACAAAAACCCGTGCATTTATGGCATTCGATTGATGATACAACGACATCAGCAGTTCAAAGGTAGTTAAATGTGGCCCCGGAGCACCTGTCCCATCATATGTCGGCAAAAGAGGAGCTTTGAATGAACTCGGGGGTTCTTCAAACATTATACTTTCACAAAACGGCGAGTTTCTAGCCATCAGTGCAGACATCGGTCTATTTTTTGAACGAGGCGCCTCCGGTCTACGACTCGCCCTACCAAGTTTTTCATAAATATCATCAATTTCTGCCCTTGACAAAGCTGGCTGCTCCCTCTCCTCCTGCAAGGGCTGCTTTCCCCGTCGAACCTCCCCGCGCGCACTAGCCCCACTGTTGACCTCCTCATCGGACTATGCTCCTCGCTCGACCCTCTTCCTACGCTTTGGATTCAAACCTTCATCTTCAGGGAACAGCTTCCTAGGCGCCAGGGGAGCCCCCGGAGTCTTAGGTACGCTGGGAGTTACCGGCCCCGACGCCATCAAACGACTCAGAACTTCGTCCACCTTCTGCTGAACCATCTTCTCCAACTCTCCTTTTGTTACTAATATCTTCTCATCACCTCTGTCACCACTGCTTCTGCCAGGAGCAGAAGACACAGAATCCTCAATGCGAACTCACTTATCCTTCTGACCATCTCCTTCCATCCTAACGCCAAATTCAGCGACTCTCGAGTAGTTTCCCACAGACGGCGCCAAACTGATCTAGCACGGATTTTCCCCCTACTATCCCAGTCAAGAGGATCAACAATACGCAGAAACAACACGCTATCAATATTATAGACTGCACTCATACGATGTTGAGTTGCCTACGTACCCGTTCAGGATCAAGTCTAAACGTAGTTCGAATAAGGTGGTTAGAATTGATATGATTCGTAGTATTATGATCACTCGTATTTGTATAAGAGGTTCGTACTCTCGAGTCTCCGATTATCTAAGCTCCACGAGTAGTAATTCGTAGTATTTATGGCTCAGATTCTCGGTCCCCACTTCTTCATAAATGACTGTATTTATAGAGTTTTCATTCGATATTGTAGGGCGAATGATTGACAAGACGTCTTGCCTACGGATTCCCTACACGTACTTGTATCACATGGGTGGCACAAATTCGACGCCCATCGGGTCGGGCCATGAACCGACCCTACCCGAATTTCAAAAACACGCGGATCTTGGAGTGTAATGCAAATACCAAGGTTATAGGGGCCGGGTGTGAAACCTGTGTCGTTTCCTCGTATTCGAGATAGTATTTCACATATACGATCTCATATATTCCAAAAAATACGAGCTGACGACTATTAAATCTAATAATATTTTAGGTATATCATTACCCTTACTCCAAAGTTAAAAATCCCATACCAATACTTCCCCGTCGCCTGCTTGAGTAAAATTATTACTACTACTATACATAAGAGCCGAGGTAGGCATGTCTCGGCCAGCCGGTTGCACGGTGCCCTTTCGCTTCGGATCACACTGGATCCCGCCCCTTTCTTGTGTTTTTTTTTTTAAATTCTACCTCCATCAAAACGACGTCGTGCCTTTCTCGTTCAACCGAACCCTATGCTTTGTCTCTGAAAATGCAAGATTCTGCAGTCAACTGTCAAATTACGTAAATTCAATTTTACCCTTCTCTGCCAGCAGCACCGCCGCTACAACCACTTCAAACCGCGGAGCATCAAACTCTATGTATTGCAAGAAAATTCTGATTCGTGGGGTTTATCTTCGGCTCCGTGCCAATAAATTATTGTTACCCTACCACTACTAGGTGTTCTCGGTGCAAAGCTGTCGGACTCTGCTACACTGGTGAATATTTGCATGTCCGTGTGATTTAGGATTTGGATTTCTTTGGAGTTTGAAATTTTTGAATCTATTGCTTAAAGTTCCAATTTTTTTTAATGATTTTTTTTTTAGTATCATTTTCTTTTTAGTAGTGATTATTTAAAATTTTGTGCTATGTATTAATATATGATTTGATTTAATTTTGCTTGAGTCGGAATGTTGAATTAAAAAGACGGCATTCTCGTTCTCTCTCAACAGCCCTCGATCGTGACTCGTCAAATTACGTGGTGATAATCCCGGCAAGCACGAGGTATAATCGACCTCTAAGCACGAGGAGAAATCAGTTTAAGTTTATATGAAATACTCTGGCCTCAATTTTCTTGTAAACTACTCGGGTTGTTCGTGCAACAAACAGGTATATGCCCCTTAATTTGCTTAGTTTTTTGCCGAGAACTTCAGCAAACATTCTAGACTAATTTTCTAATATTTTAGTTTGCGTGGGTTATCTGATTTCATTATATTCATTTCTTCATTTTTGTTGTAAGGTTGTTGGCTGCTGAAACATCGCTGAAACTTCAGATTATATTTTCTTATAGAGGTATTGAATTCGCTTTCACATGTATGTGTAATTGTATATCGTTTGGAACTGTTTTAACACTAATTGGATAACGTATGGAATTTTTATTTCTTTTATTTTTTGTAATTTCCATATGAATTATTTTCGGTATGTTTTTTTGAGCCAGTATTTGAGCTTCGGTTTTATGGTTGGCACTTTTTTGTAAATTGAATATGCTGCCATGAACTGAATTTTTGGTATGAAAAAATAGTTTCGATTTTGGTGTATGGTTTGGAAGTAGTTAGGATTCGTTTCAGAAAAGTTGGATATCTTAGCTGATTGAGACTTTGGTTTTCAGTTTGTGAATTTATTTTATCATAAAACCTCAAACAGAGGGGTATCAGTAATTGAAAGTGGCAAACAAGAGCAAATGTATACATAATGCATGGATAACTTATTTCTGGAAATGAGAAATTGGAGAAGATAATAACAGTGGACAGTTTCATTAGGTCACACACTTCCACTATGAATGCATTGAACGAGTAGCCTAACTTCACTCTTGATGTTGAGATCAAGCTTCAAAGTCTTCTTCAAACTCGAATTGGTCTAGACTTCATTGCTAGAGTCGTTTCATCATGAGAAGAGACATATCCACGGAGCACAATTCGTGGGATAATTAGTTTCGCTTGAACTGAACTTCCTTCCAGGAGTACCCGTGATGCATTTGTCCCAGCACATGGTTGTAAGCTTTCCTATCATTTCGTGAACCATAGCCTTTTGTTTTTCTTGATTGAGTTAAAATATTAGTTATATTCTTTTAGTAATTGCGCACATGCATTGAGTGTTTCCAGTATCCACGCAATTAGTTTTAATAATTGCATATACGACTTGACCTGTGGATGAATATTTACGTAACATTTAGTGCTTGTTTGAATAAGAATAGCTAGGATTTTTCATGATTTGATGAGAAATATGTGAAGCTATAATGCTCACAGACGCGTCTGAAATGTTCTTGTGCTGTGTCGACATATGTTGTTTACAAATCCGAAGGAGTGCCACATGAAGCTTCTACTTTTGCTCTTAGCTATCTTGGTGTGAAGGACCTTTTGTCATTAGAAAGCGTTTGCAGGTCCTTATGTTCGACAGTTCGAGATGATCCATTGCTGTGGATGAGTATCCTCATTGATCAGCCTTTTAATGAAAGGATCACAGATGATGTTCTTGTGCAATTGGCTTGCAGTGCTCAAGGTAACCTCCAATGCTTGAGCTCAGTGGAATGCCCCAAAATCACTGATGATGGTATCAGGCACATACTTGAAACTAATCCACGATTAACTAAGGTTAGTGGCTCAATTTGGTCTACTTATATTGTTCTTAATGGTTTTCTAGCCTTTCTGTTTTCATTTTTGGTGCAATGAGCTCTTTCACTTTCTACAATGTTGATATATTGGTGGGGTTGGGGTGATAAGTATGAATCTTACCGAAAATCAGTTTGATCATTATTTCAATTAAAAATTACCCTAATCCACCCCCCAAACTAAAGTCAATATAAAGAAGCACCAAATCCTATCAGAATCAACAAAGAGCCCTCTGTATTCTTTCAACATAAACCCAAGAGCTCAAACGCAAAACGCACCAACACGAAACGAACAAGAGGTCAAATCGGAGTTGACCCTTCAAACCATTAAGCAATCCTGCAATTTTCTTAAATCGTTTTTGAAAAAAGGGGCAAAAATACTCCTCTTTCAACAAGAAAATAACATCAATAGGTTATTGATTTGAGGCTTGATTTCTTAATCTTACTGATTTGGTTTTTTTAATTTCAATAACTAATGCGGTTAGCCTCTTTATATGGATATTGTGGAAAGGTTATTTAGGAAATAATTGTACGTTTGATTGCAGGCCTGCCTGTGTATTTAGGGGATATGAAGAACAATTTACTCAAGGAATCATAGATAAGCAAAGGTGAAACTTTTTGGCTGGTGTTTTAAGAAAGAAATGAAAGAAAGATTGCTTCATTTCACTAGAGGAAGTTGCTTGAATCTAAAATTGCTCGTTAGGCTACATGTTAGTTAGTGTTTTTATAAATTAGATATACTATCGTAGGCTGGACTTTTGGTATGAAAATATGTACGCCTTTGTTGATGTATAATTGAAGATAATGAATGTACTTTCATCGTGATCAGTTTCAATTTTGGTGTATGATTTTAAATACATATGCATGAGCTAAATTCATCCTTTACGATCCACTGTTCTTTCGGTTTGAGAAAGATTACGGGTCGTTGATAATGTCATTATGAAGTGTTTGTTATTTTTGAAATTTAAACTATTTCTCAAATCTCTATATTCTTGAGTGGGTCCGAGTTCATTTAATTTATATACAAAAGTAATATTTAATCACTCAAAATTACATCACATGTATAAAATGATTTGTACCGGGCACCGCCACCGCACATTGCGCGGTGCCCATTAACTAGTATATATATATATATATATATATATATATAATGAGTGAGATCATCTGTTCAGTCGGAGATCACTGTTTACCCTTGCCGTTGTAATAGTTGTCGGCAAACATGGGTGCTCTGTTTATGCATATAAAAAAATTATGGGTGTTCAAACAATCTTTGAAATTATTTGAATGAAAAAAGAACAAATCTTTGAAATTGAAGCAGAGATGGTAGGGGAGGATACGAAGGGTGTGTATAGTGGAAAATGAAGGAAACATGAAGAGGAGGAGGGGGTATTATTATTCAATTACCTTCCCAGAGGTCGTTTCTTATCCAAATGTATACCATCCCCCTTTCACTTGCAATTTCGGGTAAAAATATGGGAATGTTAAATTATTAATACAAAAAAAAAATGGAAAATAAGAAAAAGTATAAAAACTGGGAGGAAATAGGAAATAGCACAAAACGACATAGGGTATGTCGTCTCAGCCAAGAGATGACATAGCCTATGTCGTCTCTTGAAAATATCTTTTTTTAAAATTGTATCACGGTTTTTGCCTGTTAGGAATCCTTTTGAGCGAAAAACGCAGCGGAAGAATTGAGGACTGCTAAAGTCGAATCACTTTAACGTGGTTTGATGATTTTCAAAGATTTTACAAAAATTAAACGAAATTGAGTACCTTTTCGATTTCGTTTTCTTGAATTCGCGTAACAACAACTCTCCTAGAATTCCTGTCCCCAAAGATTCACGTGAAACGATCCTTCCAAAGATTCCCGAAAAACTTTCCTTGTGGTGGTGGTGGATGGCTAGAGAGAGGATTAGGGGTAGGAGTTTCCTAGGGATGGCAATGGGACCGGGTCTAACGAGTACCCGTCCTGGACCCGTCCCATTCCAAAAAAAGGGGACCGGGTCCGAGTTCGGGTATCGGAAATCAAGACCCGGCTGGGTTCGGGACGGGAAACGAGTCCAGTCGATACCCGTCCCGGACCTGGTCCCGGTCAAAATAATTATAATATTTTTAAATTATATATATATATATGTTGTTAGTGTATATATATTATTATATATATGTAGTAAAGTATATATATATATATATATATATATATGTTGTTAGTGTATATATATTATTATATATGTAGTGGTGGACACTTTTTTATAGTGAGAGACAAAAGTGTCCACCTCTATATGTTGGGGGGAGAAGAAGAATAAAAAAAAAAAAAGGAAGAAGAAGGAGGAGCCTGGGGGGAGAAGAAAAAAAAAAGGAAGAAGAAGGAGAAGAAGAAGAAGAAGAAGAAAAAGGAAGAAGAAGGGGCGGTCGGGGGGGAAGAAGAAGAAGGAGAACAAGAAGAATGTCAAAAAAAAAGAATCAGTCGGGTCCAATGGGAAGGACACAGACCCGCCGGGAAATGACCGGGTCCGGGAGGGACCGGGAAAGGACCGGGTCTGGGTCCAAATTTTTTTTAACGGGATGGGAAACGAGTCCTGCCCAACCCGTCCCATTCCCGTCTCGTTGCCATCCCTAGAGTTTCCTTCTTTTTTGTGTTATGCAATTAGGGTTAGGAGTCTTGTTACAGTTGGAGATATCTATATCTCTCTTGACTTATGCAACAAGTAGGAGACCTCCTTTGGACTCCTTGTGGCAGCCCCTAGGGCTCCATGGACGGTCAAGATGGGCTTAAGTTGGCCCGGTCAACTTAGTCCACCTTTTAATATATATTTTATTTAAATCCTATTTAAATCCAAAATATATATAATTTAATTTCATTTAATTAATTCTTTACTTAAATAATTTAATTTAATCTAATTGAATTAAATATTTAATTTATTGATTTACCATTAAATCAATCCGTCAAATTAATTTTTATCTTTATAAAAGATTAACACAAAAAGACATCTTGTTCGTTTCTTATAGCGCGACTCTTTAGGTTCATCTCAATTGGCAATGAGAGGAATTATCATAGGATATGAGTGTCACCTAGCCAGTCCCGTGGACTCACATCGTAACCTAATTGAGTACGAAATGAACGAATCATTTTACGAGCCTCTAGACCATAAATACTGTATGTGTATAAGCCCTTCATTGACGTATCTCGATCAAGTGAGAGTCATAGTATATGTCAAACTCACTAAACTTTGTGCATTAAATCATAGCATAATCAAGTTCTATACCTGAAGTAATGTCTGCTTTCAGCTTGGGACAGTCACGTTTCTAGTCGTCCACTTCCTGGCAGTGGATACATGTTTTTGCAACTCTCGGGCGCTTCTTTCCCCTTTCATGGTTATTTGAAGCAATCCTCACACCTAGCAGCCCATTTGGAGGTAAATCATCATCTCATTCCTTTTTCAGTAGTGCTTTCATGTGAACAAGTCTATCTTTAAGGTCTAGTAAAGATCCTCCCAGGTCATCTACCTCAAAGTTAGTGACAAAAGCAAAGAAAAATCTAGGGAGATATTGGAGAATGAGATTCACTTGCAGATGAAAATCCATGAAACCTCCCAGAGTTTGAAGCCTTCTTATCATGGATATCATGTTCATAACATGAGTTGCTACTTCATCGTCTTCTCCCATTCTGGCATGGAAAAGTTCATTCGATAAGTAATATCAAATTAATTTTCCATGTTCCCCGAACATTTCCTCCAAATGAAGCATAATTGACTTGGGACTTTCCCTATCCAAATGAATGTGTCTTAAGTCTTTGCTCATGGATTGTAACATGTAGTTGGTGACTTTTTGGGCATCAGAGTTCCATCTCTCGTAAACTTTCAGAATAGACTTTCCTTCTTCAGCCCTAAGCAGAGTTGGACCATCTTGCTCCAAAATATGCTCAAGCAATTTCTTCTTCAGCTTGGCCCTCAGTGTTTTGACAGTCATTACAGTTTGGTCCAGTGAGGACATTTTTCTCAAGCATCGTTTTGAGTGGGTTAACAATTTTGAGAGAGATATATGTGACTGCAGAAAATAAACTAAGATTTCATTAGATGATTATGTTGTACCCGAGAAAAATTAGGACTTTAATTTGACTTGGCTCCCACTTACATTTTTCGAACCATTGCACTCCCACTGCAATGAACGAAAATCTCTTTGGACAGATTTTGTAGTGAGTGATTGAATTCTTCAAAATTTTCAATGAGTCGCAATCTGTAAAGATATATGGCTCATTGGAATTCTTGAAGTGGCGTTTCAAGCCAATCAGTCCAACTGATGGTGTAATCTTACTTTTGGCTCATGGCTCACTTAACCTCAGCCTGTAACGAAATATTGGTGGTGATCCATCTAAGTACTTTCCCATCAACTCCTATTGATCTAACAGTTGAATCTCATCTTGCAACCTGTAACGGTGTATGGGATTAGATTTGCTTCGACCGATGGCATCAAATGCACTTAGAGAGATTTGAATTATGAATTAGTGCATAACCCCTATTAGTCGGGACGATGCCATACACAACTCATAATTCTATCTCTCAAAGTTTGATGGAGAGCCAGGATATCCAATATCCTTTTCAATCTTAGTATCTTTAATTCAGGAGAATTTGTTAATTTTATAAGGTCTCACTTTGCACATTAATTTATTACGCGCATATGTGGAATAAATCAAATGGAGCCAAGCAATAATAAAAAAAACATAGTTATTCTATCAACATGCATTCCATGGACATTCTAGATTGATCTAAGCCATTAAATCAATCAAGGGGATAGGGGCCTGTATCAAATCTAATTTTGATAAGATCCGGGCTCCAAGCTCTAGAAACAATCTACTTCTAATGACATAACTTAGAAGCACCCTATACATTATTCTACCGAAAATAAAATACAAACTGGGGGGCACTAACCGGCCCACAACCCAGATAATACAAAGCGGTAAACCCTAAGTCCATGGGACGCATCCACCACAACATACATCAAAGCATGTAAATAAACTATTTAAAATTATGTTGCATTAATTTAAATCGAAATAGAATTCATAATTAATTAAATCTAATTTAATTACGAAAGGATAAATTTAATTTCAATTTTAAAAAGAATAAATCTAATTTATTATTTAAGAAATAAGTCTAACTTATTCTTAATTATTTTGAAAAAACCAAACTCAACTCAAAATAAATCCAATTTATTTAATCGTCTAGAATCATAAACTAATTTCCTATTAATTTTTGACATAATTAAATCTAATTTAATTATAAAAGTCGAATCCAATTTAACTAATTGAATCTAATTTAATTTTAGAAAAACAAAATTAATTTTATTAGGAAAAGGGAGAATTGACAAATCCGGGTCAAATTTGTCTATTGGGTCAAACCCAATAATTATTAATATATATATATATATATATTAAATATATATATATAAATAATCGATGGGCCTGGCCCAGAATCCCGTAGACACACACACACGCGCTGGGCTAGGCCCAGCTCTGTTCATGTGCGCTGGGCCTAGCCTAGCGCGCAGATTGCTGGGCTTAGCCTAGCACCGTGTGTGCTGGAAATTGAGGCGGCAATCTTGTTTCAGCGCCGCCACCTCTTTTCCTATTTTTTCCAAAATACCGTACAGCAGCAGGGCTGCCGCTGTTGGCGTTGCACTCACCCGGCTGCACTACTGCATATATCGGGCAAGGATTTCGATGCGATAAAAATTTTCAAAAATTTAGATTTAATATCAAATATTAAACATGCAAAAATCAAAATTTTAAATTCCAAATTAGCCATCATTTCAAACGCAAAAAATAATCAAACGCGTTAAACCTGGCTCTGATACCACTGTTAGGAATGTTGGGAATATTTGTATCAAAACAGCGGAAGCGGTACAACGAATTTTTTTTATTCCCAAACAGGATCTACCAAGGTCTAGTTGTAAACAACAACGTATATGAAAAGAAGATTAAAATCACTTACTTGTTGTAGAGTAATTATCGTGCCCTTCAATCTTCCAAATCACGAATCGACGGTTGATTTTGATCCAAGTAGCACAAACGTTCTACCTCTAAATCGTATGTTGGAATTGATGGAAGAAAAATCCTCCTTCTCTACCTCAAAGAGGGCTGCTACTAGAGTAAGAGGGGAGAGAGAGTTTTTCCTTTTCTTTTTCTGCAGTATTCTTAGAGCTTGGGTTTTTGTTCAACACATGAACTTATTGTTGGGATCAGTACAAACCCCCGGGGACGCCGGCGCAGCGAAAGACATATAATTTAAAAATTAAAGCGGCATCCCCAAAATTAGGGCTAGGTAGACATGGTACTATCGGATTCAAAAACTATCCTAGAGGAAGTTTTCTCGTGTTTATCTCTTGAAGACTAAGAATCAACAACGTCTTTTTAAGCAACTCCCTTCTACACCTCTCTGGATGGGTTTGCCCTAGCGCCCCAAGCATTGCGCCTCTACGTTTATCCAAACCTTAGCTCGTACCCTCGATTATCTCCACCAGTGCTAGCAAAGAGAATATCGAATCGTGACTTATGAAATGAGTAGGAATATATTTTGGTGTTCTTCGTACTCAACACATAAGTTGGAAGAATATTTTGTAAAAGAGGTGGAAGAGATGGAGAGAAAGAATAAAGACTTAAAACCTTTGTTTTTATCTTGTGAAAAACTCTTGAAAGAAACCTAAAAATTGATTAGCTTAAATAAAACAACACACACACACATATATATATAGGCACATACACGCCTACACACACACGCACACTCAGTGTGTGTGTTCACACTAAAAGAGGCGTGTATATCTATATATATGTACATATCCTTTTTATTTTATTTAGTTTCCATTCTTTCTCAGACTCTCTTCCTTAATTAATTGGATATCTTTCCAACTAAAAAGATATTTCCATATATTTGATACAAATCAAATTTATTATATCATATCAAATAAGATATTTCCATATCTATAATATTTATCCTAATATATATTCATAAGATATTTCCATATCTATAATATTTATCCTAATATATATTCATAAGATATTTCCATATCAATTAGTTACCTAATTAATTAGAATAGATCTACCAAATATATTATAGGATAGATATATTAAATATATATATATATTTTATATATACAAGGGCGTATATATATTTTATATATACATGTGTGTAGACTTGGTGGGGATGTTATCTTGTTCACTAAGTCTATGTGTGTGTATATATATATATATATATATATATATATATATATTTATTTATTTCCTCTTTCATTAATTAATTAATTAGACCACTAATTAATTAACTAGTTTTTCCCAATTTAATAATCCAATATTAAATTATATGACTTTTATTAATTAAGACCACTTAATTAATTTATTCCTTTTTCCGATTAATTAATTCCAATTAATTAATCTCTCCATTAATTCACAAAAAAATAATTAGCCAATAAGTACTACACTAAGTATTGTGTGTGACCCCTTAGGCTCATTAACAAGCTAGCATTAAGTCCTTCCATAGGCTAGATTAATTATTCATAATAATTAATTTAGGCCTTGGATTAATTTCACTAATTAACCCAAGGCACCTATTGGTCGTGGTTCGATGTCTAGCAACGTCGCCACGACTTCCTAGATGTTAATGATGAAAATGCAAACCTCTCCAGATTTTGATTTTTATGTGAGTTGAATCCCTTCATCTATTTCATGTGCAAGACCTAGGGTTTGGCGACGGTCGAAACCCTAATAGCCTCGGAAACTATGACTATGTTGGTACAACTAATGATCCGGTCTTTCAAGCAGGGATCACCAATCCCTCTTATAAGATGATGATCTGGCCAGACACTTTTCGATCATTCAGCTTCACTCAACAGCATAGGAAATTCCGGGTACTCGTGACCCTGGATAAATCCCCTCTCTGACTGTCAATTGTTCCACTATAACTACCACACTATACCCAACATACACGCCGTATGACTCTCCTGGAGTGCACATGTATATCAAAGCAGAGTGGGTAGTACCTTTTCCAATGACATCTCTGGTCTAAGGATTATCTCATGCTACGAAAACCTAAGGACTCCAAGTTCGACAGCACCAATGAGGAATCCTTGCGGGGCCGTTCCATTCCATAATCCAGTATGAATCTTCATACATGTATTTCCATACAAGGCATCGACAATGGAACGCGTCGACCTCTCGGAAGAGTTACATGCATGAACAAGTCTTGACGGGGCCAGTGACATCCCACATCTCACATCCTCTATAACTTGGAACAATATTTAGGATTACGGTCTTTGAGAGCATTTCATATGTTTTCCCTCACCGCCTCCCCTAACCATATGTAATCCATGTGATCTTTATCTATACTATTACTAGTTATAACAATAAAGAAGCATTCCGTAACAGGTTTGATGTAATCTTAATGATAAGACCAACACAGCGTTAATGTTCAAGCCAACAGATGGCTCGCTGGGCACATAACACTTTCACTTATGAGATAAAAATACAACCACTATGTATTTATATCAAGTGAACAAAAGACATGGGCTTCACCAGCCTACATGGGCTTCTTTTTAAGGCCTATGGCCGGCCCCCTTGTGGTGCACCCATGGGTGCACCGGCTCTTATTTATTTCTTTAATTTAATCTGATTAAATTAATTGAATAAATTAATAATAAATAATAATACTAAAATATTATTTCTCTAAGAAATAAATATTTATATAGTAAAATTTATTAATACATTTTTCAAAATAATTTATTTATTTATCACATAAATAAATATTATTAAGTATCTAATACTTAATATTATAAAAAACTCCATCATTTTTCTTCTTCCCTTCACAGCCCACACCATAACCCAAATAAGAACGAATGATTAGGATCATTCTATCAACCTTTTCCGATGTGATTATTGTGTGATTGCAAACCCTTTTACTCTTATATTACCGATGAGTATAGACCATGGTAAATGTCAAATCATTAACTCATCTTTACTTTGTATTTATAGTAAGTTGAGATCACTATAGTTTCCTATTTCAGAAACGTTCATCGCTTTGGCGACTTTAGATCTCACTTGCTCATAAATAATTAAGTGATAATTACTCATTCACCTACGATAGAGTAAATCCTTTCTTGGTAATTAGTTGAGACTGCTACTTGTGCATTAGATCACAGTTCGAGGTCGACCCCACCCAAGGGTGTTCTAAATCTAACTACTCTAATGACAAATCTAATGTCACAAGTACATCTCCAACTCAATCCCTCAAGTCAAGGGTTCATCACACTTTTCATCTTATATCAATTTCATCATTGACTGTCAACGAGTGAAGAACCCATGTGACGAAATTGATGCGAATCATGTTCAAGCACATTGATCTCCTTCAATGTCCTCATGGTGTTAGCTCCCACTACGATCAACACTTATCGCCACTGGACCTCTTACCATACAAGTCGTAAGTAATTCTCAAAGCCCTATTGAGATTACATAACTTGCGAACGATATTTAGTATACAAGTATTTAACTTTTCCAGTGTTGTTTCCATTTTCACATAAGGAATGGAAAGTCTACTCTTGTGTACTTGGGCCTTCAGTTAATTACATATTTATAGGAATGCAATAAAATAAGTAATAACCAAAGATGCCTTCATGTATAGGTTTTAATTAATAATACGATTACATTGTTTTATGCCCTATTACAATCTATCTTCCTAGCATTCGAGGGCATATTCCTAACAATCTCCCACTTGCACTCAATGCCAATCTATATGGTATTTCATACCCATTTTCTCAAGCTGTTTGTCCAGAACCTTCTGGGACAATGGCTTGGTTAGTGGATCAGCTACGTTATCAGCTGTGTCTATTTTCCGCATGGCGATGTCGCCCTTCCCAACGATTTCCCTTATTATGTGGTATCTTCTCTCTATGTGTTTGGATCGACTATGAGACCTTGGTTCTTTTGCTTGTACTATTGCCCAGTGTTGTCACAATGAATGGGTACTGGTAGCTTAGAGCTAGGAACCACTTGAAGTTTTTCTAAGAATTTCTTGATCCAAACAGCTTCTTTGGCAGCCTCTGAGGTAGCCACATAGTCAGCTTCTGTGGTGGAATCAGCTGTTGTGCTTTGCTTAGAACTTTTCCCAGTCACAGCTCCATCGTTGAGTGTGAATATAAATCCCGAAGTGGATTTTCGGTCATCAACATCTGATTGAAAATCAGATTTAGTGTAACCTTCCACTCTTAATTCTCCATTCCCATAGACCAATGCTAAATCCTTAGTTCTCTTCAGATACTTAAGGATTCTCTTCACTGTGGTCCAATGTTCCATGCCAGGGTCAGCTTGATATCGACTTACTACGCTCACATCATAGGCAATGTCTGGTCTTGTACACAACATTGTGTACATCAAGCTACCAACTGCTGAAGCATATGGTATTTTACACATCACCTTTCTTTCTTCCTCAGTTTTAGGACACATTGCTTTTGAAAGGTGAATACCATGTTGCATTGGCAAGAATCCTTTCTTAGAATTATCCATCTCAAATCTCTTTAAGACCTTTTCTAAGTAAAGGGCTTGGGAAAGCCCGATCATCATATTCGTTCTATCTCTGAAGATACGAATCCCTAAGATGTTGGTGGCTTCTCCCAAGTCTTTCATGGAGAAAGTACTCAAAATCCATGTTTTGACCGTAGTAAACATGCCAATATCGTTTCCTATAAGTAGTATATCCACATATAGTACTAAGAAAATGATTTTACTCCCACTAACCCTATTATAGACACATGGCTCATCTTCATTTTGTTCGAAGCCAAACCCTTTGACTGTTTCGTCAAAACGAAGATTTCAACTACGCGATGCTTGCTTAAGTCCATAAATGGATCTTTTGAGCTTACACACTTTATGAATACCAGTCTCTGATATGAAGCCTTTAGGCTGTTCCTTATAGATATCCTCCTCTAGGAATCCATTAAGAAAAACCATCTTCACATCCATCTGCCATATCTCATAATATAGATGTGTAGCAATTGCGAGTAGGATGCGTATAGACTTGATCAAGGCCACGGGTAAAAAGGTCTCGTTATAGTCAATTCCTTCCTTTTGACTATACCCTTTCGCCACTAGCCTGGCTTTATAGGTTTCAACCTTGCCATCTGGACCAATCTTTCTTTTGTAGATCCATTTACACCCAATGGGTTTAATGTTCTCTGGTCGGTCTACAAGAGTTCAGACTTGGTTAGAATGCATCGAGTCTATCTCTGCCTCCATGGCCTCCCGCCTACCATTTTGCAGAGTTAATATCAATCCTAGCTTTATCATAATCAGAGGGATCGTCACCAAGGTTTCCTACTGCTATAGAGAAAAGCCAATGCTTCTCTCGCATTAGGAGACCATACCTCTCAGGTTGGTGAGATGCTCTATCAGATCTTCGCAATGGTTGTTGTGTCACAATGGGTTCAATCATAGCATCTTGTGTAGGTGTATCCTCGGGGGTTTTGCTTTGTTCATCAAGGATGATCTTCATTCCTGCTCCGCCTTCTCGAATGAACCCTTCTTCGAGAAAGTGTGCTCTATGACCCTATGATCATCTTGCAAGTAGAAGAGGTATCCCATAGAATTTTCGGGATATCCGACAAAACGTCCTCTTAAGGACCTAGCTTCCAATTTTTCCACCTTTGTTTTCTTGATGTAGGCTGGACATCCCCAAACCCTATAATAATTTAGGTTTGGTTTCCTATTCTTCCATATCTCATACAGAGTCTTAGGAACGGATTTGGAAGTACATCTATTCAAGATGTGGACAACAGTGAGTAAGGCATGACCCTGCAATGAGATGGGAAGGTCAGTGTAACTGATCATGGATCGTACTATATCTAATAAAGTTTGATTTCTTCTTTCAGCTACCCCATTTAATTGTGGAGTTGCAGGTGGTGTTAGCTGTAATACTATACCCTGTTCCCTTAGGAGATTATCGAACTCGTCACTCATATATTCTCCTCCTCAATCAGATCTTAGAGCCTTTATATGATTGGTAGTTTGATTTTCAGCCATAACCTTGAACTCCTTGAACCTCTCAAAGGACTCAGATTTATGTCTCATATGATACACTATGCCATATCTGGAATGTTCATCAGTGAATGTTATGAAGTAGTAATAGCCACCTCGAGCCATTTCCCCGAAGGGTCCGCATACATCAGTATGTACTAATCCCAAGACTTGTTTGGCCCTTTCAAAAGTCCCTGTGAAGGGAGACCGAGTCATTTTGCCTTTGAGACAAGATTCACATGTTGGACGTGGATCTGATCCTAATGGGCTTAGAAGCCCACCTTTCTCCATTTCGCGTATCTTGTACTCTCCAGCATAGCCCAGTCTAAGGTGCCATTTAACTCTTGAATTAATACTTGAGCTATTACTTTTCGTTATAGTATTAACTTCATTTGCATTTTGGACATTCAAATAATACAACCCATTGATTAATGAAGCAGTGCCAACAAATTTACCATTAAAACAAATGTTGCATAGCCTATCATAAAAACAGAATGTATAATTGTTTTCAACTAAAACAGGAATTGAAATTATGTTCTTAAGCCCCTTGGGCAAAACTAAAACATTATTCAACGAAAGTAAATGTCCAGTAGATAAATGCAAAGAGGTAGATCCTATTCCAGTAGCAGCGACGCTTTGCCCGCTGCCTACTCTGATCTGCACCTCATTATGCTCCAGTTTCCTTCTTCGCTCCAGATCCTGATTGGAATAGCAAATGTAAGTGCTTGCTCCAGAATCAAGTATCCAGGAAGTGGAAAATACGGTTATAAAACAATTAGTTTCAAAAACATATAGTTCCATACCTGAAGCACCACCATGACTCAAGTTAGGGCAATCCCTCTTCCAGTGACCTAGTTCACCGCAAGATAGGCATCTGTCATCCTTCTTTAGCCCCTTACTCTTCTTGAATGTGGGGAAATTACCCTTTCCTTTATTAACTCCAAATTGCTTTTTGGTCGTTTTCTTCTTCTTCTTTAGCTTTTTAAGGCCTTGAGAGATGACCATAGCAATCTCCTTTACTTTAGGCTTCATTTGAGATTGAGCAGTCATAAGTTTGTTCATTAGCCCTGCTAAGTTGCACTCAATCTCATTGCAGTTAAAATTAACCACAAAAGAAGAAAAGGAGTCGGGAAATGATTGAACGATGAGATCAGTATGGAGTGTGGGATTCATGGTGAAATCAAGATCCTGAAGTCTCTCAATTCTTGAAATCTTTTTCAGTACATGATCACCAACTTTTTCTCCTTCCCTCATTTTTGCACCAAACAGCTCTTTTAATATCTCATATCGAGCCGTTCGACTATGCTCCCCATAGAGCTCAGCCAAGTGTGCAAGAATTGCTCTTGGCGAGGTCATCTGATCATGGGAACTCTGCTGCTCGTTGGACATTGAGTCCAGTATGTACCCGCGCACTCAGATGTCATCCTTCACCCATTTTTCACGGGCCTCACGAACTTCCTGAGTGGCCCGCGCCCCTGGCGCAGTTGGGATATCATCGTCCAACACATATCCCAGTGACTCCATGTTTAAGACAATTCTTAAATTACGAAGCCAATCCACATGATTTGGACCAGTAAGGATATTATTTTCGAGTAAAACAGATAAGGGATTGATAGTTATTTTATCGAGAGAGATATAAAATTACTGCAAAAAAATAAACGAGATTCAATTAGAATTAATGTAACCGTGTTCCAAGTAATTTTTAAAGGTCTTAATAAAAAGAACTTGGCTCCCACTACATTTTTCATAATATCACACTCCCACTGTGAAATTCGGAAGTCCTCGTTGGTGGACTTCCTAGTGGTGATTGAATTCCTTATAAGATTTCATGGGTTGCACCTTATTCCGGTTAATTGGCCCAGTAGTCTTATAAAGTGGTGTCTCACACCAATCCACCAAGTGAATGGTTCAATCATCTTTTTCCCATGATTCACTAAACCTCAACCTATCCGATAATTTTGGTTTATGATTCATCTCAGCTAGCCCACCAACTTTTCATTGGTCTAACAGTTGAATTTCACCTTTCAACTTTATGCTGGTATTTGAGGAGAAATCTGCTTCGACCAAAGGCATCAAATGCGCTTAAGAAAAGGATCATATCCTACCTGGGCATATAACCCCCAGAGCAAGGGAAAGCTATACGTCAGGAAAAATATGAGTCTCTTAAGTTCAGTCGAGGGAGGGATACGTCGTATCCTTTACAACTTAGTAAATTATATTGGGAGAATTTTGGTTTGATTATTTTGGTCTCACTTTGCACATTATCCATTTTAAAAGCACAAAAAACATGGATATAGCAAAATAAAGCAATCCTAGAAAGCTAACAACATACAACCCATGGACTATGTTTCCTAGATTAGGCCAAGCCAATGCCCTAATCATTGAAGAAAAATGACCTACAACTAAGCTTCCTCGAACGCCTCTTGTCTTCTTCGTGCTTCTCTTGTATCTCTTTTTCATGGGTTTTATTTATTTCCAACTATTACAATGATTTTAAACAACCTATACATCATTCTAATAAAAGAAATAAAATACATAGGCTCAAACCGGCCTTTACAACCCATAAAAGAAATACACCAAAAAGAAAAGCCTAAGTCCATGGATTGTATCCCCATCACATAAACATGTCACACATGATATGACATCGAAAGCAAGAAAACAACGACATATGTTGATTCATGAATTAAAATCTAATTCTTAATTCAGTGTCAAATAATTTCGAGGTCTTACATTTATCTTGAACATTAAGATCCTATTTTAATTATACAATGATTCCCAATCATTGTATTAGCTTCAAATAAAAAGTCACACTTTTAATATTGAAACTAAAATTGCATGAAAGTGAATATGATTTTCAAATTAATTTTCATTTTAGAAATAAATCTAATTTTAAATCCAAAATAAAATTACATTTAAAATAACTATTCAATACATTATTTTTTTTATAAATTCTGCCGGGTCGGGTCGGGTTGGCCCGGGCCAGGCCGGGCTGGGTTCATGTCGGGCCCGGACCTGGTTTGGGCTGGGTCGGGTTCGACCCTCCTACTATTTGGCTGCCCAACCCCTTGGGTTGGGCCAGAATCCTTTTGGATTGGGCTGTTGCTGCGAAGCCCAATCCAAAAGGATTGGGCTTGCAGCAGCAAGCCCAACTTCATTAGGTCTCCTGTTGCTGTGCAGCAGCTGCGCAGATTTGCTACGCAGCAACTTCGCAGCCCCGCCACCCTTCCGGTGGCGGGTTTTCCAACCCGATTTCAAAGGGGTTTCGAACCCCGACTGTTTCATGCAATATCCAATAATTTTAAATATCAAAAACAATTTTGAAAAGGTTTAAAATTAATCAAAATAGATCTAAACCTCAAAAAAATAAGAACACTTTGAATCTTCATATTGTTCATGCAATCGAAAAGCGGTAAAACATGCCAACATACATAACCACCCGCTAAATTCATATACGTCGACCCCTCGGTATGACTCTGTACCACTGTTGGGAATATTTGTATCAAAACAGCGGAAGCGGTACAACGATTTTTTTTTATTCCCAAACAGGATCTACCGTGGTCTAGTTGTAAACAACAACGTATATGTAAAGAAGATTAAAATCACTTACTTGTTGTAGAGTAATTATCGTGCCCTTCAATCTTTCAAATCATGAATCGACAGTTAATTTTGATCCAAGTAGCACAAACGTTCTACCTCTAAATCATACGCCGGAATTGATGGAAGAATAATCCTCCTTCTCTACCTCAAAGGGGGCGGCTACTAGAGTGAGAGGGGAGAGAGAGTTTTTCTATTTCTTTCTCTGCAGTATTCTTAGAGCTTGGGTTTTTTGTTCAACACATGAACTTATGAGATAAAAATACAACCACTATGTATTTATATCAAGTGAACAAAAGACATGGGCTTCACAAGCCTACATGGGCTTCTTTTTAAGGCCTATGGCTGGCCCCCTTGTGGTGCACCCATGGGTGCACCGGCTCTTATTTATTTCTTTAATTTAATCCGATTAAATTAATAGAATAAATTAATAATAAATAATAATAATATAATATTATTTCTCTAAGAAATAAATATTTATATATTAATATTTATTTATACATTATTCAAAATAATTTATTTATTTATCACATAAATAAATATTATTAAGTATCTAATACTTAATATTATACTACAAAAAAAAAAATACTCCATTTTTCTTCATTGTTTCCCTTTTTAAGCGCGACTCTTTTAGGTTCGTCTTATTTGCCAATCGGAGGATTCCAAAGGATGTGGGTCCCCGTAGCTTGCTTCTCAGCCCACAACGTAACCCAAATAAGAACGAATGATTAGGATCATTCTATCAACCTTTTCCGACGTGATTATTGTGTGATCGCAAACCCTTTTACTCTTATATCACCGATGAGTATAGAACATGGTAAATGTCAAATCATTAACTCATCTTTACTTTCTATTTATAGTAAGTCGAGATCACTATAGTTTCCTATTTCAGAAACGTTCTTCGCTTTGGCCAAAGACTTTAGATCTCACTTGCTCATAAATAATCAAGTGATAATTACTCGTTCACCTACGAGAGAGTAAATCCTTTCTTGGTAATGAATTGAGACTGCTACTTGTGCATTAGATCGCAGTTCAAGGTCGACCCCACCCAAGGGTGTTCTGAATCTAATTACTCTAATGACAAACCTAACTACTCTTGCGTACTTGGGCCTTCAGTTAATTACATATTTATACGAATGCAATAAAACAAGTAATAACCAAAGATGCCTTCATGTATAGGTTTTAATTAATAATACGATTGCATTGTTTTATGCCCTATTACAATCTATCCTCCTAGCATTCGAGGGCATATTCCTAACAAGGAATCCTTTTGAGCGAAAAAACGCAGCGGAAGAATTGAGGATTCCTAGAGTCGAATCACTTTAACGTGGTTTGATGATTTTTAAAGATTTTACAAAAATTAAACGAAATTGAGTACCTTTTCGATTTCGTTTTCTTGAATTCGCGTAACAGCAACTCTCCTAAAATTCCTGTCTTAAAAAATTCACGCGAAATGATCCTTCCAAAGATCCCCGAAAAACTCTCCTCGTGGTGGTGGTGGTGGACGGCTAGAGAGAGGATTAGGGGTAGGAGTTTCCTTCTTTTTTGTGTTATTCAATTAGGGTTAGGAGTCTTGTTACAATTGGAGATATCTATATCTCTCTTGACTTGTGCAACAAGTAGGAGACCTCCTTTGGACTCCTTGTGGCCGCCCCTTAGGGCTCCATGGACGGTCAAGGTGGGCTTAAGTTGGCCCAGTCAACTTAGTCTACCTTTTAATATATATTTAATTTAAATACTATTTAAATCCAAAATATAAATAATTAATTAATTCTATTTAATTAATTCTTTACTTGAATAATTTAATTTAATTTAATCTAATTAACTTAAATATTTAATTTATTGATTTACCATTAAATCAATTCGTCAAATTAATTTTTATCTTTATAAAAGATTAACACAAAATGACATCCTGTTGATTAAGAAATGAACGAATCATTTACGAACCTCTAGACCATAAATACCGTATGTGTATAAGCCATTCACTGACATATCCCGATCAAGTGAGAGTCATGGTATATGTCAAACTCACAATGAAATTACCAAACTGCCCTCCATGTCTTACTTGAGTTAGTTTCATTGCTTTGGCCAAAGACTTATAATTTCATTTGCCTATGATCGCGCATGATACTTTCTCGTTTCCTATCGAGACAGTGAATCCCATCTTGGCGATCACTTTACAAGTGCTACTTGACTAATTGAGATTGCACTTTCAGGTCGGCCCCACCAAAGGGTGATTTGGGCCTAACTACTTTAGTAACAGATTTAGCAGTACAAGTACATTGATCATTACCCCTCAGGTCTAAGGCTCACGCATACTATTATGATCAGTAATCCAATCATTGACAGTCACTAAGTAAATACCCATGTGATCGGATTACTGCGAGCCATGTTCGAATATATCAATTCCATTGGTATATCTGTGACACGTGTTCTCACTATCTCATAGTGTTTGAATGGCACTCTTTGTCAGAGCATGTGTCATACAAGTCGAATCTTAATGCCCAATTAAGATTCCTTGACTTGTGAACCCTCATAAGTGATCAGGAGTCAGACTCTTCCCGTGCCACTTCTTTATTCCATAAAGGGCAAAAAGTCAACCTCGATACACATGGACTACTTATTCAATACTTATTAATGCCATGAATATTTTATAGGAACAAAAGAATAAATGTCTTTATTAAAGATAAGTTCGTACAACATTAATTGGATACCCTATACAATCTATTTGTCCTCATTGGCATCTAGGGCATATACCTAACATTGCCATGATAACATTTTTTTTTTGCTTGCCGTATTCCTTTACCCGGGCATCGAAATGAGTCCATTTTTGTGTGGTTACAAAGTTTATATGAAAGTCTACAAATTATATGTTCGGGTTGAGACCAAAATATGAACGAAAAAGGCAGAAAAATGAGCCGAGAACAAGGGAAAAAATTATTATTTTCTTAAAAAAATTGCTCTAGTGCTGCTTTTTTGCTTGTCGTATTTCTTTATCCGGGCATCAAAATGAGTCCATTTTTATGTATTTATAAATTTTATATGAAAGTCTACAAATTATATGTTCGGGTTGAAACCAAAAAATGCACGAAAAAAGGAGAAAAATGACAAGGAAAAAAAATCATTATTTTCTTAAAAAAATTGCTATAGTGCTGCTTTTTTGCTTGTCGTATTCCTTTATCCGGCCCTCTAAATGAGCCCATTTTTATGTGGTTACAAAGTTTATATGACAGTCTACAAATTATATGTTCGGGTTGAAACCCAAAAATGCACGAAAAAGGGAGAAAAATGACAAGGAAATAAGGAAAAAAGCATTATTTGTTTCCTTGTTTTCGGCTCATCTTTCTCCTTTTTTCATGCATTTTTGGGTTTCGATCCGAAAATATAATTTGTAGAATTTCATATAAACTTTGTAACCATATAAAAATGGACTCATTTTGAGGCTCAGATAAAGGAATACGGCAGGCAAAAAAGTAGCACTAGAGCAATCCAAAATTTAGAAAATAATGATTTTTTCACTTGTTTTTGACTCATTTTTCTCCCTTTTTCGTGCATTTTTGGATTTCAACCTAAACATATAATTTGTAGACTTTCATATAAACTTTGTAACCACATAAAAATGGACTCATGTCGAGGGCCGAATAAAGGAATACGGCAAGCAAAAAAGCAGCACTGGAGCAATTTTTTTAAGAAAATAATAATTTTTTTTCCTTATCATTTTTCTACCTTTTTCGTGCATTTTTGGGTTTTGACCCGAACATATAATTTGTAGACTTTTATATAAACTTTGTAACCATATAAAAATGGTCTCATTTCGAGGCCCGGATAAAGGAGTACGACAAGTAAAAAAGCAGCACTAGAGCAATCCAAAATTTAGAAAATAATAATTTTTTTTCCTTGTTTTCGGCTCATTTTTCTCCCTTTTTCGTGCATTTTTGGGTTTCGACTCGAACATATAATTTGTAAACTTTCATATAAAATTTGTAACCACATAAAAATGGACTCATTTTGAGGCCCAGATAAAGGAATACGGCAAGCAAAAAAGTAGCACTAGAGCATTCTTTTTTAGAAAATAATGCTTTTTTTCTTTATTTCCGACTCATTTTTCTCCCTTTTTCATGCATTTTTGGGTTTCGACCCCAACATACAATTTGTAGACTGTCATATAAAATTTGTAACCACATAAAAATAGAGTCATTTCGAAGCTAGGTAAAGGAATACGACAAGCAAAAAAGCAGCACTAGAGCAATTTTTTTAAGAAACTAATGATTTTTTTCCTTATCATTTTTCGTGCATTTTTGGGTTTCGACCCGAATATATAATTTGTAAACTTTCATATAAAATTTGTAACCACATAAAAATAGACTCATTTCGAGGACCGGGTAAAGGAATATGGCAAGCAAAAAAGCAGCACTGGAACAAATTTTTCTTTTTCCTTGTTTTCGGCTCTTTTTTCTCTCTTTTTCGTGTATTTTTGGGTTTCGACCCCAACATATAATTTGTAAAGTTTTATATAAACTTTATAACCACATAAAAATGGACTCCTTTTGAGGCCTGGGTTAAGGAATACGACAAGCAAAAAAGCAGCACTAGAGCAATTTTTTTAAGAAAATAATGATTTTTTTTCCTTGTCATTTTTCTTCCTTTTTCGTGCATTTTTGGGTTTCGACCCAAACATATAATTTGTATACTTTCATATAAACTTTGTAACCACATAAAAATGGACTCATTTCGAGGGCCGGGCAAAGGAATACGGCAAGCAAAAAAGCAGCACTAGAGCAATTTTTTTTAAAAAATAATGATTTTTTTTTTTGTGTTTTTTGCTCATTTTTCTCCCTTTTTCGTTCATTTTTGGGTCTTGACCCGAACATATAGTTTGTAAACTTTCATATAAACTTTGTAACCACACAAAAATTGACTCATGTTGATGCCCGGGCAAAGCAATACGACAAGTAAAAAAAAAATTATGTTATCACGGCAAAAGCCGTGATAACAATTTTAAAAAAAATATTAAAGTGAGACGACATAGCTTATGTCGTCTCACTTTAATTTTATTAAAAAAAATTAATTTTATTAAAAAAAATTATCACTATGTCGTTTTGTGATATTTTCTGATCCCCCAATTTTTATAACATTTTCTTATTTTCCATTTTTTTTGTATTAATAATTTAATATTCCCGTAAAAATATCCAAGAATCTATCTATGCAACTGCTCATGCGATTGTTTAAAATTACAAATGGGGCAAACTTCAAGTGAGGTGTGTGACTTTGATTTTCACTTTTAACAAATTTTCTTTACCGGAGGTCGAAAAGTGTAAGCTGTGGCCGGCGGCGGGACGATGGGAATTGGAAAAGTCTGATGAACTTTTGGGCGTATAAATTTTTTGACGGGTAATTATGTCAATTACATTGTTTTTGCTCTGGCATTATCACCAGCCTTAACAATTAGTTAACTTCAAATTTTGTAATTAACCACTTGTTATTCATTTTGTTCAAATTTATTATTTTGTAATTAACCACTTTTTTTACAAATTTATTATTTAAATTCCTAATTTAATAGCAAGTATTGATTTACACTTTTAACTTCAAAATTTTAAATTTTTAAATAATCTAAAAAATAAAAATATATTTCTAAACTTCACGAGTTTTTACAAAATTTTATATTTTGGCATTTGTCGTTGGAGTATTCACCGGAAAAGAATCACATACATCACATGTGATCCTTTTAAGGATAAAAAGGATATTTTATGGCCCTTGTGGTTCACTATTTTTACCCTTAAAAGGTAAAAATACAACTGAACCACAAGAAAATGCCATTTAAACTGATAAAATATATTCTTAATACCAGGAATAAAAATCTGATCAGTAATCCAACAAAAAAAGTAAAGTGTTACCATGTTTTGTTAATACCAGGAGTGTGAATCTAATCAGATATCATGCTTCTCTGCAGAGTCAACAATCGTGGGGGCATCCTCTGGGATCATTAGTGCTGGGTCGACAATGGGGGCATCCTCTGAGATCATTAGTGTTGGGTCGACGATGGGGGCATCCTCTGGGATCATTAGTGCTGGGTCGACAATGTATTGTGAAAAAGCGCGACAAATTTGTGAAGTACCACGAAGCCGGGTATGATAGGGAAAAGAGCGAAACTGGAGGTAGGAGGATGATTTATAGGCTGCACAACTTGCTTTTCCAAGGAAGAACCAACTTCACTAATCAGGCCACGATTATCCAAGCACCATTCATCCCCGAATCTGAAATACTGGACGACCCAACACTGTTCATCCCAGAAGATGCCCCCATTGTCGACCCAACACTAATGATCCCAGAGGATGCCCCCATAGTCGACCCTGCACCGTTCATCCCAGAGGATGCCCCCATTGTCGACCCAGCACTAATGATCCCAGTGGATGCCCCCATCGTTGACCCCACACCGTTCATCCTAGAGGATGCCAACATTGTCGACCCAGCACTAATGATCCCAGAGGATGCCCCATGATTGTTGACTCTGCAGAGAAGCAAGATATCTGATTAGATTCGTACTCCTGGTATTAACAAAACATGGTAAGACTTTACTTTTTTTGTTGGATTACTGATCGGATTTCTATTCCTGGTATTAAGATACTTTGCTAGACTTCTTTTGTTGGATTACTTTGAAGTATCTGATCAGATACCTTTTCCTGGTATTAAGACTCTTGTCACGGACTTAGCCTCAATACTAGCGTCCCGTGCGGCACTTAGCCCCAAAATCCGCCTCTTGCGAGATTGTGCTAAGTCAGCCTCGACAATCACCCACATGCTCATGTGTGAATAGGGAATTTGGCAATAGAGAGTAAGAAATTTTGAAGGAAGAACACAAGAGTAGAGCTTGAGAGAATACTACACTATTACTCTCAATGACTCACAAGACTTGATTCTACACTTGGTTGATTACAAATGACATCACCACTCCTATTTATACTATTCCACCTCCTTAATGGACAGTGGAGATCGAATTGATCCTACGGTTAGGAGAGACTCTCTAGAACTCTCCAGGACTGTTCCTTAGTATATTATCATCCTAGAAACTTCCTAACCTATCCACATAATTCTAGATATGTCCACACACCTCTACAACGTTCTACAATATTCTACTCTTATCTAGGACATTCTAATCAAAGCCATAACATATGATAACAAAAATCTTGAAGGGTGAATTACATGCACACCCCTTCACTTTTGTGCTAATTACCAAAAAACCCTCACTTTTGGTAAAGTACAACGAGACCCCCTCAAGGGGTTTATTTGTAAGTTTTACAGGGGTCAAGTTGTAAGAAGTTTCAAATATACAGGGATGTAATTGTAAAAATGACTTAACATGGGAGGGGCTTTATATAATTTCGAAAAAACTAGGGAATTTTCGGTAATTAACACTCAAGTGAGGAGGTCCATAGGTAATTTTCTCTATCTTGAACTAGTGCTTATTAAAATTATCCCTCTTATCAAAAAAAAATAATTCAAATTATCCCTTGGAATGAAGTGGTCAAGAAAGGTGAATTTGTGAGTTTCTCAACTTCAGGTCATACAACAATCATAACCGTCAATATATAATGTGCCTCACACGAGACCCACCTGATAAATAGTTGTGATTGAATTAGAAGACAAAATTCCCGAACCTCTTAACAATATCCCTTTATTATAAGCAATTATAGATGTCATTTTCCTCATTGCTACTTTTTCTTCTTTATAGGAGAGCTGGAACACCAAGTCCCATATGGAATGCAGGTTCCCAAATCCTAATGGCCGTTGGATACATCCTATTGGCCATGGCTATGTCCGGATCACTATACATCGGCTCCATAGTTGTCGGTATTTGCTATGGGGTCCGTTTAGCAGTGACGGTCCCCACCGCCTCAGAACTATTCGGGCTCAAATATTACGGTCTCATTTACAACATTCTAATCCTCAATCTTCCACTCGGATCATTTTTGTTCTCGGGCCTGCTCGCGGGCTACTTGTATGACGCGTAGGCTACACAAACAGTTGGCGGTGGGAATACGTGCATTGGGGCCCACTGTTATAGGCTCGTGTTTGTCGTTATGGCTATTGCGTGCATTATTGGGTTCGGTCTTGAGATTTTGCTGTCTATTAGAACTAAGAGCATTTATTCTAAGATCTATGCTAGCATAAAATTGAAGAAATCTTCAGTTTCCAATGGTCGCCAATGATAATCATTTGTGTAGTGGGACCTGTGAGAATTTTATTCTATAGATAATTGTGCTTGTGTTGGGATTTAAAGCCCGACACTTAGTTAAGAGTAATTGTAAGGGGTTTGATGGGAGATTTTTCTCTGAATGATGTCCTATGATCAGTTGTGTCGTTTTAGGTGTATTTTCTCTAGCATTCTTTGGTTTGTGTTTTCCATGAAAAATTGTGATAATAGAATTGTGATATTCATTTTTCTCCATTAAGCAAATTGTAATATTAGAATTGCAGAATGTATTTCGAAATTTATGGATCTGTGTATTCTTCTTTTGTTATTGTTAGTAGTTCAATTTTACTTCTATTTATAAATATTATATTGGAAGCTCTAGAGAATGTGCACCCATTGGAAAAAGTTACTTTTAGGCTGAAAAATGAGTCAAGCTATTCGATAATTGATTTGACATTATTGTTAAAATTTTATTTTAATTTGATCCGTTAATAAATCAAACCAAACTTGAGCACTTTTCTTTGATGACAAATTATGATATTCAGTTCTATGAGTAAAAAATAATAAAATGTAGATGAAAAACTAAAAGACCAAGCTACTAAGATCGTTCAATTAGATCAAAACTCGTTTGAGCTTGGTTCGATTCCAAATCAAACTAAATTTAAATATAAAGTTTGGAACTTCATAATAATTAAACAATTGTGAACCATATTTTGCTCTGTTCAATTCATTTACAACCCTAGTCATGTGTTAAGACTGAATCGAGTTGGGCTATTTTCTTAATCATTAATCACATTTACTGTTAAATTTGTGTAACCTGTGGTCATGGGCTAGCTCGATTTGAAATTACAAGGTGACAAAGCTTAATGGACCGAAGGAACCCGATCTCTAATCGAAATGCTTCATGCATTTAAGAATATTGAAGACTTGAAGTAATGCCACTTGCACACTATTTATGTCCAACTAACCAAGGGTCATATTATATATAGATACATGTAATTTTATGTTAGATGGAGTTCAATGATTCGAGAGTGTATTCTTTTTTACCTCTATATTTTTTAAGTTAGTTCCCACATGACAATCAACATCTTTTCATTCAGGTTGATCTTAATGTTAAAGAACATAGAATCTTGGAGAGAAAAATAAAACTTGTATTTATTGATTGAAAATGACAATCTTAACTAACTTAAGAACCACCCACTCACTACTACCCTTTGTAAAACATGTGAAAATCAAAATCCTAAATTAAACGCATGTAGCATGTATTCATCAATTTGCATGTTCTATTACACGTTCATGCTACACTTTCTGTTACATGCATAGATGCATAACAAGTGTATACACGGACAATTGGGATATGGAAAAAAAAATCTCAGATTTTTATCCATATTACATATTTTTCTCTTTCCATATCCTAATCGCCCATGTATACACTTATCACGCATCTATACGTGTAACAGGTTGTGTAACACGAATGTTGTAACAGAAGATTTCATTTGTGTATTCATTCCCTTCTTTAAATCTACATCATAACCACCACTTTCATACCCTTAAGGCTCCGTTTGTTTGCTAGGGAATGAAATCAAAATTGAGAATCTGATTCCCTGACATCAGATTACTGTGTTTGATAGCATTGCTTAAATTATGGGAAAGTAATCAGATTTCTCAAAACAGGGAATCCTGCACCCCAAAACAAGGAATCTAAATCCCTATTTTTTTGAGAGTTTCTTATTCCCTTTTTCAGGGGAATCTAAAAATATAACTTGCTAGACATTTTTATTATTCATATTATGTCTTTTTTCTATCAATAAAAATATTTTTTAGATATATATATATAATTATATTTCATCATATAAGAAAATATATTATTTAAATTAATACATATGTATGTTTGTATATATACAATTTACATATATAGCTTTTATATTTGAGTATATATTTACATGATAATAAGATATATATTTATATATGTGTATATATATATATATATACAGACACATATGTATACACACATATATATATATATTATATGTGTGTGTGTGTATATATTTCAGTATAATGCATATATATAATCATATACTTTAGTTTAATTTTTTTTATTTTACATAATATATACATATATATATATATATGTGTGTGTGTGTATGTGTGTGTGTGTGTTGTGTGTATATAAATTTACATATATATATATATATATATATTCAGTAATCTATTGTTCGTACTTCATATTTTGAACCCATTAATTGTTTTGACGTGTCATAGTCAAATTAATTTATTATTTTAATAGTTAGTATTTAAATATTAATTGTGCGTACAATATTACAGTTAGTATTAAAGTATATATACTTTTTTAATATAAAAATTTCACAAGTTTAGGTGACACAACGTATACAAATAAATTAACTTACAAATAAGGTTAATTTAATGAAAGTTTTCAAATGTGAATTTCATTTCTTATGAAATGTGCATGAATTAAGCTTACTTCTTCCAAAAAAAATAAAAATGTTCATGAACTAAACATTAAAAAGATCTTTATTTTATTTACTATACACAACCAAACACTATTATGAAATTAGGTAACTGAAAATCTGATTACCAGATATGTGATTCCCAATTTGGATTCCATTACTGGCAAACAAACAGAGCCTAAATATTTTCATAATCAAATATCCATTAATTTGGTTTACTCTAATTAACTGTTACAAGGTTTCCATTTACATATTATTATCTAATCTTTGGTTTAAAAATACAAGAAACTTTTGGGCAGTGATAAATCCAGAGCACATTTCCTCCTGCCAGAGCAACTTTAACATTATTTCCAATGTGCCCTCTTCGGTCAATGAAATAACTTGGGCAAGTTTTTTTATCTTTCTCTCTCCTATTATATAGTACTATAATGTTTCATATCTCTCTCTCTATCCTTATTTATCACTTGCAAAATATTTTGTCTTATCTCTATGCATGGAATTAGAATATTTAGCACGGATTTCATGACTGTCTCTCTCTCCTTTTACTTTTTATCGATTTTCTTCATCATTTGTAGACTAAAAGACTCAAGAACTCAACACACTTCAAGAACTCTACTTGTTAAGGCGTGAGTGTTTGTTTTCTTTAAAAAAAAAAAAGTGGAAGCTGGTTTATTTATTCAAGAAATCAATTTTTATGTGGTGAGTGCCTTTTGAATGCTTCTTTTTAGTATAACAAAGTTTCATAAATTCTATGTCCTAGAAGTATTTATTCTAGCATTCAATAATTTTATATTTTTATAAAATATATTAGTAGTGTGGACAAGCTATTGGTTTTCTTATATTTGATGATTTTTAAACCCTCTATAAGCAAAAAATGCAGCAATCAATTAATTGGATTGGTGAATTAGGCAAAAATTCAAAGTTATAATACTAGCCAGAAGCAATTTTACCTTATAGCTTCTCATTCATGTACTAATTGACTTGTGCATCGAGCATACCCATGTGAATTTATTTTTCATGCATGGATTCTTATAGAAGACTTACAAAGTAGATTTAAAGCAATTTTTATACTTGTTATGCAGAAAAAGCACAAGTCATTAATATTCAAGAAGTTAATGAATGTTCCCCTGCACTCAATGTAGCATCTAAAGATGTCCATCATAAAAGTTTAATCGATCAGAGAGATATATTTCAACTACTTGATAGCAAATTTGTATCTCGCGATGATCTTCTTAGCGTTGTGAAGGGCATTTATTTCAAGCAAGGTTATGCTTTGTCTATCAAGAGTTCTCGAAAAGATATATGTAACTATTGATTGTGATCGTGGGGGCTGTTATTGAGATAGACAAAATATTCCTATTGAAAATCGACAAAGAAATACAAAAACTCATCTCATAAACTTTTCATTTGAAATTCAGGGGAGGCGAGAAGATGGCCTTTGGAAAGTTGTAATAAAAAATGACTTGCATAATCATGAGGCATCTGTTGACATTTGTGGCCATCCGTCTGCTCGAGTTTTATCAAAAGAAGAGATTAATGATGTTGATCAAATGACTCGGGCAGGAATAGCACCAAAGCAAATTCTTACATCTCTTCGGAAGAAAAATCCAAGTCTCCAAGCAGTGGCTAGAAATATTTACAATGTGAAAGGAAAGATTCAAAAAGAAAGCTTGGCAGGTCGTTCTATGATTCAGGCTTTGTATGAAGAACTCAGTGAAGGTGGTTTTACTTTTGACATTAAACGCGATGAAGAGGGTCATGTGAACCATTTGTTCTTTGCGCATACCACTTCTATAACATTGAGTAGAAGTTATTCAAATGTGTTTGTGATGGATTGCACATATAAAACCAACAGATACAACATGCCTTTGCTTGAAATAATCAGCGTTACACGTTTTAACACTTCATTTTTTTCTAGTTTTGTCTTTTTGAAAAGTGAAGGACACGAAGACTACATTGGGCTCTAAGCACATTTAGTAAAGTTCTTGGTCCAGATAATCAACCTTTGGTAATTGTGACTGATAGGGGAACTTGCACTGATGAAAGCTATCAAATCTGTTTTTCCAAGGTCTGTGAATTTGTTGTGTGAATGGCATATCCAAAAGAACATAGTTGGAAATTGCAAAGTTTTGAGAAGAAAGAAGATATGGATTAGTTTTTATCTGCATGGAATGAGATTGTATATTCTGCAACTGAAGAAGCATTTGAAAATGCTTGGAAAGATCTTCAATTATCGTACAAGCATAAGAATGATCTCCTGAATTATGTGAGGAAAACATGGCTTCCTCACAAAACTCATTTTGTTAGTGCATGGACAGAGAAGTGTCTACGCTTTGGAAATCGCACTACTTCAAGAGCTGAAGGTGCGCATTTGAAGCTTAAACAATTTTTACTTATTTCAACTGGTGATCTCCGAGGTGTAAAAGACAAAATGTGTCTTCTTATGTCAAATGATTTCCAAGAGATAAAAACTAAGTTATCAAGTGAAAGATTTGCAACTCCACTCAATTGTAACATCCCATTTTTTAGTGAAGTTATCACTTGTGTTTCAGCATTTGCATTGCAAAGGTTACATGAGCAGCTTGAAAAGGTACGAAAGAACACGATGACAGTGGCATGTACTGGTCAATTTGTGGCTACCATGGGTCTACCTTGTGTGCATATGATGCGTAATTGGAAAGAAATGGTATTATCTCTTAATGCTATACATTCTCAGTGGCGTATTGATATTAGAACTTCTCTATTCATTGATAATGAGATAAATATTAAAGAGAGTTCACTAAAAGGGATTGTTAGTAAGTTGCATGATAAATACAATCATTGGCCTTTATTTGAAAAAGAGGATGCCCGAGCCAAATTATCTCAACTTTTAAGTAGCCCATCTCCTTTACTTTTCGAGCCAAATGTACAAACTTTTAAAGGACGACCACCTAGTGCAAAGAAAAGAAAGGTGTCTAGTTCCACTAGAAGGGATCCTTCAAAGTTTGAAATTGTGGAGGCATCAAGAAAGTGCAGCAAATGTAAGGAACCCGGGCATGATATCTGCACTTGTCCAATGAAAGATAGAGGCTATGTTTGGTTACGTTTTCAAGCCTATTTTCGTCAGAATTTTTGGCCAAGTTATGTTTGGATTACACAATTTTTCACCAGGAAAGTTGTCAATTTTTGGTCCAATAAAAAAAGTAATGATTGTGCTCCCTGTTTCTCTGACAAACTCTCTCTCCTCTTTTTCTCTCACTCTATCACATTCTCTCTCTCACTCTATCTGACACACTCTCTCTCCTCTCTTTCTCTCACTCTTTCACTTTCTCTCTCTCTCACACACATTATATATCTATCTATATATATATATATATATATTTTAACATAAATAGAAGACGACATTCTTCACTGTAGTTAAAGACGACATTTGAAATGTCGTCTTCAATTTTCTTATTTTTTTTAATTTTCCTAAATTAAATATAATTTTGTACTTAAATAAAATTTTTTCTATATATATATATATTTTTTTATATATAATTAGATAATTAAAATAAAAATGAACAGTGAAGACGACATGCCACATGTAGTCTTCGCTGTTCAATTTTTTTTTTTTTATAATTTTCGTAAATTAAATATAATTTTTTCTATATATATATTATATATATAATTAGAAGACAACATTTTAGTCTTCATAATTCAAAAAAAATGAACAGTGAAGATGACATGCCACATGTTGTCTTCACTGTTCGTAAATTAAAAAAAAAAAGAAAATTGAAGACGACATTTGAAATGTCGTCTTCAATTTTCTTTTTTTATAGAATTTTCGTAAATTAAATATAATTTTGTAATTAAATATAATTTTTTCTATATATATATAATTTTATTTTTTTATTTTAAGCATATATATCAACTACTATTACTTATATATATATATATACACTACTATTACTTACATATATACATATGTATTTATCTATATAATAATTATTACAATCTCAATATTATATATACTACTATTACCTACATATATACATATATATATTTGTACATATATACATATATATTTATCTATATAATAATTATTACAATCTCAATATTATATTATAATTTTTAATTATTGACAGACAAAAACTTACATGATTTGACAGCTACAGTAATTTATGTTCCCACTGAAAACAAAACCAAACACTATCTCACCAAAAATTCACTCAAAAACCAACTCCCAAAACATAACCAAACATAATTCCATCAAAATTGCACGTGTCCCCATAAATTTTTCACCAATAATTCTCGCCAAAATACAATCCCAAAACATAACCAAACATAGCCAGAGTGTCTCTAGATCAAGATAGTAGCCTTGTTGATGATGGAGGGCTAATCAATTCTATTGACTTGAATATAATGCCTAATTACAACAACAGTTCTTTTTGGGACTTAGAATTTGACGTAAGTCTTTCTTCTTTCTATTTCACTTGAGTTTGTTTACATCAAAAATTTTTATTTTCAATTTCATCTACCAATATTTCAATTAATTGTATTTAAAATCTATAGACAACTAACATTTTGTTTTTTGTTTTAGGGTCTGCATTGACATAGTTACTTTTGTGTAAGTATATATTCATTACCAAAATATTTTAAATTATCGCGAAAAATTTAAGTATTATATATTTGAGTTATTCGTTGAACATTTTCATGTTTCATGTTTTGTCAGAAATAAGAAGAAGTACTTTGATTGGTGCAAAACTCACTATATTCAAGTGTTTCGTATTGTTTCGAAGACTTCTTTTTGTTTCTCATAACACTTTTTTTCTCTTTATTTTGCAATTTAGACTCTGGATTATGAGCCTTTTGAGATATTTTCAATTGAATAAACGATGATCATAACGTTAAGTAAGCATTCTTTATTTATATTTTAATTGAAATTTTTTATTTGATCGGTTTGAGATTGTTTTTATGTCATTTTTTTTAGATGTTATCGTAAGTCGTAACAGGAAAAAAAATTGCGATCAAACTCATCATAATGCATGCAAATTGCAACGATCTTTTTTGTCTAAACTCTAATTAACTGTTTTTATATATAAAAAAAATTCTAATTAACGGTGTTATTCTTTGCTCTGGTGAAAGTTCTCATCATGTGTCATACTAGCCTTAGCAAAAATAAGTTTAATAAAAAAGAAAAAGTAATATTAATTGAAAATATTTTGGTTAATTGCATAAAACCTCCATGTGTTATTTCGAAAATGCTGAAAAAATCCATGTGTTAACGAAATAGACTAATCACCCCCACGTGTTCTTAAAAAGTGTGCAAAAAAGCCAAATTTCATTAAAAAACGAGCGTGTTTTTCATGTTTTTCAACTTTATTGACATGCTCATTTGTCATTTATATACTATTCATACTTTATAAAAGGTAGATAGTGTTAATTCGCCCGAAAAATACATATTTTCTTCTATCATATTAACAAAATTTGGCATTTTTGCACACTTTTTAGGAACACAGGGGGGGTGATTAGCCTATTTCGTTAACACAGGGGGGGTTTTATGCAATTATCCCAAAATATTTTACAGCTGGGCCCACATAGAATTTACTTGATTGCGTTTTCTTCCACACGTTACACCATTTGATATTTGGCCCCACATACAATTTTACTTAATTATTCTTTCCCTTGTTTCCTACTTTCCTTGCACTCATTGCATCATTTCTGGGGTAGATTTATCCATCAATTATTTTCTCATTGACCTTTAGAGGGCACATTGGGAATAATGTTAAAATTGCTCTGGCAGGAGGAAATGTGCTCTGGATTTGTCACTGGCCGAAACTTTTTCTTAATTTTTAGGGAAAATTACTAACCCCCCCCCCTCCCCCCCACAAAATAATATATCATATCCAAAAAATTCATGAAAATATTTTTCAATCTTAAAAACCCATTCTACAAACCTTTTCATTCCAAAAACCCCAAAAGTGAGCATCATCATATTTTTGTTTATTTATTAAGTTAATAATTGATCAATTATTTTTTCTTATAGGAATCGTTTTGTTTTAATTCTTTCAAATTGATGAATCATAAAATACGGATTTTATTTTGTAATATTAAATTTTTTAAATATTTGTATATAATTTATTTTGATTTTAATATGGTATTTATCTCTATATATATGTTTTAAATTTTTTAAAGATTAAAAATCTAATAATTTAAAATTAAAATCATAATTAGTACCAATTATCAATTTAAAATTTTTAAATAAATAAATTTCTTCGCAAAACTACAATAGATTAATTTTTAATCTAGAAAGGTAAGGGCAATTAAGTCTATAAATTTGTTAACCCTAAATATTGGGTTTTTTGGAATGAAAAGTTGATTGAGTGGGTTTTTTTGGATTGATTAATATTATCATGGATTTTTTGGATGTAAAAGTTTATTTTAAGAATTTTTTAGTAATTTTTTCTAATTTGTAAAAATAGTTATTAATTTAAATATTGATTCTAAATCATATTATTCACATGTTATAAACAAGTCAATCATTGCCGACCATTAAACCCCTAATTCTAGCTCTCATTTTCAATTTTCAGTTATATCACCTAAATGCAAATGTAAAAACACACATTATATATATGATCAACCTTTCTTTCCACTTTGTGTTCTTAAAGTTGTGAGTATCCTTCACTTATGCTACAGTTGTTCTATACAATAATTTTAATATATTTATTCTTTTCTCTATTTAACCGCTTAGATAATTGTTGTCTTTTTTCTTCTCTACCGCTGTACTATCATATTTTTGGTGAGTAATTGTTTATTTTCTATTTGAAGATGTATTTGTCATGTTTATATATTTTTCTGATATGTTTAATTATGATTTTTCGGAAAGTAATTTACAAGATAAATTTTGAAGTCGTGGATTTGCAGTAAAATAAATTTTTAACTTTTTATAAGTTAGGATCTTGATCAAACTATTAATGTAATATATTTTAATTCACTATAAGCGGATTGCATGTTAAAATGATAAATATTTGTAGCTGGATTGTAAAAAAAAAAAATAGTAGCTGGATTATTTTTATGATTTTCTACTGCTTATTTTATTAATTTGTATTCTCCGTTATAATTGATGTTAGCAAAATTTTCTGAAGTTCCATTATGAGCAACCATTTTTGGCCCTTTTACATTTTCGTGTGATAGTACTATTTTGTTGAGATGTATGTATAATTTTATGTAACTTTTAATGTTTGGCGACTTTTGGTTTTTCAACTTACGGAAAACATAAAATTGGTTTGGTATTGTTATGAGGTCATTTTATATAAAAAAAATTGCACCACAGAAATGTCTCTTATAAAGCATAGACAACTTGGAAGAAAGACGAAAAAACTTTAATATTACAAATTTGGTACACTCTGGAGTTTGTGTATCTGATGATAATAGTATTTAACCGATTAAATTGAAGAAATAAATGTTTTATTAAATTTTATGCCCTTTAAGCTCAAATATGATATTCTCTATTCGAATCTTACAACTGTAGACATTACATCGTGTTATTCCTCCTTTTAATCTACAACTATAATTATCAGTTTCATTCCTTGAGTATTTTCTTAATTAAATATCGTTTATGATAGATATTATATATATATATATATGTGTGTGTATGTTATGTATTACCTTGGCATCAATACATTTTGACAAATTATGATTGTAGGTATATATATGCACTACTTTACATTTCTATTACATTTTACAATAAAATTCTTTTATTTCCATCTTGTGTGGGTAAATCAATCCTCAATATCAAGCTAACATAATCTTATCCAACTTACGAAGTAATAGTCCCTTGATTTATGTGAATTTAAATATGATAAATGATACTCTCATATGGTTATAACGTAACTGACAATATTCAATTTTGAACTTTTCTCCAGTTAGTCATTTTTGCTCTTGATTGTAACGCATTGTAGTCTCTCCTCTAATGACTTCCTCCAATCAATAACTCCTATAATGTCTCCTTAATTATCTTGATTACGGTTTTCTTAAATCTTATACATTCAAAAGGTATCACGATTAGCCATTTGTTATCGATTATGCCCCCTTTTTACTTCCTTTACCCATTTGTTTTATCATTTGCTCTATATATGTTTTCTGATCATTTTCCCATCACTCTATTCCAGAAAGGTGCAAGACCTTTATGCAAAAGAAAAAGAAAATAAACATTTGCTTAATAATCTCTTATGATTTGATATATTGAGTTTGTTGCTTTCTCTTTTAAAATTCGGTTCCACGGAAGGGGCAAACCATTGAAATTAAAAAGAAAATAGAAATAGTTAGGAAGAATTAAAAGCAATTTAGTGAAGTTGATTGTAGAAGAATTTGATTGAGAGTGATCGATCTTCAATTTAATTGTTCTCAATGTTTGTAATAAGTTTCTACTATCTTATTTTATATATTTTAATCTACTGCAACTTTAATTTCGTAAAGCTGATTAGACCATTTTTCATCATTTTATTGTTTTTGAAGTGAAGTATCACAATAGGAGCAAGTTTTTCTTATCAGACATTAGTTAAAGATGAAATTAAAATAAAAGAGAAATAGACATTAATTTCTTTTCTCTTTCAAGCCTAATACGAATTTGATGCATTTTGCCGATGGTATTATAATTTTCATAGAGTACTTTCATGCAATTGTGACATCATTATTATGAGAATTATCATTTGCACTTCATTTTCACGGTAATGTATAAATATTTTTGATCCTAATTTTAAAAAGTATATAATAATTAAAATGGCACTTAACAATATTTTAGTCTATTCCTTTTTCCTATTTATCGAATAATAGATTTTCTTTCTCCAAAATTAATAAAAGTATTTCTTTTTTGTTTATTCTATTTTTTACCATGTCAAGTGAGATGGATATTATGGTTAAGAAAATTATTTGATTATCAGAATTATTTTGCCGGTGCAACACATCGGGCACTTACTAGTTACAGAATGAAATCAGATACAAAAGATAAGAAGGGAAAAGCTATAAATAGCAACTAACTTAACTACTAAACTAGCCGTTAAGAAAACAAACATAAGGCTAATTAGAAATGTGTTACAATAAAGGGAAAAGTGCTACTCTTATTCTCAACACTTCCCTTCAAGATTGTTGTCCGAAAAGATTAAGGACACCAAGCTTGCTAAGAAGATAATCAAACTGAACTTTCCCCAAGGCCTTAGTCAATAAATCTGTCGGTTGATCAGAAGATTTTCTCTCTAATGAAGTGACAATCCACTTCAATATGGTTTGATCTCTCATGATAAACAGGATTGGTTGCCAATTGGATTGCAGACTTGTTGTCTGTATGTACTTGAACTGGAAGCATAACATCCACTTTAAAATACTTCAAAAGACTTAACAACCATAAAACTTCACAAGTAGTAGTTCCCAAAGCCCTATATTCAACTTTAGCTGAACTTCTTGAAACTGTATTCTGTTTCTACACTTTCCAAGAGATCAAATTGTCACCTAACTTCACTGCATATACAGTTAAAGACTTCATTGTCATAGGGTATGAGGCCCAGTTTGAATCACAGAAAGCATTTACGTACATCAAAATTAGTATAGGCATACATCAATAAACTAAGCCCTGGCTTACCTTTTAAATATCTCAAAACCATATACATGGCATCAAAATGTGATTTTCTAGTATTGTGCATAAATTGGACAAGGACAAATAACTGATATCAGGCCTAGTCAAGCACAAATAAATCGACTTGCCCACAACCTTTTGATATTAAACATTATTAATTATTGGATCTTCACTATCTGATTTTAAATTTGAAAACTTAGTATTTTGTTCAATAGGGATACCTAATCGCTTACAACCATCATACCAGCCAAAAGTTTTAAGGCATATTTCTTCTGATTCATAAAAATACCTTTCTAATTTCTTGTAATCTCAATACCTACAAAGTATTTAAGTTCACCTAAATCTTTCATTTGAAATTTCATGTTCAGGTAGCTTTTACATTCATCAGTAAGCATATTATCAATGCCTGTTATAAGAATATCATCCATATATCACTACAAGAAAATATGATTTTTACAATATTTTTAACTACATTGAAAATAATGTAGTAAAAATGAATCTTTTACCAAGATTTCCAAGTTGTAGTAAAAACTTTTTAATCACATTACATAAATACTACACATGAACATTTCACAGTAAAAACTCACCTATTTACTATTACTGCTAACTTTTCGCGTAGTATATATTAAAATACAATTGCTACAATTATCTTAAATCCTAGTAAAAGTAGATACAATTACTACATAATCTACTTCAAAGCGAACAAACAAAACTACTAATTTATGTTGACGACAAAATCAGAATTTTATCCCTCCAACTCTTTTGTTTAAAAAAATTATGCACTGTCCAATTATTAATATTTCTAGTTCTTTTTTTTTTTGGGCTAAAGTACTATTATTTTCATCTTTCTAATCACAAAAAAACTAGAATTTACTCCCAAAAGAAAAATGAAAATACAAAATAAAACACGGTTGTCTTCGACCTCAAAGAACACGCTCTCTTCTCCCCCAAATCTTTAAGGTTGTGTTGGGATTGATGGATTTGGATTTGGCAAGCGATTTGAAATGAATGAATTTCAAACTCCTTGGATTTGAAATCCACAACATTAGAAATCCCTTGTTTGGCTATAGATATGAATTTAGAAAAGAATTTCCAAATCCATGGATTTCAATTTCATTGTTTGGCTATAAATCCTAAAGTATTTGAAATTCTTCAATATTTTATTTAATTTGTTATATAATTAATTCTTAAAAAAATATTTTACATACACTACACACATTTACATACACTACACATATTTTACACACACTGCACACTTTTTACACACACTGTACACTTCTTACACACACAACACACTTCTTGCACACACAACACATTTATTACACATTTTACACACTTTTACACACTACACATATTTACATACACATAACACTTTTACGCGCACAACACACTTTTTACACACATTCACATTCACACACACACACTACACATATTTTACACACACTACACATATTTTACACACATTTTTTCATACACTACATACTTTTTATATACTACACACTTTCGACACATATTTACACACATTACAAACATTTTATATACACTGCGCACATGTACACACACAACATATTTTTACATACATTGCAGTAGTGCAGTGTGTGTAAAAATGTGCAATGTGAGTAACAAGTGTGTAAAATGTGTGCAACTTATATAAATAGTGTGATTTATTTTTTCAAACGTACAATGTGTGTAAAAGGTGTGTTGTGTATGTAAAAGGTGAGTAGTGTGTGTAAAAATTGTATTGTGTATGAAAATGAGTGCAATGTGTGTAAAATACGTGCATTGTGTATGAAAATGTGTGCAGTGTATATAAAAAATGTGTTGCATGTGTAAAAAATGTGTAGTTTGTGTAAAAAGTGTGCATTGTGTGTGAAAATGTGAGCAGTATGTTTAAAAAGTGTGTTGTATATGTAAAAAGTATGGAGTGTTTCTCCAAGAATTGAAGAGAATATTTACGGGATTTTAGTTTAGTGGATAACCTAGACTTGAGAATTGAGAGAACGTTACACATATTCTTAATTTCTACTTGGTACAATTTGCCTTCTCCCAATTTACAATTTTACCCATCAAAGATGACTCAACTCGTTTTTTTGTTGAGTCAGATGGTGCAAACTCGTTTGAAGGGTGCAAATTGCCAAAAATTGAATTTAAGGGTGTATTGTGCCAAAAGATGGTAATTGAAGGGTGTAATGTGTCAAAAAAACCCTATTTTTGTTATATGTTTTTAATTCCCTTCATCCGAGGTGGCTTTTATGTGTAATTAATATTTAATTAATCGAGAATGAGTCAAACCCACTCAAATAATAAATCACATTCACATACGAACGAAGGGGATCTTTTGACCAACGATTTTGAGTATCCTTTCACAATATTTTTCCAAAATATATAAAATGAAAATTAAATACTCTTCTCGATTTTTTTGTGTCATTCACTACTACAGAAATGACCTATAGCAGCGGTTTTTTTGGGCCTATTACAGCGGTTTTGAACCGCTGCCATAGGTACCGCTACCATAGGTCAAAACCCTATGGCAGCGGTTCCGGAACCGCTGCCATAGGTCACCCTATGACAGCGGTTCTATAGAAACCGCTGCAATAGGGTGACCCTATGGCAGCGGTTTCGGCAGAACCGCTGTCATAGGGTCATTTATTTAAAAAAAAAAAAAAAAATTGGACCCTATGGCAGCGGTTCCGGCTGAACCGCTGCCATAGGGTGGTATATTTATTTTGTTTTAATTTTATTTTATCGTTTATAATGTTACCATGTCGGAATAACACGAAATTCACACGGTCATAGCGAAACGGCATTCTGAACAAAACGCAAGTTGCGCTCTCGTGATTTTAGCCATCCGAGATCGTTTAAGGCCTCAAATACGCGTTTTATTACATAAATACGTATTTTTGTAATAAAACACGTATTTGAGGCTTTAAACGATCTTGGATAGCTAAAATCACGAGAGCGCAAGACAAAGTCTTGCGTTTTGTTCAGAATGCCGTTCTCTATGACCTTGTGAATTTCGTGTCATTCCAACACCGCAAAATTTCAACGAGAAATATTTTCATAAATACACAAATATACGTACACCCACACATACACAAATATACATACACCCATCAACATATACACAAATATACATACACCCATCCACATATATACATACACAAATATACACACACCCACACATACACAAATACACCCATTAACATATACACATATATGCATAACCCATGAACATATATATACACAAATATACATACACCCATCCACATATATACATACACAAATATTCATACACAACTATACATACACATACACCCACATATACACAAATATACATACACCCATCCACATATATACATACACAAATATTCATACACAAATATACATACACATACACCCACATATACACAATATAAATACACCCACACATACACAAATATACATATATACACCCACATATATATGCATACACCCACATATACATACATCTATATATACTCTATGTGTGTGTGTGTGTATATATTTATCTAAAAAAAAATACAAAACTAAATGGAAGGCGGCGGCGGCGGCAGGGCGGCGTCGGCGTCGGTGGCGGCGGCGGCGGAGGTGGGCGGCGTTCGGCGGTGGTGGTGGTGGTGAGAGAGTTGAGAGAGAGAGAGAGAGAGGAGTGAGAGAGTGAGAGTGAGAGTGAGAGAGAGGGGGGCCGGTTTGAAATAAACCCGCCCAAATTTTGAACTTTTGGCAGCGGTTCGGGCAGAACCGCTGCCACAAAGTTCAAAAAATTTTTTTTTTTTTTTTTTGACAACTTTTGGCACGGGCAGAACCGCTGCCAAAAAGTTCACTTTTGGCAGCAGTTCGGACAGAACCGCTGCCAAAAAGTTCACTTTTGGCAGCGGTTCCGCCGAACCGCTGCCACAAAGTGAACTTTGTGGCAGCGGTTCTGCCCGAACCGCTGCCAAAAGTGCACTTGTGGCAGCGGTTCCGCCCGAACCGCTGCCAAAAGTGAACTTTGTGGCAGCGGTTCGGCTGAACCGCTGCCAAAAGTCCAATTTTTTTTTTTTTTTTTTTTGGCACCCCTATGACAGCGGTTCGGCTCGAACCGCTGTCATAGGTCCGAACCGAGTACCCCCTATTACAGCAGTTTTCAAAACCGCTGCCATAGGTGCGCTGTAATAGGACTTTTTTGTGGTAGTGATTAGTGCAACCCCTCGCATATAAAGAATATAAATGATACATAAAAGCAAGCACGATGAGAAGTGTCTGTAAATGAAGGTCCCTACCAAGCGGTGGGCTTATCCCAGTTAAGCTCACCCATTGGACAACGCGTCACTTGTAGGCACAGTTGCAATAAAGGGACCTCAAATGTCCAACCCTACGCATATATAAACGGTTTAAGATGGACCGGGTCCAATGGAGCCGATCCATCTATTACCATTGTATATATGTATTTTAAATATTTTTTACTATCTTGCTCCTGTATTCAATGGTGTATAGTGTAGTGACTCTGTTGGACTCGATCTGACATAGAATCACCCCACGTTAATAGCACAACATAGCGAAACAATGACGTATTGTATGACGTTGCGAGACAAAAAATAGGAAAAAAAAATTAAAGGATATATATATATATATATATATATATATATTACATGAATAGATATAGAATAAATGAATAATTATAAATTTGGTCTAATAAGATATGGTCTATTATAGCTTTAGTCTCGTTCCTCCCAAAATTGCAAACAAAGTCCCGTGGCTGTAGGGTGCATTTTTATTTTTTAATTTCTTTTTTTGTCTGTTTTTGCCATTTTGGTCTGATATATTGAAACAATTAATATGAGACTTCACGTGTCTTGTGCACATAGAGCTAAATGTTTACAAGATTTTGCAAATTAATTAAGTGATCACACGTGATCAAATTTATGGTTTTGGTCCGTCATTTAACGGCTAGTACTGCAAATGCAAAAAACAATATGTTATGTGATAGTAATGTTGCGAATTTTTAAATAATTGAACTAAAATTACAAATGAATTTATCATATGCGATTAATGCAGCAATTTCCCCTAGAATAAATATTTGGTATCAGATTACAATTTTTTATCGTCAACTAGCGTTAGTGCTAATTGCACAACAATTTCTGACATGGAAAATTCATATCTATACCAAGTATCAGCAGATTATGATAATCATGATATGGGAGAACTTTATATTAGATAGATACTCTTTGATTCAAAACATGCGGCGTAGGCATGTCCTTATCAGGTTCTTGGTCCTTCACCTCTTCAATCTGCTGCACTAATTCCTGCTCTTGCCTTTTCGCTTCTCTGTCCTTGGCCCACAACACAAGGTACAATCCAACAATCACAACAATCGATCCTATCAAACTAAAACCAAACAACGAATGTGATCAATATATAAGCATGGTTTTAAGTCGCGGTATCGTTGATAATATCGACAATGTTGTTTCATATTGATTGCGGCGTATTGGACATTATCACTCGATACGAAATAAATGCATGATATAATGCTGGAATTTTTTTTAAAAAAATGTAAAACTATAGAAAACCATTACTCGGTACATTGTAAAAGAAAAATCGCCACATGTATAAATAAATTTAAAGGGACAATGATATTTTTAGTCCATGAAGTAGATGATTTGTGTTAGAGTTGTCCCTCAAGTGAAAAAATTAACATTATCTCTAATGTTCAAATTTTGCTTCAATTCCCTTCGGACATTTTTACATTTAAATTGCTTTAAAATACATGTTCACACATAAAGGTATAAAAAGTGTCAAAAAGAACTCAAGTGAAACAAAATGTTGACATTAGGGATGTTAATGTTAATTTTTTTAAATTACTCGAGGGATATCAATGTTATATCAGGGACTAAAAATGTCACTATCCCAATCACTACTACAGAAATGACCTATAGCAGCGGTTTTTTTGGCCCTATTACAGCGGTTTTGAACCGCTGCCATAGGTACCGCTACCATAGGTCAAAACCCTATGGCAGCGGTTCCGGAACCACTGTCATAGGTCACCTTATGACAGCGGTTCTATAGAAACCGCTGCAGTAGGGTGACCCTATGGCAGCGGTTTCGGCAGAACCGCTGTCATAGGGTCATTTATTTAAAAAAAATAAATTAAATTGGACCCTATGGCAGCGGTTCCGGCTGAACCGCTGTCATAGGGTGGTATATTTATTTTTTTTTAATTTTATTTTATCGTTTATAATGTTGCCATGTTGGAATGACACGAAATTTGCACAGTCATAGCGAAACGGCATTCTGAACCAAACGCAAGCTTTATCTTGCGCTCTCGTGATTTTAGCCATCCGAGATCGTTTAAGGCCTCAAATACGCGTTTTATTACATAAATACGTATTTTTGTAATAAAACACGTATTTGAGGCCTTAAACGATCTCGGATCGCTAAAATCACGAGAGCGCAAGACAAGTCTTGCGTTTTGTTCAAAATGTCGTTTCTCTATGACCTTGTGAATTTCGTGTCATTCCAACACTGCAAAATTTCAACCGAGAAATATTTTCATAAATACACAAATATACGTACACCCACACATACACAAATATACATACACCCATCAACATATACACAAATATACATACACCCATCCACATATATACATACACAAATACACCCATTAACATATACACATATATGCATACACCCATGAACATATACACAAATATACATACACCCATCCACATATATACATACACAAATATTCATACACAAATATACATACACATACACCCACATATACACAAATATAAATACACCCACACATACACAAATATACATACACCCACACATATATGCATACACCCACATATACATACATCTATATATACTCTATGTGTGTGTGTGTGTATATATATTTATCTAAAAAAAAATACCAAAACTAAATGAAAGAAGGCGGCGGCGGCATCGGCGGCAGAGGCGGAGGTGGGCGTCGGCGGCGGTGGTGGTGGTGAGAGAGTTGAGAGAGAGAGAGAGAGAGAGTGAGAGAGTGAGAGTGAGAGTGAGAGAGAGGGGGGGCCGGTTTGAAATAAACCCGCCCAAATTTTGAACTTTTGGCAGCGGTTCGGGCAGAACCGCTGCCACAAAGTTCAAATTTTTTTTTTTTTTTTTTTTGACAACTTTTGGCAGCGGTTCGGGCAGAACCGCTGCCAAAAAGTTCACTTTTGCTAGTGGTTCCGCCGAACCGCGGCCACAAAGTGAACTTTGTGGCAGCGGTTCGGCTGAACCGCTTCCAAAAGTCCAATTTTTTTTTATTTTTTTGACACCTATGACAGCGGTTCGGCTCGAACCGCTGTCATAGGTCCGAACCGAGTACCCCCTATTACAGCAGTTTTCAAAATCGCTGTCATAGGTGCGCTGTAATAGGACTTTTTTGTGGTAGTGAATACGGTCGATGATATCATTATATCAGCTATATAATTTGATATTATTGACCATACATATAAACTTGAAAAATATTAGATATAGTCCGATATTATCGAATCAGCAAGAGCCAATTCGAATACATATGAGCTGATATAATCATATATCATTCGAAATAATTAGTAGATCACCTTCCGAGATGAAGTTGTTCGTGTAAAATCGGAACATCAAACATCGCTACCATTATCTGCACAAGTGGGCTAAATGCTGCAGTGAAAAAGGGACCTTTTTTCTTGACACACCAGGACATTCCCACAAAGCTTAATCCTGTTCCTATCCCCTGCATTAATTAGATAATATAGTTTATGAAATAATCTTATCAATAATTCATTTTTCGATTCATCTGGTTTACCACTCATTAGAATTAGTCTCTAAATTTCCAACTTTTTTGCAGAGACAATCTTTTGCACATGACAACGGACTAATATTGACTCCAAAACTAAGGGTGTGATTGGACTGAAAGATTTAAAAGTTATGAATTTCAAGTTTATCAACAAATTCATTGAGTTTGTTTAGATGATTTCATATGATAATGAATTTCAAATTCGTTGGAACTCATTTTGAACCATTTTTTCAATTATTATAGTGTATTTCAAATTACTTCAATTTGGATTAATTACAATTGAAAATTCTTCCTCCAAATTCATTCCACAAATCCAAATCCATCAATCGAAACACACATTAAAGATATTTTGGTGCTCATGTGCATATATGCAAGCAGTTTCGTTAGTACTTAACCATGTTTAGCACAAGAATATGAAGGGTTGAGAATAAGATGGATGGAACATATATAAGCATCGAAGGATATATAATATGAGACGCATCATTTAATACCAAATGGCACGGACTATGTGGTCTCGCAATATCAATTTGTGTGTTTTAATTACATCAGAGGCGGAGCAAAGGGACTGGTGTTGGTCCCCGCCACCCCTCAACCTAATAATAAAATAAAATTTGCCCTATAATTTTGTGATATATAAATTTTTGTCCCCCACCCCACTCAAAGTATTAAAACATTAAACTCTACCTCTATTTTTATTTTATTTTTGTGTATTTGTCCATCGAACCGACATTTTTGACTTTAATGACATGGTACTATTACAACATAAGCCAAGAGGAGTATTGTCCAGATTACAATTATTAAACTAATACAAAATCGATCTGAATGATATACTTACCCCATACAAGATGATCAAGATGTCAGCTTTTCCATTCAAAATCCAAATTGAAAGGTCCCTATGAATGGAGAAACTTAAGATTGCAGCTTGAATGGTACTAAAGAAAGCCATTATAGCAGTGCTAGAGTATGGACATGGATATATCTTCCCAATCTTTGCTTGAAGAATGTACCAAAAAGACCAACACATATTGCCAACAAACAACGCCACAGAGCCAATCTTCCATTTTTTTGTGCTGCTCAGCTTCGTAAACTGTTGTTGAGTGTCGGTAAATTGGAATAAAGGCATTCCTTTGTAAACAAGTAATAATGTGGTACCTCCAATGCACACTAGTGCACCTACCACTTTTACTCTTCCACTATTGTACTTTATATTTACGCTCTCTAAACTGCAAAAATATAATATAATTAAAACTTCTTCTTTTTTTATTCTTCTTATGAATGTTATTAATAGTCTCTCAAGTTTCATTTTTATCACTCGGTCTTTCAATTATCAAATGTTACGCTATCGTTGTTAAATTTTAATTTGTATTTCACTTTTGTCCTTCAGACCATTATCCAATAAAATTTGGACGAATTGGGCAACATGAGCACCTCGCATACCCAATAGTAACAACATATATATACACCTCAGATTCGCCCCCAAAAAATGGCACTTGAGGTGAACATGCTCCCCAATCTAGCCAAAATTAGTCAAAATATGGCTCGAGACAAAATTGAAATACAAATTAAACTTTAGAAACGATAACATAACATTTAGTATATTAAGGACTAAAGTGATACAATGATGAAACTTCTGGAATTACTAATGATAATTACCACTTTTTTTTTTCAATTAAACTTTGCCACTAGTTTAATGTTGATTTCTCTAGTTCATCTCCGAACAAGTTTGGTGTCTTATAGTTCGACGCAAATATTCCTGAACGTTTGAAGTCCTTGAAGTACTAGCTAGTGGAATTGCTAGCAAGTACGGACAGGAGTCTGTAAGCTTCTTGAAATTAAGTTACAAATTTTCAACTTAATTTTGATAAATTTCTTAAATTTGACCATTTTAATTATAAAATTTCTAATTATTAGCATCTTATAAGCTTCATAATCATATTTTATCCAATCACTTCAATATAACTTATTTTGAAATATGGTCCAATTATCTTATAAGCTTAAAATATCTAGTAAATTGAAAAAAATTATAAGATGTTTTAAATAAGCTTAACCAAACACTCAGAGATATAGAACTCCATTAGCAATACACAAGGAGTTAATGACATTGATTGGATTATCAAGAAAGTGAAAAAAAACAAGGACCAAATTTGATGACTACTGAACTTGAGGGATTTAAAATAAACTAGTGGATATAAAAAATGTAATAATTCCAATAAAGAAGAAGAAGAAGAAATAGATGAAAGAGAAGAATATATATATATATAAACACACCCAAATGGTAAAGCCAACTAAAATGTCATAACAGGAACCATGTTGAGGAAACCAGATGCAAAAGTTGCAGACGTATATTCTATACCCAAAAGGCATAGATATTGAAATAGAGTTGACCTACAAAATGAAGCCATACTAATTCAAAATTATTTAATTTTCCAGAATAATTATGTTGTTATGTGATCTTAAAATACAAACTTACCCGATAATCGCACTCAAGAAAAGGTAACACAATATGGTTAATGTGGTGTTAGGCCTACTTCTTCTGTAAACAAATTAAAACATTTAATCAAATATTGTTATACAAACATGAACATATATAAGATCAATAGGGTGTGTGTGTATATATATAGCAATAGATAATAAATTAAATAAGTTACGTACTTACCTTTCCAAAAAATATGCTAACGGGAATAAGAAGATCGAAGCTATTGACTGTCGATAAGTTATGAAGACCAAACGATTTACACCATCACTCAAAAGTTTCTTCAGAAGTATATTATTAATGGCGAAGTACAGATCAATAACAATGAGGGCTATAACTGGGTACCATTTCGAAAAACTCTTCATCCCCTACTATTCTTCTGAAATTTAAAGTATAGTTTTAATTATGAGTGAAAGAGCAAAGACGTACGTACTACGTAGAAGACAATTAATATATATATATATATTATATATATATACTTTTAAATACAAATGTATGTTGTGTATATAATTCTATATACACTTGGTTAACGGTAGTTAAGAGTATGGACAAATTAAGCACCACTGGATCATTCGGTAACTCTTCAATTCTTTAATCAATTTGCGTCAAGTTGATAAGGGACCTCTGAGTCTGCACCACTTAAATGCTTGAAAAAAAATTTGAAAATGATAAAAAAAGGAAAACAGAAATACCAACACGGCGCAAATATCCCGAATACAATCAATTTTGATGAAAAGAGGGGGGGGGGGGGGGAATTCCCGAAGAGCATCTCCTTTGTATTACTCTTGTTTAAGATTTTTCACGTGAGTTAATCTCCATATGCTAAATAATCCTATAATTAGTCAATATAGGTAGTTGATGATGATGAAAATCATCAGAGTATGAATTTCACGTGATTGACCATGTGGGGTGAAGGAACCGATACAACACACGACAAACTAGGTGAGGGTTGGTGGATTTATAAACTGCACTCGACTACGGTGAGCTGCCTATGTACCTGGATTGCTGGGATCAAGTCTATTCGTAGTTCGATGATGGGGTAACTCTTTATTGCCAGTGTATTTTTTACTGGGGGAGTAGATAATGAGGTACCCCCCAGCTCCTTTAGGTTATTATAAGAAGCTGGTTATGGGCTATGGGCTCTTGGGCCCTATCTTGTCATTAGCCCAATATGCTTGATTTAATTATTATTTTTATTAAGCTAGAGGAATAACTTTATTATGTTTACTGGGCTTCCAGCCCTTCTTGGGCTGGGCCAAATCCTTCTTCCACAGGCCTTGACCCTTGGTGGGCGACTCGACCCGTCTCGGAGGACGGACAAATTACTAATATACCATTCGACATTTTTGGCCCGCATCATATGCCCCCCACTCCCGGGTTTACTCCACAGTTTAATCCCGGGAGTATGAAGGTCACTACGCGCGGCGCCAGACTATTCTATTTGGACAAGGATGGAAGCATTAAGCTTTCCCCACCTACTTTTCTATTAATAGGGAGTAGGTGAGAAAGTTCTTTCACTTTCACCTCTTACTAACTCTTTCACCTCTTGAGAGATCCTTTTGAAAAGAGAGGGAAATTCCCTAAGAAACTCTCCTCACCTCATGGCTAGAAGTAACAAAGGTAAATATCTCTCTTCATCTCCCTTAAGTCCTTCATCTAGAGTCTATTCCTCAAGGATTTTACCTTTTCCTCACCGCATGATTGAGCGTTGGAGCATGCCTTCGGTGAATAGATCACACGCCTTAGGCCTTCCAGATCCTCGGGGCGCTCATCGCCACTCGCCGGCACCGCTAGCAGTTGACGCCTCACGGCCAGCGCGAGGCCCTTGGTGCCATGCGGACGACCGCGAGGCTCGCGGGACTTCATGGTATTGCCAGGGGCCTTTTTCCGGGCCATTGCACTTGTTTTTTTTATCATCACGTATTGTGCACTTCGTACCTTGTTGTAGTGTCTAACTTTGCTACCCTGTTCTTAGAGTACTTTCGCATGGGATTTTCTCTCTCGTGCAACCCCTTGTTGGGGATGATATTGACCCACTACCAGGTGTGTATTAGCCAGTTGTAGCCCAACAGCTCTGCCCAATTCGAGGGCTTCATTTGGCGCTTTCGGGATTTTGGATTGACCGTGAGCCTTGAGGCCTTCCAGGCCCTGTTTAATGTTCGGCTGAGTTCGGGAGGTCAGCTCGTGCATTTCTACCCGACATCCCCTACCGATTCCTAGAAGGAAAAACAAGCTCCAACGGCAATTGGAAGACCAAGTTCTTTTACTTCACTATCTAGAGCTTGCCTATTCTCTCTCCCAAGTGGTGGTGCGATCAAGTTGCCCGCTAGAAAATCACAAACACCCATGAGCAGTTACGCTTGGACTTTCTGGAGGTTAGGTTGTTTAAGACTAGGTACGACATTCGAGAAGTATACCACGTAGGTAATTCATTTTCTCCATATCTTGGTATTGTACTTGTTTTTTTTGATATTCATATGCTCGTGATTGGTGGCAAGAATCTAACTCTCCAACTTACTTGTTGGGGTATCTTGTTTCAAGTTCAGGGCGGCCCTCAAAGGGCAAAGGCATTGCCCAGGAGGTGACTGCTCCCTCACCCCCCACCAACGAGCCAGTCTCTTTGGACTTTGATTCTCTGATGGCAAGGATTACAGCTAAGGGTCTGCACGACCCTTCTATGGGGCATTCTTCAAAGGATCCCAAAGGGAAGACATCGATGGAGGAGGGGGGCCTGGCGAGGGTGCAGGGCCACTTTTTCGAACTTACTTACATTCGAGCTCCCCCTCTCCCGAAGCGTAACCGACATCCTTCTCCTGCCAGCCTCGGCATCCCTGGCCGGGGGAAAGGGCTATTCAACTTTGGGGCGAATCGTGACCCCACCGTTCAGTCCTTCTGGGATACAGATGATGTGGTCACCCCCTGGAAGTTAGTGAGGCCAGCTGTGAACGACTATGATTCTCCGCACTTGCACATGCTTCCGGCTGATCACCTAGACGAGGAAATTTTTGCCGGCAAGGGCCAGGTGAGTTTGATTGTGATCTCGTATTTTGATTTTATCGTTTATAACGGGTGACCCTCCTTCTAAATTTCTTCCTTATTGTTTTAGCTGATCCAGCTGTCTCATCACCTCCACCAGAGGTATGAGCATTTTGAGAAGAAACTGGAAGATTGTTCAGGGAAAAATGACAAACTTTTCTCCAAACGTCCACTGGTGGTGGCTGCGTCCCAGGAGTGGGAAGCAAAGTACAAGGCCACCATTAAAGACCTTGAAGAGGAGGCCTCGAGTGGCCGAAGCTTCCTAAGCTCCTCCGCCTGTAAACAAGCTTTGGCTGACGCTGAAGACACAGCAGTGAAAGAGTTCATGGCCAGTGCCGAATTTTCTAATAAGTGCAACAGACAGGCGCGCGACCTTGCCATTAAGTTTATGGGCAAGACGGTTCGTCAATGCCGTCGTGCGCTTCGCGAAAGTAGTTGTTATCCCCCTAATGATATTTCATTGGTTTACGATGGTATACCAAATGATAGTGATGAGGACGGTGCCCCCTGCCAGGAGACGTGGCATCACACCCCCTTCGGGGTAGCTAGTTCTATGCGTAGTATAGCTGGCTTTATTTTTAGCTAGTCTTTCGTTCTTTGACTATTTGTAGTTTCCAAGACCTTTGTTTACTTATAGCTTATGCACCTGACTAGTTTCTTTTAAGACGTTCTTTTTTAACTAATTATTCTTGTGATTCCTTGCGGGTTCTCATACCTTATCATAGCTACTACCCCCTGCCCCCTACTCCTTAATATGCTGATCATGTTTGGGAGTGAGTAGCTAAGTAGAGTATGATCAAAGCATGACATCGGGGTGTTTATTTTGTGGCACGTTGTGCCTTATTAAACATCCGTCAGCTAATTTGCTGTGGTATTTTAACGGGGGCGTGGTCGCCTCAAGTTTGCTTAGTTTGTATAACCTCGTTCCATAATCTTAAGGAGAGTGGGGAGACCTTCTCTAGGTCCTCAACCTCTCTGATATTATTGGAGGGATTATGGGGTGGCCCATCCTCGCTCGAGTATTTGAAAGCTCGGGGGACTTTTACGGTGCCACCCTTATTGACCTCAAGTGGGGTCGCGAGTATTAGATTTGGCTTATAGCCTCTAGTGGAAGTTTAGTCCCACATTTATGGGCGGAAAGTGCAAGCAATCATTCATGAAAAACATACTAACATAGTAAAGAGGGGTGTTATGAGCACTCGAATGTATTTCTTAAAACATTACTGACAGTCATAGAAACAATCAGTCGATGTATATAAAATTTATTAAGTAAAATACCTTTTGAGGTTAGATATACCTCATGTTCTTGGTACCTCCTTACCCTCTGCGGTCATTAATTTATAGGTGCCAGGGCCCACTACTTCTCTCACGTGGTATGGACTTTCCCACTTGGCCTCCAGCTTTCCAACAGGACCAGTGGCATCTTTCATTCTGAGCACCAAGTCTCCTACCAGGAAGCCTTGGGGGCATATTTGGCAGTTATACGCTCGTGCCATCTTTGCCTTATACTTAAAAATTCTCCTTGCGGCTTCATCTCTGATTTCAGCGATGAAATCCAAGCTCTCCCCACGACGTTGCTCATTGTGAGTGAGGTTGTATTGGCTTATTGTCAGACTCTTTTCTCCAATTTCTACCAGGGTTATGGCCTCATCTCCAAACACTAAGTTGAAAGGGGTCTCCCCGGTGCCGACTCTGGGAGTGGTCCGATATAACCATATTACTGCAGGAATTTCGTCTCCCCAACACCCTTTTGTTCCTCAAGCTTGGTCTTTAAGTGTTGCAGTATTGTGCAGTTCGTTACCTCTGTTTGACCATTAGCTTGCGGGTTGCTCACCGAGGTAAAATGTTGCTTAATGTTAAGCTCCTGGCACCATTCCCTCAGCTTCGCCCCTTGGAATTGGGTGCCATTGTCTGATACTAAAGATCGGGGGATCCCAAAACGTGTGATGATATTCTTCTATAAGAACTTCATTACTTATTTCTCAGATATTTTGGCTAGCGGTTCAGCCTCCACCCATTTGGTGAAATAGTCGATGGCGACTAAAAGAAACTTTCTTTGACCCGTGACCAAGGGGAAAGGCCCTACTATATCGGGCCCCCACATATCAAAAGACCACACGATTTCTAATGGTCGGCTCTCAAAGCCCGGCAGAGGACTTGTGTTAGAATGCTCTTGGCAGCTTCTGTATTTTCGGACCAAGTCTCGAGCGTCTTTAAGCATCGTGGGCCAAAAGTACCCCTGCCTTAGTATTTTAGCTGCTAGCGCCTTACCCCCTAAGTGATTACCACAACACCCCTTATGTATCTAGCGTAGTACATAGTTAACTCTGGCGGGGGTCAGACACTTTAAGTAGGACTGTGAGAAACCTCTCTTGTATAATTCGCCATCTAACACCCCGAATCTCGCAGATCTCACTCTAATTATCCGAGCTTGCTTGGGATCGTCGGGTAGGCTTTCTGCCATCAAATAGTCCACTATCTCATCCTTCCAGTTAGGTTCCTCTGCCTGCCCGCATAGAACCTCTAAGACTCCTTTTTCAACATCTGATTTCTTGGAGGTGATGAAGGTCACCTTCCAGTTCATTGTAGAGGCTGTGGAGCTTGCAAGCTAGTCGGCAGCTTCATTTTAAGACCTCGGGACCTGTCTTAGATCGAATTCTTTGAACCGCTCCCTCATTTTTTAAATGAGAGCCAAGTACTGACGCATCCTTTCTTCTTTAGCTTCATACTCTCCGTTCACTTGGTTAACTACCAGTTGTGAATCGCTATACGCGATTATCTTCCTTGCTCCTGCAGCTAGTGCTAGTTTGGCTCTAGCTAATAGTGCTTCATACTCAGCTTCGTTGTTCGAGGCTTCAAATCTGAACCTTATGGCGTATTCCAATTAGTCTTCCTGGGGACTCTCGACTATCACCCCCACTCCGCTGCCTATGCTGGTAGAAGACCCATCTACGAACACTGTCCATGTGGGTAAAGAATAGCCAGCTTTTTCCTCCAACATCTCGGTGACAAAGTCGGCTAACACTTGTGCTTTGATGGCTGGTCTTCTTCGATATTCTATGCCATGCTCGCTAATGTACCTGGATTGCTGGGATCAAGTCTATTTGTAGTTCGATGATGGGGTTACTCTCTATTGCCAGTGTATTTTTTACTGGGGGAGTAGATAATGAGGTACCCCCAGCTCCTTTGGGGTATTTATAAGAAGCTGGTTATGGGTAATGGGCTCTTCGGCCCTATCTTGTCATTAGCCCAATAGGCTTGATTTAATTATTATTTTTATTAAGCATGGGGAATTACTTTATTATGCTTACTGGGCTTCCAACCCTTCTTCGGCTGGGCCAAGTCCTTCTTCCGCGGGCCCTGACCCGTGGTGGGCACCTCGACCCCTCTCAGAGGATGGACAAATTACTAAAATACCCTTAGACATTTTTGGCCCGCATCAGTAGTTATGTGAATATATGATTCGAATCAAGTCAAATGAAATTTATTTATATATATATATATAATTTTTTGTGATAATAGGTTACATGTATCAATTACATCGTGGATATGAATCATCAATCAACATATATCACTAATACTAAATTACAACAACTAATAACTACCAATAAAGTAGAGAAATACCCAAACGCTGTCGGTGGAGGTAGAACCCAAGACTTCTAATATCTTGGGGCATCAGCTTTGCCAGTAGGACCAGGCATCATGTGCGAAGTTTATTTATATTGATTGTCCAACTTGAAGTTAATTGTGCATTAGTTCCATTTAATTGTCAATTAATAAGTCCAATTTTAATCGAACCAATCATAATCGAGTTTAAATAATTGGATATTCTTAATCAAATCAATCATAATCAAGTTTGAATTGTTCGGCAATAGTGTGGAGTCGGATCAAAATTGGTTGGAAAAGGAGCTAAGATAGAGCTGAGAAGGGTCGGGGTTAAACCGGGATCGAGAAAGGGAGTCGAAAAGTGATGCAGGGGGCGCAGATGCTGAATGCGGTGCCCAGGCGCTGCCAACAGAAAGGTGGCGCCCGTATGGCGCCTGGGCGCGAGTTCGTCCGACTGAAAGCCCATTTTTTTGTCTTTTCGTGGCTTATGTATTTTTGGCATGTTTCTTGAGTCCTATTTTGATGAGGATTGTTTCCTTAAGTCCTAGGGTTAATTTAGGATTGTTTTTCCTTAATCTATTAGAGTTTTAACTTCACTTTTGTCTATTTAAATAACATAGAACTCATCTTGTAATTATAATTGAATCGCTTTGAGAGGGTTGAAATAAAAAGATCTAGTTGGAGGTGGTTTTTTCCCTTGATTGGGTTTCCACCATAAATTCTTTATCTTCTTTATTGCTTTTGTTTTCACTTTGTTTCTTATATTTTCCCATTGTTATTTTACCATTGAGAGCCTTGATTCCTAACATGAACAATTGGAGATTCTTACTCATAGTATATGCTTATTTTAATTAATTATCAAGTTGAGATTAAATAACAGATTTCAATTAAGATACATTATATTTTGGGTTCTAAAGCAATTAAGAAAGTATGGGATTTTATGGGATATTATGTGTTAAAGCCAATTATATTATTTCCACTTTTATGATGGGTTAAATTGGAAATAAGAATAATAACTTATTATAAAAGGGTTGTGGTCCCCATATCATACACATCGTTCGATTCTTCTGCACCCCATCTTCAGGGAGAATTGAGAGACTCCAAGAGAAACTCAAAGAACTACGTATTGATTTGGATGACCAACCGCGAAGACTCAAGAACTCAAGAATTAATCTGATATGGCTGATTCAGGTACACTTTCGCTTTTCGTTCTTTGATTCTTTATGATTAAACATGAACGTTCTTGGGATTGGTGAAGGTTTTCACCGGTTAAATTTAGTTCCAACACTTCTCTCTCCTCCCCGGGGGTCTGTTGCATTGCATATCCTCCACGTCTGAAGTGCTTCACCCTTCTCAGAAAGAAATTATTCTTTTTGAATATCTCCAGTCTCCGCTGCCACGTACGATTTTTTGAATTTATCTTACCTACATGTAGAGTTAATATATGTTAATTTCCCAAGTTTGATTGAGTTTCTTTGAAATATTCTAAAGCTAATGGGACTTTTCTGTTTGGTTATTTCAGAATTGATATAGAGATTAACGAGCTAATGACTTTCTCTCTCACACCATATCCAATCCTACCTTTTCTTCCATTCCACCATATCCCATAAATCAATTGCTTTCTTGATTCATTTTCAATACTTTTTATTGTTTATGCAGGGTAGTTTTTGTTGAAAGTATCGCTTTACAAGAACAGAGCAAAAAATTCTTGTTCTGCTGAAAATTTGACGAATATACTTTTTTGGGGTGATTGACTTGGTGTATTGGGGTATTCATACATCTTTGGTTTAAGTAACTACTTAGTCAAAATTGTAAATTAGTTACTTGAGACTTGATACCTTATAACAGGATTGCGAAAGGTCAGATGATCTTCTTAAAATTTCCTTTGGCATTTTCATCTTATTCTTATTTCACTTCCAATTTCAGATTATGGTAGAAAGCCATGTCATGGAATTATTTCTTAAAGGAGAGCTGGAAGACCGTGTGGCCTTATGCTAGGCGTTGTGCACGGCGCACAGCGTTGTGCACTATGTACACCGGGGCCTCCGGGTCCCGTTTTTCCTCGTTTCTTAATTTTTCAGATTTACAAAAATACCCAGATTTATGAATAACATAAAAAATCACTTTCTAGGCTAAAAATCATAAAATGTGGATTTAAGAACGCATAAAATTTACATGCTTCATAAACACATAAAACGCATATTAGAAACCAAATAACGAAGATCAAATATGTAGATCAGTGATTAGCTCTGATACCATTGTTGGGTTTTGCAAAAATCACACAGCGAAAGAGATTAATACCCACAGTATCTCATCTCGATTTGCATATATGAATCTATAAATGCTAACTTTAGCACGACTCTTTAGGTTCGTTTCGTTTGGCAATGAGAGGAATCTAAATGAAGTAGGTAACACCTAGGCAGTCACATGGCCCACTTCGTAGCCCAAATGAAATCGAACGAATGGATCATTCCATAACCTTCCAATCGTAAATACCGTACACATATAAACCTTTTGTTCACGTGTCCCAGTCAAGTGAGAGTCACGATAAAGTCAAGCCCACTGAACTTGACCATATGTATTAATTATAATAATACGAGATCATTAAGTTCGCTTTTGCCTAACACAATTGACTCTTTTGCTTTGGCTAAAGACTTTGATATGCATTATCTATAATCACTAGGACACTTTCTCATTCACTTAAGAGAGAACAAATTCTATATTTGTTATCAGCTAAGACTACCATTTGCCCATCAAGCTGCATTTCGATGTTGACCCCACCAATGAGTGAAATGAATGTAACTACTCTAGTGACAAACTTGATGTCACAAGTGCATCTTCAGCTTGATAGTTCAGGTCATAGGTTCACTTATACCTATCACGAATAATCAGTTCTGCCATCGACAGTCACAGAGTGAAAACTCATGTGACAGAACTGATGTGAGTCTTGTTCGAGCATATTAGTTCCACTGACATGCCTATAATCTTAAGCTCCCATAATCACATAGTGTTCGACTGACACTTCCATGTCAAAGCTCAAATTGTACAAGTATTCCAAGTCTTTATTGTCCATTAAAGACTTCATATCACTTTCGAACTTATTAAGTAATCAAGATCAATCTCTCTAGTGTCGATCTTTCTATCTCATAGGAAATAGAGAGATTGCACTGAAAATATGGACAAACGTTTTACACTACTTATAGATGCAAATAAGATTTATGTGAAAACAAAATAATGCCGTTTATTATAAAATAAGAATAAGTCATTTACAAGTAGAATGCCCTATACATTCTATCTTCTATGGCATCTGAGGGCATAATCCTAATACATGCACCATCACTACTTCCCTTCCTCATTCTTTCTCTCTCTAACTGCAATGTCACCACCATCTTTGACACCACCCCTCCCCCCTGACTCAATCTTTGATTATAAATAATAAATAATTCCCCCAATCTTATATTTCTTTTTCTTTTTAATTAATGAAGTTTTTGTTTATGCAAGTTTTAAAAGTTGACTAATAACACCATCTAATTTTTAAAGTTGAGAACTCAATGTGCTTAGAAATTTTATCATATGAGATTAAACGTTAAAATCTCGTAATGATTGTGCCTGAGTGGGCAACCCTTATCAAACAGGACCAAAGTTTAATTTTTGCTTATTTTTAGTATGAAAATAAAGTTTTGCATCATATAGCAATACATCATACTGTTAGGAATCCTTTGAGTGAAAACGCAGAGGAAGAATTGAGGATTCCTATAGTCGAATCACTTTAACGTGGTTTGATGATTTTCAAAGGTTTTTAAAAAATAAACGAAACTGATTACCTTATCGATTTTGTATCCTTAAATTTGCGTACCAGCAACTTCTAGAATTACTGTCTCCAAATATTCATGCAAAACGAGCCTTCAAAAGATCTCTAAAAATCTCCCCGTTGGTGGTGGTGGACGGCTAGGAGAGATATTTAGGATAGGAGCTTTTTCCCTTTTGTGTTATGCAATTAGGGTCAGGGTTTGTTGTAGCAGTTGGAGTTAACTTATAACTCTATTGACTTAAGCAACAAGTAGGAGTCCATCTTTGGCCTCCTCTTGGCCGCCCCTAGGGCTCCAAGTGGACGGTCAAGGTGGGCTTCTTGGCGAGGGCAATTTAGTCCACCTTTTAATACATATTTAAATTAAATCCTATTTAAATTTGATACATATTATTAATTAATTCCATTTAATTAATATTTCACATAAAGAATTTAATTTAATCTAATTAAATATTGATTTAACCAATAAATCCATTCGTCCAATTAATTTTATCTTCCTAAAAGATTAACACAAAAAGACATCCTGTTCGTTTCTTATAGCGTGACTCTTTAGGTTCATCTCAATTGGCAATGGGAGGAATTACCAGAGGATGTGAGCGTCACCTAGCCAGTCCCGTGGACTCACATCGTAACCCGATTGAGTACAAAATGAACGAATCATTTATGAACCTCTGGACCATAAATACTGTATGTGTATAAGCCCTTCACTAACGTATCCCGATCAAGTGAGAGTCATGGTATATGTCAAACTCACTAAACTTGATAATGTGCATTTAACCTTAGCATAATGAAATTGCCAAACTACCCTCCATGTCCGACATGAGTTAGTTTCGTTGCTTTGGCCAAAGACTTATAATTTCATTTGCCTATGATCGCACATGATACTTTCTCGTTTACTATCGAGACAGTGAATCCCATCTTGGCCATCACTTCACAAGTGCTACTTGACTCATTGAGATAGCACTTTGAGGTTGGCCCCACCAAAGGGTGATTTGGGCCAAACTACTCTAGTAACAGATTCAATAGTACAAGTACATTGATCATGAACCCTCAGGTCTAAGACTCGCGCATACTATTATGGTCAATAATCCAATCATTAACAGTCATTAAGTAAATACCCATGTGATCGGATTACTGTGAGCCGTCTTCGAATATATCAATTCCATTGGTATATCTATGACATGTGTTCTCACTATCCCATAATGTTCGACTGACACTCCTTGTCAGAGCATATGTCATACAAGTCGAATCTTAATGCCCAATTAAGATTCCTTGACTTGTGAACCCATTTAAGTGATCAGGAGTAAGACTCTCCCCGTGCCACTTCTTTATTTCATAAAGGGCGAAGAGTCAACCTTGATACACATGGACTATTTGTTCAATACTTATTAATGCCATAAAATTTTATATGAACAGGAGAATAAATGCCTTTATTAAATATAAGTCCGTACAACATAATTGGATACCCTATACAATCCATTTGTCCTCATTGGTATCTACGGCATATACCTAACAATCTCCAACTTGCACTTAATGCCAATTGTTTTGGTATCTAAAACCCATCCTTTCAAGATGTTGCTCTAGCACCGACTGAGCCAATGGCTTAGTGAGTGGGTCAGCCACATTTTTCGTTGAGGTTATTTTCTGCACGGCGATGTAGCCTTTTCAAACAATTTCTCGAATTATATGATATCTCCTCTCTATATGTTTAAATTTGTTGTGAGACCTTGGCTCCCTATCTTGATCTATGGCTCCATTGTTGTCACACCAAAGTGGCAACGGTAGCTCCACACTACGAAAAACTTGATGTTCTGCCAGAAACTTCTTAATACAAACAGCTTTTTTGAGGCAGCCACATATTCAGCTTTAGTAGTCAAATCAGCAGTTGTGCTTTGCTTGGAACTCTTCGAAGACACCGCTCCACCATCCAGAGTGAATATAAACCCAAAAGTGGATTTGCGGTCATCGATGTCTGCTTGGAAAGCAGAATTTGTATAACTGTCCATTTTCATTTCTCCATTGCTATATACGAGAATCATATCTTTGGTTCTTCTCAAGTACTTCAAGATAGATTTTACGGCAATCCAATGTTCTTTACCCAGGTTAGCTTGAAACCTACTTACTATGCTCACAACATAGGCAGGATCTGGTCTCGTGCATAACATTTCGTACATGAGACTTGCCACTGCTGATGCATAGGGAACTGTACTTATCTCTTTTCAATCTTCCTCACTTTGAGGACTCATCTTTTTGGAGAGATGAATTCCATGTCTCATGGGCAAAAAAACCTCTTTTAGAGTTCTGCATCCCAAATCACTTTAGGACCTTCTCTAGGTAGAGGGCTTGAGAGAGTCCTATCATCTTATTCGATCTATCTCTGTAGATGCAAATTCCTAGGATATAAGTGGCTTCTCCCAAGTCTTTCATGGAGAATGTACTTGAAAGCCATGTCTTAACTGAAGTTAGCAGACCTTCATCATTCCTTATAAGTAGAATATCATCTACATATAGCACCAGGGATGTGATTTTTCTCCCACTGGCCTTTTTATAGACACATGGTTCATCCTCATTTTTGATGAAGCTGTAGTTTCGTACTTCTTTATCAAAACGAAGGTTCCAACTGCGTGGGGTTTGCTTGAGTCCATAAATGGACTTATACAATTTGTAGACCTTATGAGAATCTTCACTTGATATGAAACCCTTGGGTTGTTCCATATAGATTTCCTCCTCGAGAAATCCATTTAAGAATGCAACCTTCACATTCATTTGCCAGATTTCATAATCCAGGTATGCAGCTATAGAAAGTAGAATTCTAATGGATTTGATCATAACTACAGGCAAAAAGGTTTCCTTATAGTCAATGCTCTCTTTTTCACTATACCTTTGGCACTAGTCTGGCCTTATAGGTGTCCACCTTGCCATCTGGAAAATACATCTAATTCATTTCTACTTTCATTGCTTCATACCATTTTGCAGAATCTATGTCCATCATTGCTTGGTCATAGCTAGAGGGATCATCTCCATGGTTTCCTTCCGCTACTGCATACATATTATGCTCTATTTGTAGCAGATAACCAAATCTCCCAGGCGGTTGAGATATTCTAGCTGACCTTCGCATTGATGACTGTGTCATTTTCGGTCTGGGTTCGGTCTCTTGAATAGTGTCTTCCAAAGGAGATTCATTTTGTTCTTCTAGAACAATACTTCTACAAGCTCCATCTTCTTGAATGAATTCTTCTTAAAGAAAGATTGCCTGTAAGGCAACAATAATCCTTTGATCATCATGAAGGTAGAATATGTATCCCATGGAATCCTCGGGATATCCAACAAGTTGTCCTTTGCAGGACCTAGCCTCCAATTTCTCTGCCTTGGTCCTTTTAACATAAGCTGGGCAACACCATATCTTTATGTGTTTCAGATTAGGCTTCCTTCCACGCCATATCTGATATGGTGTTTTAGGAACACATTTGGAGGGACATCTGTTCAGAATGTGAGCAGCTGTGAGCAGCGCATGCCCCCACAACGAAATGGGCAAATCTGTGTAGCTGAGCATGGATCGAACCATGTCTAATAGTGTTCGATTCCTTCATTCTTCTATGCTATTTAATTGTGGAGTGGCTGGAGAAGTAAGCTGTAACAGTATACCATGTTCCCGTAAGAACTAGTCAAATTCAGCACTCATATACTCGACACCGCAGTCAGACCGAAGTGCCTTAATATGATCCGCGGTTTGGTTTTCGACTAAAGTCTTGAATTCAATGAATTTCTTCAGTGATTCAGACTTGTACTTCATCAAATACACGTAGCCATACCTAGAATGGTTATCGGTAAATGTAATGAAGTACTGAAAACCACCGTGGGCCACATTTCCAAAAGGACTGGACACATCAGTATGAACCAAATCTACGACTTCAGAGGCTCTTTCAAAATTCCCTATGAAGGGGGATTTGGTCATCTTGCCTTGAATACAAGACTCACAAGTGGGATAGGGATCCGATCCCAATGAGTCTATGACTTCATCCCTTTCTAACTCGTGTAGTCTATGATCCCCAACATGACCTAATCTTAAGTGCCAGAGTTGTCTTAAGTTTATATCACACAAACTGTGCTTTCTTGTTACAGCATTAACATTACAATTAATTTGGACATTAATATAGTATAAACCATCTATCAAAGACCCATTGCTAATGCATTCATTTCTAAAATAAATGTCACAAGAATTGTTTGCAAAGGAAAATAAATAACCTTTCTTGACTAAAGCAGGAATATAAATAATATTCTTCAGCCCATTGGGCAAAACAAGACAATCGTCGAACAATAATAAATGTCCAAAAAATAATCTAATGGAAGTGGTTCCAATGTGTGTTGCTGATACACTATGACCGCTGCTAACATTGATCATCACTTCTCCATCCTCCAGCTTCTTACTTCTTTTCAGCTCTTGATTCAAAACACATATGTGAGCACTAGCCCCAGAGTTTAGAATCCAGGAAGTAGAAAAAACTAGTAATAGAACAATTTGTTACGAAAACATTAAGTTCTATACCTGAAGCAATCTCTTTAGCTTGGGACAGTCACATTTCCAGTGTCCCATCTCACGGCAGTGAAGACATATGTCTGTCTTCTTTGGAGCTCCTCCCTTGAACCCTTTCCAGTTGCCTTTGCATGTGTCACTCGATGACTTTGACAATCCAAGTTACTTTTTGCCTTTGTCTTTCCTTTTTCTAAAGGACTTAGATGCCCCAGTGGTAACGGCTAAAGGAACTTCCTTCCCTTTGGGCTTCATCTGTCCCTGAGCAGTTGAGAGCTTGTTCATCAGGCCAGCCAATGTGCACTCAATGTCCTCAATGTTGGAGTGACTGAAGAATGAGACTTGTCTGAAGGTGGAAATCCATGGTGAAGTCGAGAGCTTCCAATCTCTCGATCATGATTTTTAAGACGTGGATTCCTATATCTTCACCTTCTCCCATTCTTGCTCCAAAGAGTTCTCTCAATATCTCATACCGAGCAGTCCTACTGTGCTCTCCATACAGCTCCTTGAGATGTAGCAATATTGACTTTGAGTCATCCATGTTCTCATGGGATCGTTGCAAATCATTACTCAATGAGCCGAGCATGTAACCTTTAACACGAGTATCATCTTTGATCCATGTGTTATAGTTATCATGCGCGTCCTCATTGTCATCATCCCCAGGGACAGGAGGATAGTTGGCCTCGAGCACATAGCCCAGTGACTCCAAGCTAAGGACAATCCTTAGGTTTCTGAGCCAGTCAGCAAAGTTAGGTCCAGTGAGGACATTCTTTTCAAGCAGAACTGATAGTAGAATTAGATAATTATGTTGTACCCAAGTAAAATTAGGACTTTAATTTGACTTGGCTCCCACTACATTTTTGAACCAATGCACTCCCACTGCAATGAACGGAAATCTCGTTGGACAGATGTCGTAGTGAGTGATTGAGTTCTTCAAAATTTTCAATGAGTTGCAATCTATAACGATATATGGCTCATTGGAATTTTGAAGTGGCATGCCACGCCAATCAGTCCAACTGATGGTTCAATCTCACTTTTGGCTCATAGATCACTTAACCTCAGTTTGTAACAAAATATTGGTTGTGATCCATCTAAGTACTTTCCCATTAACTCCTATCAATCTAATAGTTGAATCTCATCTTGCAACCTGTAACGGTATATGTGATGAAATTTTCTTTGACCGACGGCATCACCCCCATTAGTCGGGACAATGCCATGCACAACTAATAACTCTATCTCTGAAAGTTTGATGGAGAGCCAGGATGTCCAATATCCTTTTCTTACTTAGTATATTTAATTTGGGAGAATTCGTTAATTTATTTAAGGTCTCACTTTGCACATTAATTTATTAGGCGCATATGTGGAATTAATCAAAGCCATGCAATAATAAAAAAAACCTAGTTATTCTATCAACATGCATTCCATGGACAATCTAGATTGATCTAAGCCAATAGATCGATCAGGGGGATAGGGGCATATATCAAATCTAACCTTGATAAGCTCCGGGCTCCAAGTTCTAGGAAGGTCCTACTTCTAATTACATAACTTAGAAGCACCCTATACATTATACTACAAAAAATGAAAAATACAAACTGGGAGGCATTATCTGGCCCATTATAACCCAGATAAAATAAAACGGTAAAACCCTAAGTCCATGGGACACATCGACCACAACATACATCAAAGTATGTAAGTAAACTATTTAAAATTATGTTGGCATTTATTTTAAAATCGAAAAAGAATTCATGCTTGTTAAATCTAATTTAATTATGAAAAGATGAATTTAATTTCAATTTAAAAAGAATAAATCCAATTTATTACTTAAGAAATAAGTCTAACTTTTTTTTTGGTGCAACGTAAATATTTTATAAAGATCAACAAAACATATACAAAAACACCACATAACATCAGCACTCTACCCAACAATTCTGGGCATCAGGATCTCATCTAAGTGATTAACTGGCCACTTTACATTTTGCAAGAACTACCTATTCAGCTACGTAAAGCATGTTCTAAAAAAATTGTATCTCTATGTGTCCTCTTCTGTAATTTGAATCCTCTAATTCGAAGTTTGAGTTCTGCTTTTAATCTCTCCACAACTCCTTCCTGATCTGTCTCAATTTGCTTGAAAATTCTGCTATTCCTCTCCATCCAGATTCTATAAACAATTCCTGCCATTGTCATTCGTACTATACTTTCTTTGAACTTCCATATTCGAAATGCATAGGCTAGCCACCTTCTCCAGCTGTCAAAACTTTCAGGACAATGCTGAACATTCAGCCAATTCAAAGTATCCCTTAGAAGCTGCTTTGTCCATTCACACGCAAAATAAAGATGTTATACATATTATGTATCACTCTGGCATAGTACATAGGTAGTGTCTTCCATATTTACAAATCTATGTAGTCTCTCTCTTGTTAATAGCCGTTTGTGTACTGTTAATTATATAATAAAGGAGTGCTTTGGAACATTCGTCCTATTCCAAACAAACTCAGCTTCTCTAAAATGTGGCATCGCACCTTGAAGCCACTCATAGCCACTTTGCACAGTATACTTTCCAGATTTTGTATGTAACCAATTGTTACCATCATCCATTCTTTAAATTTCTTTTTCAAATTATGTATTTTTTTCCAGACCCAACTACAATCCATCGGAGGTTCGTACGTCCAAAAATCTGCATCCTTCATATAGATTTTTTTTTTTTTTTTTGGTTATTAACCAGGGTGTTCACCGCCGATCGCAGTGACTATTCCCTTCGCTGATTGCAAGCACCTCTAAGGGTGGGACAGCTGGCCAAGAAAATCTGCTCCATTCCCAAAGTCAAGGATCGAACCCTTGACGTTTGGTTAAGGGTGGAGGAGCCTCTACCACTCCACCACAATCCCTTGGTTCATCCTTCATATAGATGCCACTAATCCACTTAATCCAAAGACTATCTTTTTTTCTAGCCAAATCCCACACATGTTTTACAATTGCTGCCTTGTTCCAGATCTCACAGTTTTTAATATGAAGCCCACCTGCTTTCTTTTTAGTACACACAATATCCCAGCTAATCAAGGCCATTTTTCTTTGGTTATCCTTAGCACCCCACAAGAAACCCCTACACTTACTTTCCACCTCTTTCACTACTGACTGAGGAAGCACAAAAATACCACACTAGTACACATATAGGGAAAATAAGACAGAATTTATAAGTTGTACTCTACCTGCATAGGATAAATTTCTTGATGCCCAGCAGGTAAGTCTTGCTGCAATTCTATCAACTAGCGTGTGACATTCCATTTGACTCCATTTGGTTGGGGATAGTGGTACGCCCAGGTATCTCATAGGGAAGGAGCCCTCCCAGAATCCAATGATCTGCAATAACTCTTGTTGTGTACTCTAATTCACACCTCTGATGTACATGCTGGATTTGCCTAGGTTAGCATACAAACCTGTTGTGTGTGAGAATTTCTGAAACTGATCCCATAGAATCTGTACTGATGCCCTGTGTGCTTTGCAGAAGACCATAAGGTCATCTGCAAAACAAATATTAGTTAATTGCATATTCTTGCAAGTAGGATGGAATCTGAAATCCTTATGTTGAGTTGCATCCTTCATCATTCTGGTGAGGTATTCCATTACAAGCACAAACAATAGAGGTGAGATGGGATCACCCTGTCTGATCCTTCTTTTTCCCTTAAAAAATCCATGGCATTCTCCATTTAAAACCAGTGTGAATGACACTGTGGTGACACATTCCAAAACCCATTGGCTGAACTTTTTAGAAAACCTGTACCCATCCATATCATCTCTTTTAGAAATCCTTATTCTACTGAGTCATAAGCTTTTCTCAAGTCTATCTTCATTAAGCATCTGGGGGGAACATGCTTTCTATTATATAATCTGACTAACTCTTGATTGATCAAGAGATTATCAATCATTGATCTGTCTTGAACAAATGCACCATGATTTTCATTGATGAGTTTAGGAAGGATCAGCGCCAATCTTTTTGTCAACATCTTTGAGATGCACTTGTACACAGTATTACAGCAAGCTATAGGTCTGAATTCACTTGCTTTGGTAGGATTGTCAATCTTAGGGATCATGGCTAGCAAAGTTGCATTAAGTTGCTTGAGTATCTGTCCAAAGGTGAAGAATTCCAGCACTGCCTTAGTGATATCTTTACCAACTATGTCCCAGCTTGATTTGAATAATCCACTTCCATAGCCATCAAGACCTGGGATCTTCATACTATTAGTGCTAAACATTGCCTCCTTTACATCTTTCTCATTGAAAGGTTTGATCAATTCCATTTGTTCTTCAATTGTCAGTCTATGCCCTTGATCAAACACTTTGTCATATGCTTGTATTCTACTATTCTGAGTCCCCAAAAGGTCCTTATAGAACTCAAGGAAGTGTTCTATTACAGCCTTGTACTCACTAATCACCTCCCCATTTTCTTTTGTAATAGCAACAACCCTATTCTTGTATTGTCTTTTTTTCAAGACCATATGGAAAAATCTGGTGTTCTGATCCCCAAGTTGGATCCAATTTGCTTTTACTTTTTGTTGGAAGAATTTTTCCAGTGCAAGAGCTTTATGTCTCATGTTGTTTGGAGAAGTCTGCTCCTGTGCAATCAGGTCATCATTAAAGGGAGTTTGCTGCAACTTCAATTAAACATTATTCAGACATTCTCTAGCCAATTCCAATTGTTTTTCCACATCTACAAAATGTGTTATGTTAATCTCCTTCAGTTTGCATTTTAACCCTTTGAGTTTCTTTATCACTTGATATATGTAAGTCCCCTCATTGTAAACATTCCAACCTCTTCTCACCACTTTTGTATACATAGGGGCCTCTACCCACATATTGTAGAATTTAAACTGTCTTTTACTGTTTAGAGTTTGCTTTTTCAGTTGGATTACAGTTGGACTATGCTCTGATGCTCCAGCAGGTTCAAATCTGGCCTCAACCAAGGGAAACACAGTACACCAGGCATCATTTACAAGCACTCTGTCTATTTTAGAGTAAATACTCTCATCCATCCCCTGATTGTTGTTCCATGTATACGCACAACCTCTCCACTTCATCTCTTCAAGATTACAGAAATCCAAACATTCTTTGAATTCCACAACTTCATTTACTATGATTGGAGCTCCTCCTATAATCACCCTCATGCAAAACACAATTAAAATCCCCAAGGATAAGCCATGGCACATTAATTGTAGTAGCCATCATTTTCAATTCCTCCTATAGTTCTCTTCTTTGATGCCCCTGATTAAATGCATATATGTAACTAATTTTAAAAAACTTCTGAGTAGTGATATGTTTAACTTCACAGTGAATCTACTGGGCATATTTGTGAAGGACTATGACATCATTTACTTCTTTCCTCCACATTAACCAAATTCTACCCCCAAGATGTTTATCCAGGTTTGTAGTGTGCCCCCATCCCGGACAGATCTTCCTAGCCACCTCATCATACTTACTTTGCTTTATTTTGTGTTCTAGAATACCAAGCAGACCATACTTACATTTATTGTAGAGAGCTATGATTTCTCTCTGCTTATAAGGGCTATGGAGCCCTCTAACATTCCATACTCCGATTGCTTCCATGATTAGTAACAGTTACTGTTACTAAGCCCAGCTCCACTCTATATTCTTGTTGTTCAGCACTTGCACTTGTAGAGGTATGGGTTTTCATTAACTCAACCTCACTGTAATGCTCCCTGTCCCTCCTGAGCACAGTTTGCCACATCGGCTCTTTTCCTCTATCCTCTTGTGTATTATGTAATTGAGGGACATCAGTATCATCTCCTTGATCCTGTATTTGACTCTGCGCCCTTGCTACCTTCCTCCCCTGATTTGGATTCTCTTAGTTACTTTCTTGGGTCTCCATTCCATACTCCCTATGCTTTTTTTGCAACTATTTTCCTCATGGCCGTAGTTCTTACAGTAATTACATAATATTGGCTTCCATTCATACTTTACGGGCTGCTCAATCACAATCCCTTTTTTGTTTACAAATTTGATGTTATCAGTCATATTCTTAACATCCACTTCCACCAACATATGAGCAAAATGACCCCTCTCCTTGTTGTTTGTCATCTGATCAGCTAATATGGGTGTACCAATTAGGCTTGCTATTTTGCTCAAAGAATTCGACCCCCAGAATTTCAAATCTAGATTAGGCAGCTGAATCCACTGGTATTCTTTCAATTTCCGTTTTACTATATTCCTGATTTTCATCCCAAGGTGCAACAATGACAGGTTTATTATCAAAATGGAATACCCCATTCTCCACTACACTGTCTCTAGCTTCAATAGTTAAAAATCGGACAAGAACCATACCATTAGCCTTCATGAGGACTTTATCCACTCCAAGTTTGCCCAAATTTTGCCTCACATAACCATTAATGACTGAATAAGGTAGATTTGCCCCCATTACATAGCAGACCACCGATGTTCGCCAGTAGGCAATCTTAGATTGTATATCTTTCTGCTCAATTTTCCCTACCTTTTCACCATTAGTTTGCAGAGGTTCCATATACTTGAGTTTGCATCTCGCGTTCCTCAATTTTGTGATATCAAACGTATCCCAGATACTACCAATTGCATTTGGCTTGTTCACCTGCATTTGTGCAGGTTCTGGCTCTATTTCCTTCTGTGGTGTTTGTAATTGGACCTGGCGCAGGCATTCTTGAAGCGCCCTCACCACTCCAATTCCCGATTGCCCATGAGAAGCCTCAATTTGAGCTTGCCTCAAGATTTCTGTAATTTGCCCCAAATTATCAAACCCTAACTGCGCTATGTCGGGTGTAGCAGTACTTATCTCAGTCGAGCTTCTAACCGGATATTGTGACTCAGGTGGACTCACGAAATCTGGTGGTGGAACTCACTTTTTCTTCCGACCCATGGCCGCAGCAAATCCTGAGCTGGGAGTCGCCGAGAGAAAAGAGAGAGAAATTCAATACTTGATAACGTACACAAAGAATAAGTCTAACTTATTCTTTACTATTTTTGAAAAGCTTAAACTCAACCTAAAATAAATCCAATTTATTTAATCGTCCATAAATAAAATTCCCAATTCCATTTATGACATAATTAAATATAATTTAATTTTATAAAAACAAAACCAATTTTATTAGAAAAAGCAGGATTCGAAAAATTTCGGGTCAAATTTGTCTATTGGGTCAAACAAAATAATTATTAATATATTAAATATATATTTATATAATATTAATCGATGTGCCAGTCCCAGCAACCTAAACGCACAAAACTACAAATCTAATCTTGATAAGCTCCGGGCTCCAAGCTCCAAGGTCTAGAAAGGTCCTACTTCTAATTACATAACTTAGAAGCACCCTATACATTATACTACCGAAAATGAAAAATATAAACCGGGGGGGCATTATCCGGCCCATTACAACCCAGATAAAATAAAACGGTAAAACCCTAAGTCCATGGGACACATATACCACAACATACATCAAAGCATGTAAGTAAACTATTTAAAATTATGTTGGCATTTATTTTAAAATCGAAAAAAAATTCATGCTTAATTAAATCTAATTTAACTATGAAAAGATGAATTTAATTTCTATTTAAAAAGAATAAATCCAATTTATTACTTAAGAAATAAGTCTAACTTGTTCTTAATTATTTTGGAAAAAATTAAACTCAACCCAAAATAAATCCAATTTATTTAATCGTCTTGGATCAGAAATAAAATTCCCAATTCAATTTATGACATAATTAAATCTAATTTAATTTTAGAAAAAAAAACCAATTTTATTAGGAAAACCATTCGACAATTTTTGGGTCAAATTTGTCTATTGGGTCAAACACAATAATTATTAATATTTATATATATATATATATAATATTAATCGTTGTGCCCGGCCCAGCAACCCGAACGCACACATACGCGTTGTGCTATGCCCAGCGCTATTTTTCGTGCGCTGGGTAGCCCAGCACCATGCGTGTTGGGCTCGGCCAAGCACCATGGTGTTGGTGCTGGGCTTGATTCAATCCGCCGATGGCTGCACTGCACCATCTTTTCCCTTTTTTTTTTTGTTTTTCGGACACATGTACAACAACGGCGCTGCTGCATGTTCAAAACGTGCAGCGGCGCTACCGCTGTTCGGCGTTGCCCACCCGACGGCGCTTTGGTGTATCCCGGGCGACGATTTCGAGGCGATAAATATTTTTCAAAAATTTAGATTCAATATCAAATATAAAACATGCAAAAATCTATTTTTTTTTAAAATTCCAAATTAGCCAACATAATCTCAAATGCGAAAAATCATCAAATGCGTTAAAGTCGGCTCTGAACCACTGTTAGGAATCCTTTGAGCGAAAAATGCAGCAGAAGAATTGAGGATTCCTAGAGTCGAATCACTTTAATGTGGTTTGATTATCATTTTCAAAGGTTTTTCAAAAATAAACGAAACTAATTATCTTATCGATTTCGTATCCTTGAATTCGCGTAACATGAACTCCTAGAATTCCTGTCTCAGATTCACAAGAAACGATCCTTCAAAAGATCTCCAAAAATCTCCTCGTTGGTGGTGGTGGACGGGTAGGAGAGATATTTGGGACATGAGCTTTTTCCCTTTTGTGTTATGCAATTAGGGTTAGGGTTTGTTGTAGCCTATGATGCACGGATACGAATACGGGGATACGGATACGATACAATATGGATACGGTATACACGATTTTCCAATTCTAGGATACGATACGCCGGGGATATAACGATATATATATAAACTTGAATTTTTTACAATCCACTAAATGAAATCACATGACCATTCATACTTATAGATGAAGATGCTATTACAATAATTAGTTAATTACTAAACATATAAAATTTCTATAATCGATAGTCATAACTATTAAAACTTTATTCTACACACCAATTAAGTGACTCCAAAACTTTATCAACATTTTGAACAACATTACAAGACAGAAATACAAGGCTCAATCCATATTATTGCATATTACTAAGTAGAAGCGTGTTCATTGTTTATACTCAGTGCAACAACAAAATATTTAACAAAATTGAAAACTATAAACAAATTTTAAAATCCTAAATAACTTACTTGGAGAGTTCATGAAGAACCGAAGGGTGGAATCCGAAAGGAGTTTAGAAGATGGAGTACTCGCAGTTGCAAGCCGAAGACGGATTTCTATCGCATAATGGGTATCACAGTTGCGGAGCAAAAGAAGGATGAGGGTTTCTTCTCCATTCGCGTTTCAATTTTTTTCCAATTAATTGTGAATTTTTTTCTTAGATTATCATAGTAATAAGTTTTTGTTTTTGAATTTTGACCCAAAAAATATTTCATAACATCAAAAAACACGCCTGCCGTATCCGATACTTCCCAGATACTTCTATTCCCCTATTGGATACCGTATCCAAATTTTTTTATTTTTGGGTACTTAAAGATCTTATCCAATACGTATCCACCCCGTATCCGACCTGTATCGTATCCGGTATGAGTACGATACTGCATGGGATCATTTTTAGGAGTATCCATGCATCCTAGGTTGTAGCAATTGGAGTTAACCTATAACTCTACTGACTTAAGCAACAAGTAGGAGTCCATCTTTGGACTCCTCTTGGCCGCCCCTAGGGCTCCAAGTGGACGGTCAAGGTGGGCTTTTTGGCCAGGCCAATTTAGTCCACCTTTTAATACATATTTAATTTAAATCCTATTTAAATTAAATACATATTATTAATTAATTCCATTTAATTAATATTTCACATAAATAATTTAATTTAATATAATTAAATTAAATATTTAATTTATTGATTTAACCAATAAATCAATCCGTTCAATTAATTTTAGCTTTCTAAAAGATTAACACAAAAAGACACCTTGTTCGTTTCTTATAGCGCCACTCTTTAGGTTCGTCTCAATTGGCAACGGGAGGAATTACCAAAGGATGTGAGTGTCACCTGGCCAGTCCCGTGAACTCACATCGTAACCCAATTGAGTATGAAATGAACGAATCATTTACGAACCTCTAGACCATAAATACCATATGTGTATATGCCCTTCACTGACGTATCCCGATCAAGTGAGAGTCATGGTATATGTCAAACTCACTATGCTTGATATTGTGCATTTAATCATAGCATAATGACATTACCAAACTACCCTCCATGTCCTACATGAGTTAGTTTCATTGATTTGGCCAAAGACTTATAATTTCATTTGCCCATGATTGCACAGGATACTTTCTCGTTTACTATCGAGACAGTGAATACCATCTTGGCGATCACTTCACAAGTGCTACTTGTCTCATTGAGATCGAACTTCGAGGTTTGCCCCACCAAAGGGTGATTTGAGCCTAACTACTCTAGTAACAGATTCGACAGTACAAGTACATTGATGATGAACCCTCAGGTCTAAGGCTCATGCATACTATTATAGCCAGTAATCCAATCATTGATAATCACTGAGTAAATACCCATGTGATCGGATTACTGCGAGCCGTGTTCGAAAATATCAATTCCATTGGTATATCTATGACACGTGTTCTCACTATCCCATAGTGTTCGACTGGCACTCCTTGTCAGAGCATGTGTTATACAAGTCGAGTCTTAATGCCCTATTAAGATTTCTTGACTTACGAACCCTTTTAAGTGATCAGGAGTAAGACTCTTCCCATGCTACTTCTTTATTCTATAAAGGGCGAAGAGTCAACCTTGATACACATGGAATATTTGTTCAATAATTATTAATGCTATGAAGTTTTATATGAACAAAAGAATAAATGCCTTTATTAAATATAAGTTCGTACAACATAATTGGATACCCTATACAATTTATTTGTCCTCATTGGCATCTAGGGCATATACCTAACACATAGACATATATAAATAAATGAACTTGATAGTTGTAAGATTAAAATTGTGATTTATACATTTTATCATGTTAATGAAATATTTAACTTGATGGTAATCCACAACTCAATATAATGTCATAGTATGCACTATCCTATTCTATATTCTTAATCTAGTTTAATTAACTTATATTTTTATTTAGTTTATTCAATAATATCACTTAGCTTTTATTTTATGTTTGTGTTATTAAAAAAATAAATAAAAGAAATTTAACTTGATAGCATTTGTAATTAAAATATACAAAAAACATATTCATCAATGAATATATGGTCCATATCTAATTTGATTAGAAAATTACATAATTCCGTCAAATTACGTATATCTAGTGTTCTTTTACATAATACTATGCTTGAAAATTTTTGTAGCTCAATTCTCCGTCATATGTGACAAAAAGATCCAAACGGAAAAAGGAAGAAAGGCTTAGTTCACCAGGTACTTTTTCCAATCCTTGCAATAATTAATGGTATTCCTTTTTTCTAAATTATTTAATCTGTTGTAAGTTCTTTTTCTTTTTTTTCCTACTTTCATAAATTCTTTTATCATTCAACTCAATTTTAAGTTGAAGTCTTGTTATATAAAAATGGATTATGGCACAATCCTATAGTTTCATGAATATAGGATTTTTGGGTTGAATATTATTTCGGAAGAAGAATTCAAGAAAGCGTTTTATGAAACTCAAGTTCAATGTTCGTAGAAGTTATTGAATGGTCATTATCATCACTTACAGCTCAATTAAGATGTTGGTACTCATAATTAGGAATAAATTATTTAGGAAACATTGTGGTGGAATATAGGAATTTGCTTATTGCCATGTAAAATAGTATTTTTCATCTATTTTGAATAAGATTTTTTTTAATTATCAAAAAAATGTTGAGAAAAGCAAAACACTAAAATCTACTATATATAACAAATAATACTATATATGACAAATATTGGGACTGCTCAAATGTAATTTTTGTAATGGTAAAAAATTTAAGTATGTAAGATAATTCAATCTAATGTCCGTTTAATTTATTATTCAATCTCATTAACTATGGGAATCTTCAAGAATCATGTGCACTATGTAAGAAAAGATAGTGAGACACCAACTTAAAGTAATTTAAAATTGACCTAGAGGAGCTTTTGTAGATTGTTTAAAATAATTTCTCATTTTCTCTCCAATTAACATATTCTTATTATAATGCTAGAGAGTATAGAAAAGACGAATTTATCAATAAATATTAAAAAAAAATTAATTTCATGACTCTTTGTTGTTAAATAAAAAACCAAAAATGAATGAGTAAATTATAAACATATTTCTCATTTGTTATTTTTGCGAGAGGTTAAACGGAGTAATAAATTTATTTCTCCTCATATATTTCTTTTTTCTTTTCCAATTACGTGTTTTATGAACTTTTATAATGTTAGAAATAATATTTTTCCTATTTATGATTATATGTTCTTATCTTTTCAACTAAGTTTTTAAATTGAATTTTAAGAGTGAACGTAAATAAAGCATGCAAAATGAGATACGTCACCAACAACCCAACACTTTTTCCCTTCAAGTTTGATTTTTAAATTTTCTCATGTTATAGAATTCATATGGAATACACATCAAAATTGTAACAGATGATGTAATTTATTTAAGGTCCATTTAAAAATTTTATGTTGCTCATTAGTCAAAAAAGAATTACATATTCTAGAAAATATTTGTGGTGAAAGATTGAATTATTTACTACTTATACATATCAATCATTTTTACAAAAACGTCAAATAATATCTAGTAGTGCATACAATGAACAGATATCAATCACGAAGAGGATGGATGAATATATACAAGGAACAAATTGACTCATTTATTATAGTAGTGCATACAATGTGTTAACATTAATTTGTTTAGAAGGATAGATTAAATTAATTTTTAATACAATAAATTTATTTACTTAATAAACTTCACTTTTTTCTAGCATAATATTCTCATAAAGATATTTTAGTCTCTACAAAAAAGTTAAGAAATGTAAATCATCCCCTAATTTTTACAATTTTATAATAGTTATAGATTATATAGATTATAAATATAAATTATAGATAGTTAAAGATTATCACGATTGAGTAGTTGTATTACCTTGGGTAATTAAATTATAAAAACTCCACGTATAATCATATTGTGATAGCATTATATTTTCAAGATTAATAGTCTAAAAGAATATTATGTTCATTAATATTGCGCCATATTTTGATTAGATTTGTCAATTTTGATTTTTTAAAATTAATTTTTTCCCGTGCTAGGGTACGAAGTTACAACTAATGATAATTGAAAATGAAATGACAACGCATGTAAACAAAGATTTCTCATAATGTTATATTACCAATGATTGCAATTATTCTTCATATTGACCACTGAGTTTTTGAAGAGCATCTCTCTTGTATTACTCTTGTTTAAGATTTTTCACGTGACTCAATCTCCTTATGCTAAATAATCCTATAATTAGAATATAGGTAGTTATGTGAGTATATCAATCGAATCGGACCACCTACCCTTGACAACCGTTCCCGCTCTCTAATCTCCACCGCAAGATTATATGCACTCCGCACCGAAAATAAACCATTACTAGTAAAATGCCACACCCGAACATCTGGAAATACTATTCTACCCAACGGAATTTGATTAATAATGTTCGCCTCCTCTTCCAAAAAGATATCATGTATAAGATCCACATTCCATTCCCGAGCATCAGATTGCATAAAATCCGCCACTACCGCGCCTCTCTATCCAACCCCTGTGGCCGTGTAGTCGGCGTAAACGCAAAAGGCCTAGGCAACCAATTATCCGACCAAATCTTCGTGGATAAACCATCCCCAATCCTCCATCTACTCCCCATCCGAACAATACACGAAGCTCCAAAAATACTCTTCCACGTAAATGAAGGCCGAATACCCGGAGTTGCATTGAAAAAATCCTTTTCCAGAAAAAAATTAATTATTTATAATATCTGAACCAATCATAATCGAGTTTGAATAATTGGATATCTTAATCAAATCAATCATAATCGAATTTGAATAATTGGAGATTCTTACTCTTACTATAATGCTTATTTTAATTAATTATCAAGTTGAGATTAAATAATAGATTTCATGTAGACCGTTCACGGGCAGTTTGGAGACTAGAGAGAGAGACAATATTATATCGACATGGGACAGCTGAAAGCTGAGGATATTTTGATTTCCTTTAATTCATGGTAGCATAATATTCACGTAAGAATATTTTAGTCTCTACAAAAAAGTTAAGAAATGTAAATCATTCTCTAACATTCACACTTTTATAATAGTTATAGATCTAGATTATAGACTATAGATTATAGATTATAGATATAGATTATAGATAGTTAAAGATTATCATCATGATTGGGTTGTTGTATTACGTTGGGTAATTAAATTATATAAACTCCACGTACAATCATATTGTGATAGCATTATATTTTCAAGATTAACATTACAAAAGAATATTATGTTCATTAATAAAGCGCCATTGATTAGAATTGTCAATTTTGATTTTTTTTAAATTAATTTGTTCCCGTGCTAGGGCATCGGATTACAACTAGTGATAATTGAAAATGAAATAAGGACGCATGTAAATGAAGATTTCTCGTCTTAAAGTCCTGTAAATGCAAAGATTTCTGAAGAGGGCGAAGGTATACAATGAAAAATTATAGTTTACTTTTGACATTCATTGTAATTTGTACCTCTTTCATCAATAGTAAAATATTCCTTCCCGTGGATGTATTGAACCACACTTTAATTTTATGCTCTTAGAATTGTCATAACAATCTGTATCTAGAGCTTGATTAAATAATCGTTTTTATTTTTCGATTATTTTCCTGGGATGGCTTCAGTCAAACACGAAATCGAGAAGCTTGATCGCAAAACCCGTTTTCCGTTATGGAAGGCGAGGATGATGGCGATTCTGACACAGATGGATTTAGAGGAAGCTCTATTGGGAAAAGATAAGATGTCCGCAGATCTGAAGGATGAACAAAGGAAAGCTGTCTCGCAGATTCAGTTGCATCTGTCAAACGAAATTCTACAGGATGTACTGAACGAAGATGACGCTGCCTGTCTATGGAGTCGATTGGAGGAGATCTATATGAAGAAGAATCTCACAAATAAACTGCGTTTGAAGCAGCAGCTATTCGCCTGCGAGTTAAACGATGGGACATCGATAAAGGCTCATATCGATATGTTTAAGACGATCGTCACAGATCTGGAAAACCTTGAGGTGAAGTATGATGATGAGGATCTGGCTTTGTTGTTGCTGTGTTCGTTACCCTCAGTTTATTCCAATTTTCGGGATACAATTCTATATGGTAGAGATACCATTAAGTTGAAGGATGTTCAAGAAGCCTTGTTGAGCAAGTACTCCATTGATGGCGAAATCACATCAACTGTATCCGATTGAGGGGTTGTTTGTTAGGGGTAGGCCGAAGGATAAGGCTACCCAAGACAACAAGCAGAGGTTTCGTTCAAAATCGAAAGGAAACCTTTACTGTCGTTACTGTAAGAAGACCAATCATGTGAAAGCTGATTGCTGGAAGCTTAAAAAGAAATTGGAAAACCAGCAGAAAAATAAGCCCGGAGAAGCTAATGCTAATACTAGAGGAAGATAGTGATGGAGGTGTTCTTTTGGTCAGTTCTGATTCTAAAATCAGATGGAGATTGGATTATGGATTCGGCTTGTTCTTTTCATATGTGCCCAAATAGGGATTGGTTCTCTACATACGAACCTGTTAATGGAGTTGTTCTCATGGGTAATGATGCAGCTTGCAAAGTTGCTGGAAAAAAAGGATTAAAATGCATGATGGTGTAATCAGGACCTTATCAGATGTGAGACACGTTCCGGATTTAAGAAAAATCTTATATCCATGGGCACTCTCGATGCTCTTGGATATAAGTATACTGGCTCAGACGGTGTTTTAAAGGTTTCGAGAGGGGCTCTTGTCGTCATGAAAGGACAGAGACTTGGTGGCAGTTTATATGTTCTGCAGGGAACTACTGTTTCAGGTGGAGCTGCAGTTTCTACAACCTCTATCTGATTCTGAGGTGACGAAACTGTGGCATATGCGCTTAGGTCATATGAGTGAGCGTAACTCACGATTTTGAGCAAGCGAGGCTTGCTTTGTGGACAGAGAACTAGCAATGTGGATTTTTGTGAGCACTGTATTTTTGGGAAGCATAAGCGAACCAGTTTTGGTAAAGGTGTTCTTCGAACCAAAGGAACATTGGATTATATCCATTCTGATCTTTGGGGTCCATCACGAGTTGCATCTAAAGCATGCTAGGTACATGCTGATTTTCGTTGATGATTATTCGAGGAAAGTTTGGACCTTCTTTCTGAAGCAGAAAAGTGATGTCTTTGACACTTTCAAGCAGTGGAAGACTATGATGAGAAGCAGACGGGAAAACAGATTAAGCGTCTTCGCACTGACAATGGATTGGAATTTTGTAATACTGAATTTGAGAACTTCTGCAAGAAAGAAGGAATTGTGAGGCATCATACAGTTGTTGCAACACCTCAGCAGAATGGTGTAGCAGAACGTATGAACAGAACATTGATAGAGAAAGCTCGTTGTATGATCTCTAATTCAGGATTATCTAGAGATTTTTGGGCAGAAGCAGTTGCCACAGCATGTTTCCTGGTGAATCGTTCTCCATCCACATCCATTGAGCTTAAAACTCCTGAAGAGGTATGGTCTGGAAATTCACCTGACTATTCTAATATTAAAATATTTGGTTGTCCTGCATATGTACATGTTAATGAGGGAAAACTAGAACCTAGGTCAAGTGCATATTTCTTGGTTACACTTCGGGTGTTAAGGGATTTAGGGTCTGGTGTCCTTGTAGAATAATTACGAGCAGAAATGTTATTTTTGATGAGTCTGCCTTGATAAGTCCAAGGATCAATGTAGTTGATAATGATGCAGGTTTGAAGAATCACATGAGAAGGTGGAGCTGGAGGTTCCAATTACACCTCTCTTGCAGCAGATTTCCACTCAAGAAACTCATTCTATTGCGAAAGATAGACCGAGGAGGCAAATTAGGCTACCACAAAGATATGCTGATGCAGATTTTGTAGCATATGCATTGACTATTGCTGAGGAAATGGAATCTGATGAACCTGTCTCATATTCTGATGCTATTTCTTGTGGTGAATCGTCTGAGTGGATTGGAGCTATGACAGAGGAGATAGAATCTCTTCATAAAAATCAAACTTGGGAGTTAGTGAGGCCTCCTACGGATCAGAAAATTGTAGGCTGCAAGTGGGTGTTTAAAAAGAAGCAAGGAACTCCAGGTGTTGAGGATTTAAGGTACAAAGCAAGACTTGTAGCTAAGGGGTACACACAGAGGTATGGAGTTGATTTTAATCAAGTATTTTCCCCTGTTGTTAAACATAGTTCCATACGTCTGTTACTTGCTGTTGTTGCTCGGTTTAACTTGGAACTCGAGCAGTTAGATGTAAAAACAGCTTTCTTGCATGGTGAACTTGAGGAGACCATCTTCATGGCTCAACCAGAGGGATTTGTAGTTGAGGGGAAAGAAGATCATGTATGTCTATTGAAAAAATCTCTCTACGGGTTGAAGCAATCTCCAAGACAGTGGTACAAGCGGTTTGATGCTTTCATGGTAGATATTGGTTATAGTAGGACTGATTTTGATGCTTGTGTCTACTTTAGAAGATTACCAGATAATTCTTTTATTTATTTACTCCTTATGTGGATGATATGCTCATTGCTGCAAAGAGCATGATTGAGATTAATAAGTTGAAGACTCGATTGAGTGGGGAGTTTGAGATGAAGAATCTGGGAGCTGCTAGGAAGATTTTAGGTATGGAGATTCGACGTGATCGAAAGGCTGGAAAGTTATTTTTATCTCAAAAATCGTACCTTGAGAAAGTTGTTGAAAAATTTGGGATGCAATATGCAAAGCCTTAGTGTTCCACTTGCACCACATTTTAAATTATCAGCCTTAATCTCCTCAGTCTGAAGAGGAAGTGCAGCGGATGTCTAGGGTTCCCTATTCTAGTGCAGTTGGGAGCATGATGTATGCCATGGTGTGCACTAGACCAGACATTGCACAAGCTGTTAGTGTGGTGAGTCGTTACATGGGAAATCCGGGAGAAGAACATTGGCAAGCAGTTAAATGGATTTTGAGGTACTTGAAAGGTACTACAAATTTAGGACTTGTGTTTGATAGTTCTGAGGATTCTTCTCGAGGTGGAGTTATTGGCTATGTAGATTCTGATTATGCCGGAGATTTGGATAAAAGGCGTTCTATCAGTGGATATATATTTACTCTATTTGGAGGTGTTATTAGTTGGAAGGCAGTTCTTCAACCTACTGTTGCATTATCTACCACAGAGGCAGAGTATATGGCAGTCACAGAGGCAGTCAAAGAAGCTTTATGGTTGAAAGGTTTAGCTATGAGTTTGGGTCTCGAGGAGGAGGTTCCTACTGTATTCTGTGATAGTCAAAGTGCCATTCACTTGACACAGAATCAGATGTTCCACGAGAGGACCAAACATATTGATATAAGGTATCACTTCGTTCGAGAGTATATATCAAATGGAGAGATTGTGGTTACTAAAGTTGGTACTAAAGACAATCCTGCTGATATAATGACCAAGCCAGTGCCAGTGCACAAGTTCGAGCATTGCTTGGACTTGGTCAAAATTGGTGTTTTTGATTGATTGCCCTTAAGGGGCTTGGAGAAGTTTGAGTTTTAGTTTTGCTATTTGAGGTCGTTTTATTACTTGGACTTTAATCCAAGGTGGAGAATTGTTGTGATATGTCTTAAAGTCCTAGGCTCAAATTATGCAGCAAGCCCATTATCAAAAGGGCCAGTTCTGAAGAGGCTAGGTTTTAGTTCAGTACTTTTGACATTCATTGTAATTTGTACCTCTTTCATCAATAGTAAAATACTCTCTCCTCTCCCGTGGATGTAGGCAATTGCCGAACCACGTAAATTCTTGTGTCTTTAATTTTATGCTCTTATTTCGTGAATTGTCATAACAGTTATGTTACCAATGATGGTAAATTCTTCATATTGAATTTTTGAAGAGCATCTCTCTTGTATTACTCTTGTTTAATATTTTTCACGTGAGTCAATCTCCTTATGCTAAATGATCCTATAATTAGAATATAGGTAGTTATGTGAGTATATGAATCGAATCAAGTCAAAAAAAATTATAAAATACACATGAGTTTGGCCGAGTTTAAAGCGAGCTAGAATTTCTCAAAATAAAATTTATGAGTATTGATTGTCGAACTTGAAGTTAATTGTGCATTAGTTCAATTTAAATGTCTCATCAAATCTGAAGTTGAGATACATATAATTTGAATAGGGTGCTAGACTCGAACTGCCAATGATGGTATTGATAATAGCGGTGATGGAAGTAATCGCCTCACCAAATTATCGTCGGTGGAGAAGAAGAGAAGAAAAAAGTTAGAGTTTAAGAGTTGAAGAAAAAGAGAGAGGCGGCTTGGATATTCATGATCAAACCCATCATAATCGAGTTTGAATAATTGGATATTCTTACTCATACTATATGCTTATTTTAATTAATTATCAAGTTGAGATTAAATAAGAGATTTCAGAGAACCATTCACGGGCAGTGTGGAGAGAGATACAATATTATATTGACATGGGACAGCTGAAAGCTGAGGAATATAGAGTAATATGTCCCTTTCTTTGTACTTCATGACAAAAGATTTGTGACAAATTTTGCATTTTATCATCTCTTGTCCAGAGAGTGAAAGATTCTGTCTAAATCGTTTTGGGATGCTATAAAATTTTATTATCAAGACCCTTTAGTTTTTTGATGAATATCTCACTATCAAGACTTTTGGAATCGTACAATATGAGAGGGGGAAAAAAAGGGGATCTTATGGGGAATTTTGTTAATGAAATTTCACTTCTTTTTTTCAGGAAAAATGGTATTTTATTTCATCCAATAAAAAGTTTACAACGTCAAGAAAAATATAACTGAAAATGTATCTAACAATGTAGTAAAGAACAATTGAAGCACCAAATATCGATATTCTTTAAGATAATAAATTTTAAGAACTAACAAACGAGCTCAAAAACTTTTTTGTACAATTCCTATTCAAGGAGGGACGAATCTCATATGAGAGAGAAAATAAAATACTAAAAAAGAAAAAAAAAAAAAAAAAAGCGCAAAATCAACACACCGTTGTTCTCGCTAAAACCACTCTGCCCTCCATCTCTAGCCCTGCCATCCAAAATAACGATTTACTTTACTAATATTAATGAAAATATTTTGGAATAACAATTACTACCAATTTATATTTTGGAGACAACAATATTGTTAGGTCTTGTGATATGGGCAATAAATGAATCCAACTCGAGACGGGAAACACCACCGGGCTGATTCGCCATTCGCACGGTGGCAGCGAACTCCTCCGCCCTCTTTCTCATCTGATCGCCTTCTTCGGACGCCATTAATATTCGAACAACATTCTCAATCCTTGACGCTTTAACTATCTCCTTCCGTTTTGCCCATTCCCTCACAACAAAGCCAATCTTGAGTATATCTGTTATCAACACAGCTGTTCTTGGCTGGTCTCCAAGCATAGGCCATGCTGCTATAGGAACTCCCATGGAAATGCTCTCTATACAAGAACTCCACCCACAAGGCATCAAAAACCCACCAATTGATGGATGAGCTAAGATTTCGGGTTGTGGGGCCCAATCTCTCACCACCATTCCCACTCCTTCGACCCTCTCTTCAAACCCCTGTGGTAGTTGAGGCCTTCTGACTTCTGCTGCGTCGAATACATCTCCTTTATCGGCATCTCTTAGTGACCAAATGAACTTCACTTTGCTTTGCTCTAACCCTAAAGCGAGCTCTTTGATTTGTTCATCGGATAAAGAAACCGTCGTACCAAAAGCTACATACATAACAGATTTCGGCCCGTGTTTATCGAGCCAGGCCAGATATTTGTTGGACTGTCTCTGAGAAGATAGCAACTTAGCAGGGAATATTGGACCTATTGCCCAACTTTTCCTTTTCTTAACAATATCTTCACTAGCTAATATATCCAAATAAGGGCCTTCTAATAATCTGCAGGTATTGTGTATATTTCCAGATCTATGCCTTCTTGGCTTATACTGTAAAGCTTCAAAAGATGAAAACTCATCTGTTAGACAATCTTCAAAAGAGGGTATATTAATTCTCTCTTTTGGGTGTTGTGGTATAGGGTATGGCTTGCCTTTGGCTTCTGTCGCGAAAGAGGCTAGATAAAACGCTGAGAAAACATTGAATGCATAAGATTCCGCATTATGTATTGAAGCGACATCTTCAACCACTGAAGCCATCATAATGTCGTGAACAACGATAACTCTTTTGCATTTTTCAGAGATTTCGTGCAAGTATTCAGAAAAGGGTTTGCGTAGGTTCATCGAGGCGTCCCAACATGGCTGGAGTTGTGCTGGGAATTTGTTTGATGAGTTAGGGTTTGGAGGAGGTGAGACAAATGGTGGAATCGGAAGATCATGGAAATTGATTTTTGCTATGTCCTGAGGGTTTAGGCCATTAATACGGCTTTTCGTTTGGCGGTTGTGGATGGCGGAGGCGATGAAGTGGACGGATATACCACAGTACGAGGATATGAGGCAGGAGAATTGGAGAAGCTGATTGAGGTGGCTTTGTGCTGGAAATGGAACCATAAGAATAGGAACTTGATCATGATTAGCTTGACCCATGCTTTGGGTCCTCAGCTAATGAGTTGTATAGCTAGGGGAGAATGACAATGATCTTAAATAGAGATAGGAAACTTGAAACATGTTGACAATTGAAAATGTTTAATGAGTTTGGATTATTTTTATTTTTTTCTATATATTAGAAAGTATCACGTGCTTTGGTGATTTGATGAGAAGTTAACTTGAAGTAAATATATCTAGTTTATTGGCCAATTAATAGCTTGTTAAGAATTGATTATTTGGTAGTACCTATCTTACACTTTTGGCCTCAAATACCACCAATAGTCTCTCAGCTCTATCATTTGTACTATTTTAGTCACTTATCTCTCAAATGCACTCAAATAGTCACTCAAGTCTATTATTTGTCTCACTTTTGTCTCTCGTCACTCAAATGCACTCAAATAGTCCCTCAACTCTTGGATTCATCCTATTAAAGTCTCTCGAGTCAATTATCTGTTAAAAACCGACGAAACCTTGAGGCACGTGACTTACACCATGTTAAGACAGGGCATTTTTTTACTTTTGCATGAATTTTTCTTCCAAAGCTCCCTACTTTTATCTATTTTATTTTATATTTTCTAATTATTTTAGATTAAAAAAAAATTTCCATTCGTTCACAAAATCTAATCATAACCCGCTTTTTCCCTCATCTCACTCTCCTAGCTCAATCCCCTCCACCTTCCATCCACTGTCTGTGTTGCCACCACTGACACCCTACTCAAATTGAGCCGCCATCACCCACTATCTGAAAATCAAATGACGTTGCCCCACCTTTTGAAAATCAAACACCGGTACCCCCACCTTTTGAAAATCCAATGATGTTGCCCCATTCTCTACAAATCCAACATTGTCGCCTCATCCACGCCTCTTCCTTTACCATCTGGCAAATCGCCCTCCTCCTCCTCCACCATCTGCAAATCTTATTGTTCATCTCCTCTCGCCGTTGTTGCCCTGTTATTCGCTTTTAATTGTTGCAGATAGTTGGCGGGTAATTTTGGAGGTATTTTTTTTTTTTGGCAAAAGTTATAAAAAAAAAAAGGCCTTTAGTCCCTCGTCACTCAAATGTGCTCAACTAGTCCCTCAACGCCCAGATCATCTCATTAGAGTCCCTCGAGTCAATTATCCGTTAAAAACTGACAAAACCATAAGGCACGTGACTTATACCATGTTAGGACAGGGCATTTTTTTGCTTTTGCAAGAATTTTTCTTCCAAAACTCCCTTCTTTTATACATTTTATTTTATAGTTTTTTAATTATTTTAGATTAAAAGAATTCCATTCTTTTCCAAAACCCAAACCTTAACCCACTTTTTCCCTCATACCACTCTCCTAGCTCAATTCCCTCCACCTTCCATTCTCCGTATGCGTCACGCTCCGAACCCTGGGACCATGACAATCGCCGCAAGCTCTCGGGGAACATCCCCAAGGCATGCAAGGCTCACCTATTAACAAAATTGGTATAGAGCATCTATACCTAAAAGATAAGAATTCCCAACATACAAAATAAAACTCCATAATAGAAATTCAGTTCTCGAATGATAAAAGAAATCCCTCATACAAAGCCAATAGATCCAATACTAGTAAATTAATCTCTAAGTTCAAATCCAAAACGAACAAGTTTATCGTAACTAAAAGAATGAAGTCTATCTATATAATACTAAAAAAAAAATGCTAAATTAAGAAATAGGGCTCCTCGAGATATGACAATAGAACATGAATAATTCTACTTCCACTAAGTCTCGGCATCTGAAAAAATATTAATGGAAATAATGAGCACGACGGCCCAGTAAACGACTCTAACACTCAACTAGTCGGATCAAACAAGCAAAATAATAGTTATTTCTTTTGTCTATACGAAACGATAATTTTAAGTTCAAAAGAATATCACTATAGCAAGAACAATAGTTGAAAAGATTTACATTAAATAAACAACCAACACGACACGAATTTTACCATGCAAAACTAACACATAAGCTAACATTGGTCAGGGACAGGTTTAACCCCCCTGTCTCGGGTCACTAGAACAGGTTTCACCCCCCTGTACAGGGTCACTAGTGTAGGCTTCACCCCCCTACACTGGGTCACTGAGATAGGCATCCCCTATCCTGGGTCACTGACCAACCCTCAAACCCAAATAGGTCACGGCTTTCCATCGTCTATTCCGGAATAGTCAACGTCATATTAGTCTCAATCACAGGTTTTCAAAATCACTCCACAACACTCACGTTTTCAAAACCACCTCAACAATGATCACATTTACAAACCACGCTCATTGCACATAAAAGATATCACATTTCCACTTTCGAATTTCACATTCAAAAACTCAAATCACATTCACCTTTTCGCAAAATCAATACATATATAGGCATACTTGATCCAAGTTTAAAAATCACATACGCACACCAAAAATACTACATATACGAGTTTATATAAACTAGAAGAGTGAAGAATCACTTACTTCGATTAAGTCACCCTAAGCTAACTTGTGTACTCGTTGACCCATCTCCAATCAAATCTAAATGATCCCAACCGTAAATCAATAATAACTCAATATCAGAAAAACTTAAATTGTGTAATTAACCTTGAACTATGACAACTGTTAACTATTTAATATATACCTTAAATCTACCAAATATATTGTACGCTTGAATAAGCTATTATAGATACAATAATTCATTCTTTCTTCATTAATGTCAGCCACTACTCCCTTCCCAATGCATAAATACTAATTTATCTCCCACAATTTCTTAATTAACATAACAATTGAAATACATGGTCTTTATCCAATACACACACACATATATATATATATACACGCACACATAATCCTTTAGATTTGTAGTGTTGCATGATAAATAACGTGAGCCTCACCTGGGAAATCAGTAATCATGAGGGAAATTCTCACAATCTGTGTCACCGCCTAATATATATGTGTATGCTAATGATTTCCTTAATAAAATTCCCCATGCCTCTTAGTTAATTAACGGGTTATGAGATCACAAAAATAAAAGGTTTCGACCACTAAATTTTACCTGCCGCCCGTCTGAAATTTCTGCAGCCCCTTCTCTGTTATGTCGTGAATGTGGGAAGTATTCTACTCTAATAGGGTTACAATATATTTATACTCCTAATATAATGACAATAAAACACCTCCCGAAATTTGGTAAATTTAAATTAACTCCCTCTAACTAAATCGCTTATCTATCCATTAATTTTATGGCTCACCCATCAAGTAAATTTAATTTACTTACAACCCCCTCTAAATTTTCAAAATTTATCACTTGAGTATATAAATACCATAAATAGAGAATCCATCACTTAAATATTACTATTATAAAAGGTTTGGGTATTACAGTATGTGTTGCCACCACTGCCACTCTTCTCAAATTTCTAGAAAAAAGAACAAATTGTAAAACATGACATGGATTGAGGAATCTTCATTTACCCTAGTTTTACGATGTAAGAAAACATTTATGTAGAAAGATTTGAGGGGCTTTCATGCTTTAGTATATTGATGTTTTTACTGTAGAGGACTAGAGGGGCCTTCAATTACAGGAAAATTGCACTTTTGGTCTCATAACTTTTGACTTTTACAATTTTTGTCCCATTTATTACGGGATTATCACATTATATCCCATAATTTTCTTTTTTCTTTTCTCACATCTAGAAAAATTGCAATTTTGGTACACTAATGTGACATGCACGTTTTTTGGTACATTATTATGTAGGGTAGCAATTTGGGTATATTATTGGTCAAAAAATTGGCAATTTTAGTACATCTCACCGGAAATTGCTGACGTGGCCACCGGAAAATATCAAAATTGGGGATTTTTTTTAGAATTGGAGGGAAAATTGATGATGTGGCTGCCAAGTTGACAATGGATTGATGACATGGCGGCCAATTTGACAAAGTTAATTAAAAAATTTCACTATTTGGGAGGTCACTTGATCTTTGAGCTAAAACTTAACACTTCTACCACTCCACCACATGCCATAACTTGTTATAATTGGCTTTAGTTTAGTTACTTATACCATTACTTTTGTATATCACTTTGTAGTATGTAATTATTAATATTTTATATAAGAATATCTATACTAATATTTATATAATTACTATAAGTATATATACACTAAAAGATATAATTAATAATTCATGTACAAAAAGAGAAATTTTATATTTTGAGTATATAATTATTTTATCTAAAATTTATCATAAAATATACAATTATTTCAATTATAACATATATGGATATTATATATTTTGTACATGTACATGTTCTTATAAATACTTAATATATATTAAATGTTTGGGAAAAATACTAAAATCCCCCTAACATTATTTTTTGTATTCGAAAAACCAATCAAAATACTTTTCAATCTTAAAAATCTATTCTACAAACTTTTCATTCAAAAAACTCAAAATTTAGAATTAAAATATATTTGGACTAAAGTACCCTTCATTTATTAAGTGAAGAATTGATCAATGGGTTTTCTTCTATCAAAATAATTTTTAATTTTTTTTAAAATTGATAAATATATAATACGAATTTTATTTTTCATCATTAAATATTCTATATATTTTTATATAATTTATTTTTAATTTTAATATGGTATTTATCGATATATAAAAATATTTAAATAGTTGTATATGTTAGTTTTATTTGTGGACAAATTATATCAAAAAATATATGTCCATCTTATTTAAAAAATTATTTTAGATATAAAAAATTCTTGAAAAGCAATATCTTTCTAGAAAAATAGCATTGAGAAACATATTTAAAAGATTAATTTATATAAAAATTTATTAACTGAAATATATTAATATATATTATTATTATTAATAATAATAATAACAATGAATATATATTTAAAATATTAATTTTGTAAACTCTCTACTACTTAAATTTGTTTGTTTTTTAAAATATTTATATGTATTTGTATATTTAATATATTTTATTTTTTCTAAGATTTTTTAATATATATTATTACAATATCGTTAAAGTTACAATCTTATGTTAAAAAAGAAAATTACTTTGGAGAATAATATTGATAAGTCATAGATCAAGTTGTGGTCGAAATGTTAAGTTTTAGCTCAAAGGTCAAAGGTTCAAACCTCCTAAGTAGCAAATATTTGAAACTTTGTCCAATTGGCCGTCATGTCATTAATTCATTGTCCACTTAGCGGCCCGTCATCAATTTTGCCTCCATTTTGGAAAATCCCCAATTTTGACATTTTTCGATGGCCACGTCAGCAATTTCCGACGATATGTACTGAAATTGTCAATTTTTTAACCATTAATGTACTCAAATTGCTACCCCTCATATTAGTGTACCAAAAATACAATTTTTCCTCTCACATTTCGTCCCATAAGTGATTTCCATCCAAAAAGTAACGGGAGAAGGCATGTGCGCCGTTAGTCAAACCCCATGTCACATTTGGAGGTAAAAGCGATCACGTGAGAATCACCTGATATTAGCTGGAAAAGACTTGGGGGTTTCAGGGGTGTTGTAATTACCAAAAAACAAACCCTAAAATCCCTCTTCTCTATCCAATTTTTAAACCCTAAAAATTTGATCAAAAATTCTTAAAAATCGCCCTTTTATTTTAAAATTAAACTGAAAATCTTACAAAAAGGAGGATCAAATCACCTAAAGATGTTGCTACGGATCCGAAGTTAAATGATATGCCCCACCATATTATTTTATCAATACAGTTGGTTTCCCACACAATGTTCTGAAAACCGGACCGGACAGTGAACCGGAAAAGTGACCGGGTCACGGGTCACCGGTTCAACCGTCGGGTCAACCGGGGTCGAACCGGTGATGTCATAATTATGCAATAAATAATAATTAATATACTATTAAATATATAAAATATGAAAATATGAAAAAAAAAATGTATTTTCTATATATATATGAAAATATGAAAAAAATAATTGTATTTCCTATATTTTGGGGGGCCAATTGCATATTTTTAGATTTTAAAGGGGTCAATTTCAGATTTTTAGAAATTAAAGGGTTGAATTGCATTATTTTTAAAATTGTCCGGTTCAACCGGTTCTGACCGGTTCTGACCGGTTGAACCGCGGGTCTGACCGGTTCTGGCCGGGTTTGACCGGGTTTGACCGGTTTTGAGCTCCGAACGTTTTTTTGGCATAACCGGACCGGCCTAGTGACCGGTTCCGGTTTTTACCGGTTCGACCGGCCGGTCCGGGCCGGGTTTCATAACATTGTTCCCACATTGGCAAATGATTTGTCCATCGTGCCAAATATTTTTCTTGCTAAATGCCATGAGCTCCAATTCTTGAAGGTTGAGAGGCAAATTCAGTTTCCCCAATTCTGCAGCGAAAAATGCCCTAAATTGCTAATTTACCCCCTTTTATTCTAGTTTGACGCTTAAATTGCAAAGGGCCCAACCAAATCAATCGATTTTCCCTCCAAATGTGACATGGGGGTTGAGTAACGGCGCACATGCCGTGCATGTGCCTTCTCCCGTTACTTTTTTGGACGAAAATCACTTATTGGACCAAATGTGAGAAAAAATAAAAGTTATGGGATATTAGGAAAATTCTTAGGTGCAGTCGGTGTGGGACCCATTTGGGTGCATCAACACACATCAAAAAACGTTAAAAAAATATGTGACTTTTTATTATATTGAATACATTAAAAAAATATGTGACTTTTTATTATATTGAATACACATTGTTTATTGTTTTGTGGTGTGTGTTGGTGCACCCAAATGGGTCCCACACCAGGTGCACCTAAGAATTTTTTGGGATATTATGTGATAATTCCATAACAAATAAAATCAAAATAAAAAAAAAACCAAAGTTACAAGACAAAAAATGCAATTTTCCCTTCAATTACAGACTCCTCTTTCTTTTCTTGCTCAACTACTCTCCGTCAACTCCTCCTCTCGGTAGTCATTGTCATTTCGTCATTTAATTGAATTCCGGCCGTACTTAGTGTTTTAACCCAAGGAGCATAATTATAAAAATTTAATATCCAAATTAATTATTAAACATATAGAGACAGGCAAATATCAAATGATACCGCAAGAAAGGGATCTACACCATGTCAATGATACTTTAACCCATGTGGTTTTTTGTCATCATTCTAACGAATCTTAATCATGTCAATTAGCTGTTATAAAAATAGTAAACATAATATGTAATTTATGCAGATTTCAGGTGTGATTCTACTATTCTTAAAGTGATAATTGTCCTCACTATAAATTTGCTATAGGGTTTAAATGACAATTCACTTCTAGGATACAACAAACCACCGAAGTCTGCGAATAGCAATTTTGAAGACTTCCCTTATGAACTAAAAAGAGAATTAATATTATTATATAAAAGTAAGAAAAATTCGAATTAATTGAATCATTGGCTTTGATTATATTTATAGACTATTGGCAACTATTCGAATCATTCCAATGATTTGATCAAAAATTTCTTCAAAACATTGCAAATGTTCAGATGAAAAACAGAGTTTTTCACAACCAAAAGTCATACCTTTTCGGAATTAAAATAAAAATTAATTTCGAAAATTAAATAAAAAAATTAATTTTGAAAATTAATTAAAAATAAATCTGAAAATAAATAATATATTATTTATATATTTCCACGTGCGCGTGCCAAGTGCCATATCTTTGATATATAAATATATTTAATATATCTATATTTTGGTCTGTTTTCAAATTTTCCCTCCAATCTTCTATTTGAATTTACTATTTGATATCTACTTATAAAGTAAACAACTCTTTTTTACTTTTTCTATGTGGGATAGGAGATATCCATATTACAAGTTATTTCCAACATTAGGGGTGTTCACGGATTAGTCAAATCGCCCGAACTGATCGAAAACTAAGGCTTTGTTTGTTTGTGTTTTCTTTTTGCTTTTTCCATTCCCATTTTCATCTGAAAATGGAAATACACACTTTACACTGTTCTTAACTGAAAATATTCTCATTTTCATTCTTATTTTTACGTTCCCGAGAAATTTCAATCATTTATTTAAAATTACATATCACATTACTTATCTCAAATTTTCTCTCTCATCCACCCATCACTATCCTCTCTCTCTCCTTTCTCATTCACCCATCATCATCCTCTCTGTCCTCTCCCATCAATATTCAACATCAAATCCAATACTATTTATCTAATCATTACTTTTCAATCATTTCACACATCACACTCACAAATTTCAACCATTTTAAAAAATACAACCAAACACACCTACTTTTTTTACTTTTCTCACACGAAAATCAAAAAACAGGTTCTCACATACATTTTAGAAAATGACAGTTGAAAATGAAATGAAAACACATCCAAACAGAGCCTAAAATTTCGGTCTGAGCAGAAAATTTCAGTTAGGTTTTCCCTTCTTTTTTTTTTTTGGAAAAAATCGGTTTTCGGTTCGGTTTTCAGTTTTCAGGTTAACTGATTTTAATTTCTTATTAATCTATAATATATTATTATTTACATATTTTATTATACATATAACATATATCTGGGAAAGGGGAGAAAAGAAGCCGAAGTCTTCACGCTCTCTCTGTAAAAAAAATCCCCTCTTCAGTCTTCTCTCCACAGCCGACGCCTACCACCACGCTGCGAGCTGCCGGATGCTGGAACCAGAAGATACTCCAGTCACTCACCGCCAGACACCCACCACCATGATCCACCAAATTCAAATTATTGGAGTTTTGTTGCTTTTCTTTTCCCCCTTCTTTTGTTACTAAACTTGTTCAAAGTTCTTTCTTTAGAAAATATGCACCAAATATGTCTGTAAATCAGTGAATCATAGATGGAAACTCGATTGCTTTGAGCTAATTGAATCATAATTTTATTTTTTTTGGCAGAAGTCCGGTTGGACCGAAAGCGAACCGAACCATACCGAAAAGGTTCAGTTTTTAATGAAACTGGACCGCCGAACTTTTTCGGTTCGGTTTTCAGTTTGAGATTTTGGAAAATCGAAATTTCTGTTCTGTTCGGTTCCAAAACTGACCGATGAACACCCTCGTGCCAATAAACTTCATTTGCAAGTTGAGGCGCATAAGGGACCGTCTGAATATATATTTTTTAATACGACGGTTATATCATTAAATCAAATATCGAATGAACTATTCTCCTTTGTCAAATTTTTATTACAAATTAGAAATAATGAACAACTATATAACTTGGAAAAAAACTCATACATTTAGTGGGATCGAATTCATAACCTCTAAGTAATGGAACATTAATCTTACCATTAGATCAATTTCTTATTGACTAATAAATAAATAAAGATAATTTGAAGTGATGCACTTTTTAGTAACCTAGTCGAACTAAACCCAATTAAAAAAAAGACTCATATTCGACCTATATTTTTTAATCCATATTTGAACCAACCAATCTTGAAACCAATCCAGTTGGACCGACCCTATCCATTCATTTGCCATCTGTAGTCTCAACTATTACTATTTTTATTTCATTAGGAATTTTGACTTTCCTCAGCCTCGTATTGTCCATTGTCCAACCCATCCGTAACTTATTCTTTTCACTGTCACCCCCACTTTTCGTGAATCTTCTTTTGTTATGAATTATGGTCTTAAATTTTGATCAAATACCAAAAATTTCAGATTTATTGAAGTTTTGGAACAAAATCTCACGTTCGAGTCAATTTGGACCGAAACTCAAAATTTTCATCGAATTTCGAAATTTTACAAAATTTGAAAATAAGATAAAATTATTTTACAGAATATCCATCGAAATTTCAACTGAAACCCGAAATTTTCATTGAAACCCGAAAATAATGTTAGAATTTTTTTAGACCACAATTATTGATTATGAAAAGTTGATACGAGAAAGACTATAACAATTTCGGTTCTCCTAGAAATTCCATATGATTTGAGGATTATATTTTATGGAAATTGTATGTGTTTTACTTTAGTGAACTTCTAAAAATATTTAGTCATTACTTTACATCCAAATCCTACTTGTTTAAAATTTCCGTCACATATTTTATTCATCCTAATTATGTAAATTATATATATCCAAAGCTTCATATAAAAATTTTAATCTTGAAAATCAAAGATATCCAAACTGTCATTTAAAATTTCAATTATTTCTATAATTTCCATGAATTCTCTAGAATTGAAACCGAAATTTTAAATATCCACGAAATTTTCGTAAATTTAGTATCCCGAAATATACGGCGACACCAACATTTAATACCTTGGTTACGATGGACTTATAATATCTTTCACATTGAATTCCGATATTTGCAGTTTGTCAACCCGCAGGGCAAGAGTGATGAAATTTCAAATATTCCTTTGCTCTAAAAGGAGAAGGAGATAATTTTCATGAATACTTTGTATCCAAACACGATGTAAGGTAACTAGCAAATCTAATATAACGGTAAGGTGCATTCGAATTCCTAAAAGTAAGTAGTTAGCAAATTTAACTTATATAATGATTTTAAAAGTGAGTTGTTAGGATAATGATTTAGGTCGATTTTCGTGGGTCACTTTGTATCCAAACACGATGTAAGGTAATTTAGCACTAGGTTAACAAAGTTGCCTGCATATCTACTTCCAAATTTGTATATCGGGAAAGTACTTCCAATTCTAAAATTAAAGCATTAATGAATGTGATACCAGGGAATTAATCAATAGAGATTCCAAACCCTAACATGTTGTGAAAAGAGGTATTTATTGATAGGGATAAAAACATTACACCCTCCGAACTATGACCATTTTCACACTTTTTTTTAAGAACTTGTTTTTTTTTCACTTTACATCTCAACCTTTGCAAAAGTAATATTTCTTTATATTTTAGCATTTTCGGGCGGAATATTCCGCCGGATTTTTGTCACATGTCAAACTTGTGCCTTTTTAAAGGGCAAATCTGTCATTTTATTTTAAAAGTTTAATGGAATAATTTAATTTACGAAAATAATATAAATATATAAATATACACATGCTGAAAAAAATATTATTTTTTCGTAAATTATTTTATATTTTTTCCTAGATATAATATATATATATATATATGTGTGTGTGTGTGTGCACGCGCGCGCGCGTGTGTGTATCATGGAGAAAAGAGGAGGTTAATAGGAAATTTGAGGAAGATGAAATTTGGAAAAAGCAAAAAACTATCTTCAAATTCAAATGAAGACTCCCTGATATGAGCATAAACTATCTACAGAATTGAAGCACTCCTTTGATGCGAGTATAAACTGTCAACAAATTTGACTAAATCCAAGAAATTCTTGATAAGAGTATAAAAAACATCTACCAATTCAATCCAAGTGAAGAACTCTTGACAAGAGTATAAATTGTCATAAGCAAAATTCAAACTGCAAAATTCTTGACAAGAGTATGAATTGTTCACTTTTTTTTATGAAGGAAGTTTTCTTGATAAAGGAAGGAATTTCAAGACATATTCACTTGTTTACATTTATCACACTAATGCAAGTGAACAAGTCTCACGGGAGTATCGCTGATATTATCGGATGATATACGATAATATCGGCGATACTAATCTGCCATTGTTTAGACCCTAATCTGCCATTTTTCCAGGTTCCGGTTGGCATCAAGATGGTTAAGGTATGCTTTTTAGGCTTTGGAAGTTTAAATAAGGGATAGTTATTGCAGGTGTAGCGGCGTTTTATATAAGACATGGAAGGAGAGGAATCAAAGAATTTTTGCTCAGCAAAACAAAGATGTAGATACTGTGTTTAGTGTGTTGAAGATGGAGCTGCAAATGAAGTTTAATGGCTCTCACAATAGGAGATTGCGAGACAGAAACAGTTTATTTAGACACAATTTTGAGTTAGCTTTGTTAATTTTGTTAAGGTTTGATACAGGGCATATTGGTTTTGGTTTACTGTAGATAGTGATCAATATGTTCCATTTACTTGTGTATATTTTGCTTGTTGGGATTTATAAAGGATTTGCTTTTCACCCATTGTTTAGGTGTTGGAAGAATCACACGCCAAAAGACTAAGGAATCACATGTCTTATTTTTATGAATTAATTCCTTGGCAGACTAAAATGATATATTTAGCTTCATTGATGGTTCATCTATGATGCACGGATACTCCTAAGATCGATCTTGTGCAGTATTGTATCCATATCGTACCCGTATCCGGCACAGATACTCTCGGATACCGTGCCTGCACCATTTTTGAAGTGTCCAAAAATAAAAAGAAAAGAGAAAATTTCGGATACGGTATCCGACACAAAATTTGAAGTATCCGACACGTTTTAGATACCAGATAGAGTATTTTTTAAAATATTTTACAATACATTTTGGACTAAAATAGGAAAAGAGATAATATTTTCGGTCTTTTGTTAAAAATGAACACATAAAAGTTAAATAAATGGCAAAGAAATTTACAGAACTAGACAAATTTTTATTTATATCAATAAATTTATCAAATCAATTTATTTTTACATATTATAGATGCATATATATGCACGTATCCTCGGCGTGTCGTATCTTAAAATTTTGAAAAATCCGCATCGTCATTCCCGTATCGTGTCGTATCCGTATCCACGTATCCGCACCCGTGCAACCTAGTCTTGATGTAGCAAATATTTTTAATATGTATTAAAAAGTAGCAATTTATGCAATTTATATTTGTCTCTAATTTTACAAATGTTTTTAGAATTTTTGGAGCATTTTATAATGCTTTTGTATCGTGTTACCCGATAATATCCCGATACGCCGTGACCGATATGGAACAGCACCCCCCGATATTATTCCCGATACCGCGACTTCGAACCATGTTCAGGACATAAGCATAATGGAGCAGAAAAATGGGGAAAGAAATTGTATAAATATTAGGCACTTCAAATGCCTGTGTTTCCATAAAATGACGAAGGAAGAAGTAAGAGGGTGTATCAATTAATAAAAGAAATAAGAAATTCAGAATGTAATAGCTTTGAAGTTTGTCATCCTTAACAGCTTAACAAAATACTCACCTTGTCAGTGCATGGAGTTCTGCTGCCACTCCTACCTTAAAGTAGAAAATTCGAAACAAAATGTTGGAACTGGAAGTTTCAAAACTTCAAAAATCAAATTTTATTTTAGCATTATTTGTATTATCAATTTTGATCATAACTTCCCACATCGTATTTATTTTGTGCTTTTAATTTGATGGTTTCATCATGCATCCTAACATTATATATAGGTCCTAGGGATCTAGTTAGAATACACAACAACAAGCATACAACATTCATACATCTTTTATATTTTCTCTATATTTTGGGCAACTAGGATAAGGTCTTGTTCACAAAGTTTTCTTGTGAATGTGCTCCCAAAGAAAACATTGGTGTGGCCTTCTTGGGTTTTATCTTAGGGTGGTGGCGAGCCGACGGTACCTACGCGAGGGGATCTTAGGATAGTATCAAGTGACATGACTCCTACAGGCCAGCCGTTCTTACTTCCTATGTTCTTAAATTATATTATTTTATGCAAATTGTTTTACATGATAATCTAAAGAATTTATATTTTCTGTTATTACATGCAAACATTAAAAAATTTCACAACAATCTAAGATTGTGATTGTTTCTTTATGTTAAATTATGTTTGCTGCAATTCTAAATTTGTTCACTATTTTTGTGCATCTTACGTGTTTAAATTGTAAGAAATATATGGCTCACATATTATAAATTACATGTTATTATTTTATCAATATTAAAGTCTATTTGATATAATAATTAATTGTGTAACAAAAAGTAATAATATCCTATTGGCTAGAGAAAAGACATGACTTTACGTAAAGAAAAGTCATGACTCTAATTGAAGAAGTGCCTTGATGGAAGGCAACTCTTAGAGTTTGAATATAAAGAGGATTGGTCCTCTCTCTTCCCTTATACATCTCTACTCTAGACATTACGTAAAAGGCAGATAATGTATTCTGATAAAAGTAAACTTATATTTACACTACTCCAAAGAGGCGAATCATTGACTCCATATCAACAAGATCAACATCGAAAAGACTAATAGCAATGGACACAGGTTAGTTGTTTCTTTGTTGCAATTACATGAAAATCATGAAGTTATCATGAAGTTCAAGATTATGGGATCATGTAATTTTTGAAATTTAACTTACATGTGGTATCAGAGCATGGTTTAGCAACTCTTGATTTTCCGATTAAAGGACTCTGATTTTGCAACTTAAAATTTAAAATTTCTGCTGCAAAATTTATGAACATCGATGTGGAAAATTTAGGATATAAGTTTCTGGTGCGTATTTTGGTTATGGATACATATATGGATTGTCATGTGTATTGGATTATGACGTGTTCGTCCGCATATGCACTGAATTGTTTTCTGTGATATATAATCACCGTCTGTGCATTTGCTTTTCTTCGAATGGGATAACAGTAATATAAATTTCATGCTGCAAGTCCACGCGAAGGGATAACTAGTAATTCATGTTTCATCTTTAGTAGTATAGGATTTCCATCATACATGATTTATTCTTGAAATGCCTTGACATTTGAGGGATAATACCCATGCGCATGTACTCTTATGTAGTTAATTACATGCATAATGATAGTATGGCATGTGTAAAGTGTTTACTGAATGCAATAACCCAAGTTTGATCATGAAACAGAACTAACACATGATTAATGGTTTATATGTATAAAAGTTATATGCATTCAGATACGTAATATGATTGAAAAGTAATTTATCATATTATGAGAGACTTGGTACTTTTGTACGATTCAAGTACTGTATCAGTATAGTATGAATGAACTATGTTTTTAATGATAAAGTATTTGAAAACATGCAAAAAGTTTCCATTAGATGTGAAGCATGAATGATATAAAGTTTTATTAGTCAGATGATATTTTCGTGATTTATTCATTCTAATTAGATATTGCTCATCTTTTACTTGGCAATAATTCACGACTTCATATACATATCAAATTGTACACTGTATGATTCTGGAATATAATTTTATGATTATGAAATAGTATGGAGTTTGCATTTGAAATTTATTTGATGGATGATCTGTTAGTCACCAAAGTAGCCTGATCAGTAAAGTTTATAAATTTCAATACGTATTAAAGTTTGCACATGAAATCTATTTGATAGATGATTTGTTAGTCACCAAAGTGGCCTGATCGTGCACGTTGTAGATTTCAATGCATATGAAAGTATTTCAATTACCCATAAATTTTATATTCTCGTAAATGACATAGAGATATACGGGTATATTGAAGTTTATTACTATAAGAATTCGGGACTCACCAAAGGTTGATTCATTGTTCTTATAATATATAAACATAATCGTTAAGTTTAGTACGTTATATTAGATTTATTTTGTATATCCAAAGATAACAAATAAATCTAATAAGTACATATATTAATAGTTTATGGTTTATATATCTTAGTATATCCCAAAGGAGAACTTTGATATATAATTAGTTGTTTTTCCATGAAAGGTGTCATTAATAGAAAGTGACTTTTCATCGATATCTAAGAAAGACTTTATTATGGTTTTGGTGACTCATTATGACTTAGAGTTACACCAAATGAATGTTAAATTGTCTTTCATTATGAAAATTAGGTGAAAAAAGTTTATCGATTAGCCTAAAGTGTGTATAAGCTTAAAAGGTCAATATACAAACTAAAACAAGCTTCCCGTGTATATACATCAAGGTCAGTGGGAGCATGTTTATTTTCTTAGTCTTGTATACTGATGTCATCTTACTTGCCATGATGATCTTGGTTTATTACATGAAATCAAAATAGCTTTGTAAGAACTCTAAAATGAAAGATATGAGAGAGACAATATGTGATAGAAATTGAAATATTTCATAATGAATCACAATGATTGTTTTGATTGTCTAATAAAATATATATGAAGAGAGTTTTAGAAAGATGTAAGATGAAAATGTTTAGTAAAGAAAGTTCCAATTTAGAAGGGAGATATTTTTGGCATTATACAATGTCTAAGAATGAATTGGAACAAGAACATATGAAAATAATTCATTATGTATGTGATGTTGAGAGTTTGATAAATCTTCAAACTTGTATTGATCAGTCTTTTTTGGTAAGAACAACAAGTATTTTATGGGTGCTATACATATGAAAATTATATATCTTGTCGTTAAAAGAAGAATTCAGAAACACAAGAGTATCAATCGAACAACCATTCGCCCAAGATTTTAATGAGCATAACGAAAGAATTGGCATTATAGATTACCGCCTAAGATATTAACGAGAATATCGAAAAAATGGCATTATGAGACGTTGTAATTGAATTATGTTATATGCATAATAAATTATCATATTTGATACTCTTGAGCTCAATTAAGTGTTTCTGAAATTTCATGTTTTTCTATATTGTATACATTATGGAATAGAAGTATGACAACGCAAGTGTCTTTGATAAAGACATTAATAATGGACCTTTATGTCCTCTTCATTAAGGATCGTGATTGATTGGAAATTAGTGTTGTGGCACATGGAAAGGACTATGTCGAGCTAAATGATGTACAACCACCATGACTCACATTAATTTTGACTTAATCATGATATATTGGTATAGCCAATTTAAGGAAAGATCTAGAATAATTTTTGTTGTGGACATTATGTTTATTCTAAATCATAAAAGTAAATATATGAGCTAAGTGGGAGAATGTAAGAAATATATGGCTCACATATTATAAATTACATGTTATTATTTTATCAATATTGATGTCTATTTGATAAAATAATTAATTGTGTAATATTATCATATTGGCTAGAGAAAAGACATGATTTTACGTAAAGGAAAGTCATGGCTCTAACTAAAGAAGTGTCTTAATGGAAGGCAACTCTTAGAGTTTGAATATAAAGAGGATTGGTCCTATCTCTATCCCCACATATCTCTACTCTAGATATTATGTAAAAGGCAGATAATGTATTCTGATAAAAATAAACTTATATTTCCATCATTCAAAGAGGGGTCAAGGGAGAGAAACAATCTTTCTCAAGAGGCTCGGCATGAATCAACAATAAATGACTACAAATGAATGCTATGGATCAAGGTTAGTCTTATTTGTTGAAAATTATGTGAAAATCATAAAGTTCAAGATTTATGGGATCATGTAATTTATGAAATTTAACTTAGATAAATTGCTTACTGTGAATAAAATTTGAATCTTTATTTGATTATTACAAGTTGATCGGGTGTCTCTCTAAACAAGTACTTACAGCGAACTTTGTTTGATAATACATCTTCTGCCAAACAACACCATATTTTAATATTTCATCTTTAGTATATTGCATTACACTTATAATAAAATTCACTATATATTTTCTTAAATCTGATCATCATAACAGCAAGGTGTTCAAGAATAGATAATCAGAGTTTTACAAGTAAATTATTTAGTTTGGTTTAAGAAAGAAATTTGTTACTTTGTCAAGTAGTATCTCAAAATTTGTGTACAAATAATCTAAGTATTTTCTTTCCTATAATTTTGGCATGAAAATAATAATAATAATAAAAAAATGACAATACTACTGTAAATCTTGCCTTTGACAGCGAGCATCTCAATAGGCTAGTTTATGTGCATGTGTGTACTTTGGAATATCAAACTATAATTTCATATATTTAATATAAAAGAAAAGTTAGTGCACCTGCATGAAATCTTCTAATTAATATATCTTGACATCTTTCATTTACGGGCAGTCAAGAACATATTATCGATATTATGATAATTATGATTATGATTGTGATTATTATTATAATCGAGGATATTACTATACACCCAAAAAGCACACACAACACAATGTGAAACCCAAGAAGACCAATATTCTTACAATGAAGACTAGGCAAATATGGGTTCCTAAAGTTCTAATTCAAACTAACAATGCTACTAATGTTGAAGGACCCAAGCAACAATGGGTACCTAAATAGAAATAGAACTTGCCTTTTGATTGCAGGTACCTAGAGCTAAAGCCAATACATCTGTTTGGTACTTCGATAGTGAATCGTCAAGGCACATGACTGCTTCTAAGGATCTTTTGATCAACTATAAAGCTGCCAATAGTCCTCAGGTTGTATTTGGTGACAACTCCAAAGGTAAAACCAAAGGTATAGGTGCTGTGCATAGGGGGGAACATCATGATAAGTGATGTTTATTATGTTGAGGGTCTGAAGCACAATTTATTAAGCATAAGTCAATTTTGTGATAAAGGCTTTGAAGTCATATTCTCAAGCGACTGTTGCTATATAAATGACACTAAGACTAAGTCTACTAAATTGAAAGGTAAAAGAACTAACAACGTATATTTGGTAGATTGGGGTTCAACACTTGATAACAACCCAACATGTTTTGTTGCTAAAAATGAATCTAAAATGGGTTGGTTATGGCATAGAAAAATGAATCACCTCAACTTTAAGACAATCTCTCAGCTTATAAATCTAAATCTTGCAGAGGGATTACCAAAAGGACCATTTCATAAGGATCGCCTTGTGACGCTTGTCAAATGGGAAAACAAGTCAAATCATCTTTCAAGAGAAAACATCATTTGTCTACCTTTAGAATACTTGAACTACTTCACATGGATTTGTTTGAACCTGTTCAAACGATTAGTGTGAGCGGTAAAAAGTATACTTTGGTGATAGTAGATGATTTCTCTTGATTTACTTGGGTGGAATTTCTTTCATCCAAAGATGAAACATGTGACAAGTTAACAACGCTTATTCGACAACTTCAAACATTGAAAAATAAGAAGCGATCACGGTACTGAGTTTACTAACAAGGTTGTTGAGAAGTTTTGTGCAGAGAATGGAATACATCATGAGTATTCAGCTCCCAGAACTCCCCAACAGAATGGTGTTGCTGAGCACCAGAACAGAACGCTAAAGGAAGCTACGAGGACAATGTTAGCAGAGTCAAAGCTTGCTCCTAGGTTTTGGGCCGAAGCGATCAACACTGCTTGTTACACTCAAAACTGTTGCATGATCAACAAATAGCATGAAAAAACTCCATATGAAGTGTGGAAGGGACGTAAGCCAAACGTTTCATATTTTCACGTCTTTGGTTGTAAATATTTTATTCATAACAATGGATCCCAAAACCTAAAGACATTTGATCTTAAAGCGGATGAGGGAATCTTTCTAGGTTACACCAAGAATGGAAAGAATTTTCGCATCCTAAACAAGATCAAATCGAAGGTTGAGGAATCTATTTATGTCGTTTTTGATAATGCTAACCAAGAACTGAGTAAGGTTAATGTGAATGATGTAGGAGTTGAAGATCTGTGTCATCAAGCGTCTAAAATTATCATTGATGAAGACAGTGACGACGATGATGAGATCTCAGTGCCACCTCCTAAGACTACTCGTGAGGTTATTTCGGATAACAATGCAAGATCTGCTGATGATCATGAAGAGAGTGATCATCAAGAGCAAACAAGAATCAGTGAACTTGAAGCGCCTACGCAAGAGGGTAGTCAAGCATCTGATCGTCAAGCGCCTATTCAACCTCTTAACACATTCCAACCAGATAGACTATGGCTGCGTGATCATCCACCTGAGTAGATTATTGGAGATATTGAAGCACCGGTTAGGACTAGAGCCGCTACATTTAATGAGGCCATGTTTGCTAGCTTCTTATCTCAAATGAAGCGTAAGAATGTGGATGAAGCTCTAAGCTATCCAAGTTGGATTGAAGCTATGCAAGAAGAGCTTAATCAGTTGGAGCGTAGTAAGGTTTGGACGCTAGTACCAAGACCAACTCACCAAGGAGTTATTGGAACTAGATAGGTATATAGAAACAAAATGGATGAGAATGGCATTGTGATAAGAAACAAGACCAGACTCGTAGCTCAAGGTTATTTCCAAGAAGAGGGTATTGATTTTGATGAGACATATGCTCCTGTCGCCCGTCTTGAAGCAATCCGTATGTTTCTAGCATATGCAGCGTTCAACAAATTTACTGTGTATCAAATGGACGTGAAGAGTGCCTTCCTGAATGGTAAACTCCAAGAAGAGGTATATGTGGAGCAACCACCGGGATTCATCAACAACCATGGTAAGGGTATGGTTTACAAGCTAGACAAAGCACTTTATGGGCTTAAGCAAACACCCTGAGCATGGTATGACACTCTCTCTATTTTCCTTATTGGTAAAGGCTTTCCAAAAGGCAGCATTCATACAACGTTATTTAAGATTACCAATGATGAAGATATTCTCTTAGTCCAAATTTATGATGATATTATATTTGGTTCTACTAACAAGCGTCTGTGTGAGAAATTTTCGAAAATGATGCAAGAACAATTTGAAATGAGCATGATGGGTGAATTAACTTTCTTCTTAGGATTACAAGTTACACAACTTCCTAATGGCATATTTATAAACCAAGCTAAATACACACGTGATATGATTAAGAAATTTGGTATGGAAAATGGATTATATTCAAAAATTCCAATGAGCCAAATGCTTAAGTTAGATAAAGATGAAAGTGGGAATTAGAAGGTTGATATCACTAATTATAGAGGTATCATTGGATCACTTCTTTATCTTACTGCCAGTAGACCTGATATTATGTTTTTGGTATGCATATGTGCACGATTTCAAGCTGATCCTAAAGAGTTACACTTAATTGCTGCCAAGAAGATCCTTAAATACCTAAAAGGCACGCAAAATGTGGGCTTATGGTATCCTAGGGACTCTCCTTTTGAACTAATTCGCTACTCAGATGCATACTTTGTAGGTTGCAAAATAGATCATAAAAGTACTAGTGGTACATGTCAATTTCTAGGTGATAGGTTAGTTTCATGGCATAGTAAGAAACAACAATCCATAGCTACCTCCACAGCCGAAGCTGAGTATGTAGCTGCAGGAAGTTGTTGTGCACAAGTGTTATGGATGAGACAACAACTTAGAGATTATGGTATAATCCTAGGTCCAACCCCCATTCATTGTGATAACCAAAGCGCTCTAGCCATGACTTAAAAACCCTGTTCTTCATTCCAGAACCAAACATATTGACATTAGATACCATTTTCTTCGTGACCATGTTCAAAAGAAAGATATCTCCATGCATTTTCTTAGAACTGACAAACAATTGGCAGATATCTTCACCAAAGCACTCAACGAACAACGTTTTCTCACTTTGAGAAGTGAATTAGGTATGATTGACTTAAACGATTAATCATCATGCATCATACTTTATTAGACATATAATTTAGGGGGAATCCACTTTATTTATGTCCAAAAGATTTTTGAAAAATTGTTACAGGTTATCAAATTTAGGGGGAACCTTAAAATTGCACTTAGAACATATCTGCAAGCGTCAATGATCAAAAACTTTCATATGCATGATCATCAACGCTTAGAATTATTTACGCACCATATGTCGGGCGCTCAAGTATAAAAGGCTTTTTGATCTCAAGCGTCAATATAAATTTTACAAATGATATGTGTTAAGCGTTGAACATATTCCACTCAACACTTAATATAAAATTGTTTATAAAACTCATGCATAAATTTTACACGCTTCTTGAAGTAGTGGATAGACTCAATAGTCTATGTTGTACTCTATCTACACGCTTCCATCACATCAAACTGGCGAGTAATCAAAACTTTTCAAAATGACGGTTCAGGGATAGCACGTGTCTGTGTACGTGTCAGTGTACCATCAGGCGCGTGTGCTACACTGTGAAAATGCCAAACTTTTTAAAAACTTTAACTCGGATGTCAAATCTTTATATATGGGAGTTACCAAATGTAACTTCTCTCTATTACACAAAACTCGCGTCCGCAGTTAAAACTATTCATGACTGAGATTAAATCACTTTACACGTGTCTACATCTTATTGAGACGAGAGAACACAAGTTTCAAAATTACCTTCTGTGTCATTTAAAACACAATTTTTGCAGAAAATTATTTACTTTACTCTTTGCAAAATTACTCTGCAAATTTTACACTCTCTCTCTCTCTCAAACCAAAGAAAATTTCAGTTCATCTCTTTCACTAAAATGGCACCAAAGAAATCTGCTTCTACTTTTGCCGAGCCTATCATCAAGGTTACTGAAGGCCTTGTTGTCGATTGGAAATTCTTGTATGAAAAACCTCAGATCAACCTGCAGATATGATGGACCTGGTAACCAAGGCTAGGCTCAAAACGTTTCTGACTCAATATTCTTATTTGTTTCCGATGGAAGTCGACACCTTCTAGAAGAATGCTAAACTAACTGCAGATAAGAAGTCTATCTCTTGTCTCATTCCTCGGTCTAAGAAGGAGTTTCCAAAGGAATTTACTTTGTCTGCTGCTTCCATTGCCAAGAACTTCAATCTCCTAAATGAGAGTGAGGCACTGGACAGTGTTACTTTGGAACAAATCGAAGAAGCATGGATGACTATGTGTGCTTATGACGGTGTACCCTACAAACAACACTTTGAAAAGAAAGATTTAGTGTCCAAATACCGACTGATGGTTGATTTTTGCAGCAAAATCATAGAATGCAGAGTGGGTGCCTTTGATAAGGTGAACCCAGTGCAATTTCAAATGATGATGGCGATACTCCTCAATCTCAAGATCAACTGGAGTGAGTACATTTTTGTAAGGTTTCGGGACTGTCTAAGCTCCCCAAACAAACCTTATGGACTTATTCTGAGTGACCTATTGTATCGATCAGAGTGTGTCTACTCGTCTGGTCAATCGTTGAATAAGACCAAGTTGCTGGGAAGAAGGATTCTGACAAATCTCTTCAATCCTCCCAAAGTTGGTAGTGCTGCTAGACCACTGTCTGAGCATCTGGAAGTACGTGAAGCGTCTAACGAAGAAGCTGAACGTCCAGTTCCAGAAGAAGCCGTGAAGCGTCCGGCTGCTACAAAGAAGAGGGCTCCTAGAAAGCCCAAAGCTCAAGCTGTTCCCTCTCCTCAAAAGGATGATGAGGAAACTGATGAGGATGCAGAGGACAAGATCCCTCTGATCAAGTGGAAGAAGCTGGAAGGGATTATTAAACAAATAGACTTTGAGGAACTAGATGCCGCTCATCCCGCTCAAACGTTGAAGCTCGTTGAAGGAGTCAACGTGAAAAAGATTTTCAAATGACCCAGGACAAGCAAGCGTCAAGCTGCTCCTGTTCTTGAAGAGCCTGAGACTATTGAGCCTAACGCTCAAGTTGCTGCTGAGCCAAGCGCTCAAGTTGCTGATGAGACTAGTTCTCAGGGTAAGTTTATTTCTTCCCACAGCATCTCCTTTCCTACATCTGTAGAAGATCCTGCTCTTATAGAGGATAGTTCTTTTGTTACAGCTTTAGTTCCAGCTGCTGCTGAAGCATCAACAGACGTCCACCTGGATGTTGAGATGGCAAATATTGTAGCCATTGCCAAAGATGTTGCCGCAGAAGCTGCTACACTTGAAGTAGAGAAACTTGCTCCCAAAGAGGTTCAAGCGTCAACTCTTGTTCTGGCTATAACAGACGCAGACTCAGAAGGTCAGAGCGTTGGTGAAGACGTTACAAAGCCAAGGCATTTCTTCAAGCTGGACCCACTGAAGACGATTGATCATTCAATCAATTATATGCCTCCAGTGCTCGAAGAAGACTTCATTCCAGCAGGATATAATGAAGAGAGATACATTTATGCTGATAATGAGGTAGCCACGCTGATTAACATTGACAATCAGATCAGGGATATAGTGTTCAACACTGAGCTGACAGAAATTGAGAGAAAATACTATCTGGCAGTTCAACTTGGTAAAACTCCTGATCAGATACCGTCTTCCCTTATTCTTCAACAAGATCGACAAGGAGGCAGAACTCCTAAGTATGATGCAGATCTGGCTTACTACCTAGATTATGGTCACAACAAGTCAACCGGTTTTGCTCTAAGGGACTACAACATCCGAGTGTATGATCCTTTTCACCCTACCTTTCTCAATCCGTCAGAGGCAGTTTTGAACAGAGAAGGCTACACACACTTTCCTCTCATAGCAAACAGTAAAGAGAACTTGCAATATGTCAATCCACTTCTACTGTGGAAGAATAAAGGAATTCACGCCGGTGAGCGTCTAACATCTCTCACAGATGTGATCCAGACTGAAGCTAATGCATACTTTGACAGCGTCTGGAATGCCAACTATCAAACTGATAGATATCGCTTTAAATCTATCAGAGATATTCATCATGAAGGTGTTTGAGCTATGATTAATGCTGGGACAAATTACTGTATGGCCGAGGTAAATTGGGCTGAATCATATGTGGGCCATAGATACACTTTCCCGGAGTTAGTTCAAGCTCCTCATTAATTTAGCATAGGCATGCATGACAAGAAGCGTCAGTTTGCCAAGTATTGCCTTAAGAAGCGTCAACTGAGAGTTGGACCTGTTCTCAAGCTCCCACTAATTCGACATCAGATTGAGCAGTGTTTGCGTCAAGAGCTTTACAGACTGTCCATTACTCCTCTTCACTTCAACGCTCATACATCAACCAGTGGCAGTACTTCAATCTCTAGCTTGAATTTTGCTCCAAGCCACTGCGATGAAAACTTTAATATGATGGTGAAGATTATGACTCCCCTATCTCATTTCGACAGAACCTTCACTGCAAATCTCAGACAATGGAACGACTCAGTAATCTACCCCTTTCGAGGATATCCCTTGCTCCCTTCTATCCGAAAATAGGTACTCAGTTACACTACTACAGAAATGACCTATAACAACGGTTTTTTTGGGCCTATGACAGCGGTTTTTAACCGCTGTCATAGGTACCGCTGTCATAGGTCAAAACCATATGACAGCGGTTAAAAAACCGCTGTCATAGGTCACCCTATGACAGCGGTTCTATAGAAACCGCTGTCATAGGGTTAAAAAAAATAATAAAAAACCCTATGACAGCGGTTCCGGCGGAACCGCTGTCATAGGGTCATTTATTTAAAAAAAAAAAATTTAATTTGGACCCTATGACAGCGGTTCCGGCTGAACCCCTGTCATAGGGTGGTTTATTGTTTTTTTTTTAATTTTATTTTATCGTTTACAATGTTACCATGTTGGAATGATACGAAATTCATACGATTATAGAGAAACGGTATTCTGAACAAAACGCAAGATCTTGCGCTCTCGTGATTTTAGCCATCCGAGATCGTTTAAGGCCTCAAATACGCGTTTTATTACAAAATACGTTATTTTGTAATAAAACGCGTATTTGAGGCCTTAAACGATCTCGGATGGCTAAAATCACGAGAGCGCAAGACAAAGTCTTGCGTTTTGTTCAGAATACCGTTTCTCTATGACCGTGTGAATTTCGTATCATTCCGACACCGCAAAATTTCAACCGAGAAATATTTTCATAAATACACAAATATACGTACACCCACACATACACAAATATACATACACCCACACATACACAAATATATGTACACCCACACATACACAAATATACATACACCCATCAACATATACACAAATATACATATACCCATCAACATATACACAAATATACATACACCCATCAACATATACACAAATATACATACACCCATCCACATATATACATACACAAATACACCCATTAACATATACAAAAATATACATACACCCATTAACATATACACAAATATACATACACCGATCCACATATATACATACACAAATATACATACACCCATTAACTTATACACAAATATACATACACCCATCCACATATATACATACACAAATATACATACACTCACATACACAAATACACATACACCCACATATACACAAATATAAATACACCCACACATACACAAATATACATACACCCACACATATATAAATATACATATATATATATAGGGAGAGAAAGAGAAGAGGCTTACGGTCGTGGTGGTGGCGGCGGTGGTGCAGGTATGTGGTGGTGGTTCGGGCGGCGGCGGCGGTGGCGGTGGCGGTAGCGGTGCCGGGCTTTTGGGGGAGAGTAGTGAGAGAGAAGTTGAAATGGATTTTAAATTTTGAAAGTGAGAGAATTAGGGGGGCTGCCTGGTAACCTAGGTAAAAACCCGACCGCCTATGACAGCGGTTCTGGTACGAACCGCTGTCACAGGATTTTTTTAATTTTTTTTTTTGAACAGACACTATGACAGCGGTTCGGGAAGAACCGCTGTCATAGGTCCGAACCGATTAGCACTATGACAGCGGTTCGGGGAGAACCGCTGTCATAAGTTGGCCTATGACAGCGGTTTTGAAAAACCGCTGTCATAGGTCCGAACCGAATAGCCCTATGATAGCATTTTTGAAAAACCGCTGTCATAGGTCCGAACCGAATAGCCCTATCACAGCGGTTTTGCAAAACCGCTGTCATAGGTACGCTGTTATAGGTCATTTCTGTAGTAGTGTTACTATGAGTTTGTCCTCTCATTGCTGGAAAGAAATCAGGGACTGGTTCAAGCTATCTATCCTACCTGGAAGAGTACTATAATTCGTATATACCTGAATCTCAACGTCTTCAACGTCTTCCAACAGACAGGTTGATTGGATTTTCTAGGAATTACTGCCCAGATGCGATTTTCTCTATCTGCCAAGCGTCGTCCAAAATCTTTCCAAATCATGTGCTGGATATCATTGGTCCCATGTACATGAGGGCCATAGATAGCCCAATTCGGACATTCATTCAAGGGACTTGCATCTCTCGTTCCAGATTGACTGAACTTCTGGAAGCTGCTTCAAACTCTTACGCAGATATCGCAAACTGGAACTTTCAATTCAATGATTTCCGCCAAGAGGAGTCAACGCTTGAGGAAGTGCCTGCTAAGATGGATGAAGTGTCTGAACCAACCAAAGTTGCAAGTATTCCAGCGTCTACTGAAGAACAAGTTCAAGTGTCTCCACCAGAAGCAATTCCTGACGGTCCTGAACCAGTTGCTGCTGATATTGCTGCGAATCTTCAAATCGATGTACGCGGTACAATTTTTGATCCGGCATATCAAGCTCCCCTTGACTCACTCAAGCATACATCCAGATTCAAGCGACAGGCTCCTCAAGCGGTTCCATCGGATGTGAGTCAAACTTTTGGACCTTTGCTGAAATCTGTCTTAGAGGAGATGAGCAATCAAGCTACTCAGAATGAAGAATCCTTCCACTGGATTAAGACAGATCTGGCAAAGATTGAATCTCAAACCATAAACGCTCAAATAGGTTATATGAAAAGTTCTGCTCAAGCGGCTGTTGATGAGTGTCGTAGAGAATTTCAAGATATGAATGATGCTACCAACGCTAAGTTTCTCGCAATGCAAGAACACTTCGACAAGCGTTTTGATGATATTACAGCTTCAATATCTCAGATTGCCTCTTAAGTTAGCCTACTCACAGAACATTTTCTGAAGGCTAATGATGGTAATAAGGGGGAAGAGAAACGAAAAGGAGAGAAGAGAAGAGCCTCTGGTTCAAGAGCTCGAGATCCTCCTCCACCGTTGAAGCGTCAGATTATATCTCCTCCTTCTGCGTCTAGACTCCCATCTTGGATAACAACTTATGGAGTAAGTGATTCTGCTGGAGCACCTAGTAGAACGCTAAGAGAACCTCCACTAGCACTATATCCAAATCTACCAATACCTTCTAGAGCACGGCTTGAACAGTTTGACATCCCTCTTCAAAGAACATCTATTCTAGAACGTACAGATTCAAGAATCTTAGTTGAAGAGAGGTAGATGACTGACTTCAACCGAACTTTCAGAATTTGCCTAAGGTATATGGGTATTGATCCGACTGAATGGGACAGACACTTTGTGGCTTTCAAGAAGAGACAAAAGAAAGAAAATAAGCTCATAATCGACAAAGATCATGAAGCGATGATGACTTTGGAAGATAGCCTAACTGAAGCCATTCGAGCTGAAATGCCTAAGCGATACATAGTTAGACCAAGTCGTGAAGACTTCTTGATTTGCATTATCTATATTCTTGTCTCTTATGTAACTTTTGTTTAGTTGTAAAATGCTTGTAATCATTGACATATATATAAAATGCATTTTCAGCTAAAACATCTCGTTGAAGCGTAACTAACATCAACTAACCTTATCTAACCAAAGCTAACTTTCGTTTTGGCCATCTAACTCTTGAACTATAAATGCATTGTTAGGAATTTTATGTTAGATGTTTTGATGATGACAATTAGGATTACTTATTAGACCCCAGAATATGTAAGTTTGATTTTAAATAGAAATCATGTATAAGTTTTGAAGCGTTAGATTTGTAATAGGCTTTATAGGCTTTGTTTTATTTTTATTCTAGATTGTTAGGCTAAGTAGTCTTAGGCTGAGCGTCTGATAATTTCTGAGTGAGTTTATCAGTAGTAAAGTTTGAAGACTCAAGCGCCTGACGTCTGAATGAAGATGAAGTTTCCAAGCGTCCAAATGCCAGCTATATCAAGCGTCACCTTATAGGAGAGAAGTGATTCAAGGATGGATAAGCGTCTATCAATTACTGATTTCACCTGAATTTATTTCTGAGTCCAGAAGGAGTTTAATGCAAATATTCTCAGTGCATTAAGTGCCAACGGGCATTTAATTCAAACGCATTAAATGCTGATCGGAGCATTAAATGTGATAAGCACTTTCAGATGTACGGAGAAGCCACTCTATTGGATTTTCAACTTTCATAGACTGCAGCACCAACTTTTGTGCAGCAGATTTTTAGGAAAAAGGACAAAAGCTGTTCACTCGCGAAAGTGAGAGACACTCGCCTGTGCATGTGTCAAACGGACACTTTACCCAAGAATGCCTATAAATAGGACTTCAACAACAAGCCAAAACAACACGATTAAAAAACAAGCCAAACTGGTGTTGCATTGAAGTCACATACCATAAACTCTCAGAAAAGCCAGAATCTCAAGCAAACATTCTCTTTGCTTTTCTTAAATTCCTGAGACAGTCAACCAAATATCTCAAACATTCTTTTCGGAGAAACCTACACTACTATTGAGATATTCCCAGTTGTTTAAACTTTATCAAAATCAAACAAACCGTTTAGAAAAACCTCATCCAAGCCTCGCGATCTGTGTGAAGTCGAAGTTGGATACTTGCATTGTTTCTGGGTGAAAGAAGCAAGGGGATAAAACTGATTTGTAGCAGAAATCCATGTGATCAAGGAGCTCAAGTCATCAACATCCATCTCTCCCTAATTTGTAGAAGTTTCTGTGTGATTCTTTGAGAATCATTTTAGTGGATTGCCTCCGAGTGTTCAAGGAGAAGAACGACATAATTGGGATTACACCACCCAACGAACCTTACAAATATCGTGCTCTTTACTTTACAGTTATTTTATACTATTTCATTGCATAAATCTGTTAAGTAAAACCTAAGTGAACGCTAAGCAACTAAGGAACCGTTTGTGACGCTAAAACCCTCAAACAAATAAGACTATAAAATCAATTCCGCTGTGCTAACTCTGATCAAAGAACTGAACGCTTAAATCTATTTGGTTTTAGTATTCAAATCTTAAAATCTAAGTTAATTTTCTAAAAACAGTCTTCATTAGACGCTTAAGTCAAGTGTCTATTTTTCAAACGTCCAACGAATTTTTAATACGAATTTTTGAAGTCGAAAAAGACTTCAGAGTCTATTCAACCCCCCCCTTCTAGACCCTTTCGTATGCCACTTGGGACCAACACAAGCTCTAGGAAAGAGTCCGGAGAGACGACATTGCTGCCGCGTATGAATCGAATTTCAAGAAGAATGACATGAATGGTGAGTATGTCATTCTTACAGACATCTGCGCGAAAGTGGTGGAATGTCTGAATGGATTGTTTGATAAGATCTCCAACCTGCATTACAAGATGATGATAGCCATTTTGACCAAGCTGAAGGTCAATTGGGCTCTGTACGTTTTCAATCGCTTCAAAGCAGCAGTGCAGAAGTCGGTTAATCCTAAGCCTTATGGGATTCTTTTAAGTTATTTTCGTAGCGCTAGTGGATATGTTAATTCTGAAGGATCCAAAGTTCCAGCGCTAAATTTCTACGGTAAAAAGATGATTGGCGAACTTCTAAGATCTAAGCGACTCGGTGGTGCAGCAGTCCCCAAAGAAGAACGTGAGCGACTCGCCACTAAAGCGAGGCTTCGTGGTGATGATCAGGAACAAGCGACTTCCTCATCAGATGAACCTAAAAAGTAGGTAGTGGTCAAGCGACCAAAGAGAAAGGCTGCAAAGAAAGACATTGAGCCTTCCAAGCTAGCGAAGAAGCAAAAGAAGAAGAAGAAGAAGGAGACCAAGAAGAAATCTCCCTTTTCCTCTCCTTCTCCAGATTTTGTTTTTGTTCCAGAATTTGAGGAAGAAAAATAAGAGGAAGTGTCACTCACTCGTAAGCACACTCAGCTATCTACTCCAATGGAATCGACAAACGCTCCTTTTGAGATAGAGCTAGCGCTTGAAGAACCAGCGAGTACGGCTCCTCCTACTGAACCTATTGAAGAGCCTGAAGCTATTCTTCCTTCACAAAATTTTGATAGCGATCAGGGTAAGTAGTAGTACATTTGCAAAGTACATTATCCTTTTCTTGTTAGTTATTTTTCTTCTAACGCTAGGTTAAAAATTTTAGCTCTTAGAGAAGCCGATATTCAGTATGTTCTTAATACTTTAGAAGAATGCAATATTCCCATTCATGCTACTCCTTTAACCACTCTCGTTAATCTTGACGATGAAGTTTCTTTGGAGCCTGAGGCACATGAACCATCTGTTCCTGACGCTCAAGCGACTGAGGTCCATGAAAGTCCTTAGGGTAAGCGTTTCTTTCTTTATCTCGTAAATTTCTACTTAGTGGAAATCTTTTCATTGTCTCAAATGCTTGCTTGTTTCAGCTCCAATTGTGGCAGAATCTGTAGTTCCAGCTGTCGCTGAGGCAACCCCTCTCGAGGTTAATATCGAGTTGGACGAGATATGTCAACAGTCATGGATATCGCTAAAGAAATAGATCTAGTCCTCCCGGACGCTGAAATTTTTCCAGCTAAGGAAGCGACTGATGATGCTGAGCGGTCGACAGAAGTGGCTCCTGCTATCCCGACTGAAGAAGTTTTAACTGAAGTGATTCAAATTATTCCCACGTCAATTAGTCCTCCTCCTCCCGTGATTGATTTCTTTCCTAGAGTCTATGATCCAGAGATTGAATATTACTATGCTTGGAAAGAGCATACCACTTATCAAATGGTTGATATGGAGTGTTGGGATCTCGGTACAAACCCCCGGGGACGCCGGCGCAGCGGAAGGTATAATTTAAAAAATAAAGCGGCATCCACAAAATTAGGGCTAGGTAGACATGTTACCATCAGATTCAAAAACTATACTAGAGGAAGTTTTCTCGTGTTTACCTCTTGAAGACCAAAAATCAGCAACGTCTTTTTAATCAACTCCCTACTACACCTCTCCGGATGGATTTTCCCTAGCGCCCTAAGTGTTGTGCCTCTAAGTTTATCCACACCTTAGGTCGTACTCTCGATTATCTCCACCAGTGCTAGCAAAGAGAATATCGAATCTTGGCGTATAAGAAATGGGTAGGAATATATTTTGATGTTCTTCGTACTCAACACATGAGTTGGAAGAAGTTCTTTGTGAAAGAGATGGAGAGAAAAAGAAGAGAGAAAAAGATCACACAACTCTTAGTTGTGATAAGTGAATTAATTAATTAATTCAATATTATATTGATATCTATATATATATATATATATATATAAGGTCACCACAGTCACCTTAACTCACACACACTACACTTATGTATATCTATGTATGGCGTGTGTATGTATGTATGTATATATATATAATTAGATATTTCCTTATATTTGATATTATATCAAATATACCATATCTTATCAAATAAGATCTTTCCATATCTATAATATTTATCCTAACATATATTTATAAGATCTTTCCATATCAATTAGTTACCTAATGAATTAGAATAGATCCTACCAAATATATTATAGGATAGATATATTAAATATATATATATACACACACACATAGACTTGGTGAACAAGATAAAAACCATGTGTATAAAAAATATATATATATATATATTTATTTCCTTTTTCATATATTAATCAATTAGACCACTAATCAATTAACTCGTCTTTCCCAATTTAATATTCCAATATATAATTATAAGACTTTTATAAATTAAGACTACTTAATTAATTTATTCATTTTCCCGATTAATTAATTCCAATTAATTAATCTCTCCATTAATTCACAAAGAATTAACTGGCCAATAGGTACTACACTAAATATTGTGTGTGACCCCTTAGGCTCATTAACAAGCTAGCAATAAGTCCTTTCAAAGGCAAGATTATTAATTATTCATAATAATTAATTATGCATTAGATTAATTTTACCAATTAACCCAAGACACCTATTGGTCATGGTTCGATGTCTAGCAAAGTCGCCACGACTTCGTAGATGTTAGCGATGAAAATGCAAACCTCTCCAGATTTCGATCTTTGTGTGAGTCGAATTCATTCATTTTTTTCCCGTCTAAGAACTAGGGTTTGGCGACGGTCAAAACCCTAATAGCCTCAGAAACTATGACTATGTTCGTTCAACTAATAATCCGGTCTTCTAAGCAGGGATCACCAATCCCTCTTATAAGACAATGCTCTCGCCAGAGACTTTTTGATCATTAGTTTCACTCAACAACATAGGAAATACCGGGTACTCATGACCCTGGATGAATCCCCTCCGACTGTCAATTGTTCCACTGTAACTACCAGACTATACCCAACATACACGCCATATGACTCTCCTGAAGTGCACGTGCATATCAGGATTCCAAGTTCGACAGCACCAACGAGGAATCCTTATAGGGCTGTTCAATCCCATACCAAAGTATGGATCTCCATGCATGTATTGGCTATAATAGCCATCGACAATGGAATGCGTCGACCTCTTGGGAGAGTTACACACACAAACAAGTCTTGACGAGGCTAGTGATATCCCACATCTCACAGCCTCTATGACTTGGAACAATATTTAAGATTACGGTCTTTGAGAGCATTCCATATGTTTTCCCTGACCTCTCCCCTAACTATATGTAACCCATGGGATCTTTATCTATACTAACACTAGTTATAACAATAAAGAAGCATTTTGTAATAGGTTTGATATAATCTAAATGATAAGACTGATACAGTGTTAATGTTCAAGCCAATAGATGGCTCGATGGGCACATAACACTTTTATGGAGCAGACTTTTCAAAACACTTTCCATGCCTCTTTTCTTTCAAGGGTCAAAAAGTTTGAAGTTTTCGAGAATCTTATAGATCTTGGTCTTTCTACCAAGAAGCGTCTAAAATCAAAATTGGAATATATTCGACGTCCAGCGGTCAATTATTCTGAGTGTTTCAACCGTTTTGGCCATTCAAATGAAGCGTTCTATCCTCCGCACCATAACAAGATAGTGATTAGAAATCTCAATATCACTGGTTGGCTCCGAGACCCCGATGAGGAAATGTTAAATAAGATTGGGGATTCATCAAAGCCAAAATTTGTTCGCTCGCCCCAGAACGCTGAATCTTCAAGACCCCTCAAATTATGGAAAGGTAAGGGACCAGTTGTTGCTATGCATCCCAATCCAATCAACTCATGGGTAGAAGATAAAGCTCGAGAATATCTTGCTAGATTATGGGCAGAAGATTATGAGAGGGACTTAGACCGGTTTGAGAAATATCTCGCTTTCGAGAAAGACAAAGGCAAAGCTGCTAAGCTAGGCAAGCAATGGATATTGGATACTGGTCAATGGGCTAAAGAGTTTGTTTTGCACTTTTACTCACTTGAAGAATTGGTGAGATATCCATTTCTATTTAATTTTGGAGTTGAATACAGGCATTGAGGTTTTGCCGTATTCTTGCTCGAGCAGCACTGATCTTTTGTTGGCAATATTAGTCATCTACCATACTTTAGGCAAGGTATGGAGTGCTTCATTCGCAATCAGCTCGAGTTAGTCATTCAGGGTGGATGCTACGTATTTCATGAGCACCAGAATTTTGTTCAGTGAGTTCACCTTGATTTGAATGAGGATGCATCTTTAAGCAAGCGAGATGCACTCCCAGTGCCAACTGAAGTGCACATGCATTTAACTTATGAGCACGCGGAAGAATATCATACGGGTAGAGCTGTTCTGGACAACGCTCAAGCACTGGATATCACGTTCAATGACCTTTTTGGTCTAGACGCTTTCAAAGCCTACTCTGTTCTTCCAAGTATTTTCTGTGAGCATAATATCCGAGTGGCCAAAATCAAATCATTAATTCGGTCAGTCGATCAAGAAGCTGCTCAGGCCCTTATGCCGTTTTTGATGGACTATTTTAATTCTTACACTTTTGGAGTAATTCTGCTGGAGAATGCTGACTTAGCGTTAAGTACTGAAGAGTGCGAATATGCTATTTTTATATTCCAAAGACAAACCTGATTAGTTCAAGGCATGTTCTGGAAGCGATTGGGTTACTCTGGGTCATTGTTGTTCCAAGGCCTTCTCTTGTGAAAATCACAGAGGTTCAAGTGGATGGAACTCTTCCTGTTGACGCTGAGGTGCCAGAAGCTGCAATGCAAGATGCCTCAAGCGCTCCAGTCGAAGAGATCCCCTTTGAAATTGAAGTTGCCCAGATTGATGCTGCAACTCAATGTTTGAATCAAGCGATTTAAGAAGTCACTAAGGACCCTGAGGAACCATTTATCCTAGATAAATCTAAAGTCAAAGCTGCAGTCTCAAGCTGTTATGGATTAATTCCATCTCCTGAGCGCTCCTCCTCCTCATCCTCTGACTCTGATTCTGACAGTGGCCAAGAAGCGAAAGACTTCATAAAGGCAGTTAGGAACTCTCTTCTAAACATTGAAGGTTCCTGTTCTAAAATGATACAGAATGATGAGCTTCGCATTAGACTTTCTTCAGATACTAGAAGTTGAGACAAAGCTAGTTCAGCGGCCAAAAGTACTGAAACTGTGCTTGATCAGATGTGCCCTTTAATTGAAGGTTTGTCTGCCACTTTCAATTATTCGCTCGCTCAGAATGCTTCAGCCGATACAGAGTGACACAATCAGTCAGATTCAGTCGGCCAATCTATCGCTGGGCAAGTTGCTCTTCTTATGGAAGAAGTGAAGTTACTACGGCTGGACATGAATGAAATCAAGAAAACCCTTACTGATGTCAAGAAAGGGGAAAAAGGGAAAAGGCCAGTCCAAGAGCGCCCCAAGTTCTGAAGACAGTCACTTGGAAGAGCTCCAGAATACAATTTCATCCATCCAGCAGGCCATCCTTAAAAAACGCAAGCCGGGTTTCTACAAAGGTTTCCCTATACCTGATTTCTCTGTGGAACTTTTGGAAGAGTTAGGCATTCCGCCCTTTGCTGTTTTTTTTCCAAAACATCCAAATCTGCGCCAAACTCCAGTCACAAGGACTTATGAGATCTTTGAAGACTTGTTATGTCAACGAGCTATTCTCTGGAACAAGCGTCTTCATAGCTTTGAAGAATTGGTTGAAAGTATGGGAAGAATACAATTTGCCAATGAGACGCGTAGGAGGATGGTGAAAGCCAACAACAGGCTATGGAAGTTAGCTCAAATGTTGTTTAAGCAAGAGCAAAATGATGCTAGTTAGAAAGACATTATCAAATCTAAGCCTTCCCCAGGAAACAAAAGAAAGCGCTAGATTTTATTGCTTTATTTTCTCTTTAAGCGCTTTATGAATGTTTTTGCTTTTCCCTTTAACACATTGTACTTATATGATTTATCTGAATGAATGAGTTTGTTGAAACATCTTGTGTCTCGCAATATGTACTAACTTATAGCAAACTCCTCTAACTATTTGAACGCTAGCTTTATATAAACTTTGTCAATTTTTCTAGTTCTTGGACTATAAAAGAGTTAAGGTCTTGACATCATCAGAAAGGGGTAAATTGTTAGCAAAATTTCATGTTAGATGTTTTGATGATGACAAGATAGGTTTCATGTTAGATCCCAAAGACTATGTAAGTTTATCTTTCTTAGAATATGTTTAAGCGTTTAACAAGTTATCGAGTTGTAATTTTCAGACTAGGCTTGTAATTTTTTATCTTTGTAGATTTTAGACTAATTATTGAATACTAAGTCGCTGATAGAATTCTAGGTGAGTCTGCCAGAGATGAAGTTGAAGATTAGTGTATCAAGCCAAGCGAAGCTGGAGATTTTTTCTTAATTTGCAATCCGCATACATTGACTTTTATGAAAATAAAAAGAAAATAAGACAGTGAAACGTATATTATGTACTGTTATTTTGTTTTTTTGTTGATATATTTATGTTTGCTTTTGATGCATATTGTTTGCATATTACTTCAGGCAAACAAGAGATTTCTAGACTGTTTGTCCCAAGTGGCATACAAAAGGGTCTAGACCGGGGGGGGGGGGGAGTTGAATAGATCCTGAAGTCTTTTTCGACTTCAAAAAGATTCGTATTAAAATTTGTTGGACTCTTGAAAAGTAGGCGCTTGACTTGAGCGTCTATTGAAGACTATTTTTAGAAAGTTAACTTAGACTTCAAGATTTGAATACTATAACCAGATCGGTTTAAGCGTTCAGTTCTTTAATCAGTGTTAGCACAGCGGAATGATTTTGTAGTCTTCTTATTTGAAAGCGTTTAGCGTCACAGAAGGTATTTTAGTTGCTTAGCGTTCAATTGAGTTCTTTTTAACAGATTTATGCAATAATATGATAATAAACAAATTGACTGTAAAGTAAGGAACACAATATTTGTAAGGTTTGTTGGGTGGTGTAATCCCACCTACGTCCTTATTATCCTTAAACACTTGGAGGCAATCCACTAAAATGATTCTCAAAGAATCACACAGAATCTTCTACAAATTAGGGAGAGATGGATGTCGATGACTTGAGCTCCTTGATCACAAAGATTTCTGCTCCAAGACACTTCTATCCTCTTGCTTCTTTCAGTCAGAAATAGTGCAAGTATCCAACTTTGACTTCACACAGATCGCGAGGCTTGGATGGGGTTTTTCTAAATGGTTTGTTTGATTTTGATAAAGTTCAAACAATTGGAAATATCTCAATAGTAATGTAGGTTTCTCCAAAAAGAAGGTTTGAGATATTGGTTAACTGTCTCAAGATTTTAAGAAAAGTAAAGAGAATGTTTGCTTGAATATTCTGGCTTTTCTGAGAGTTTAAGGAATGAGACTTCAATGCAACAGTAATTTAGCTTGGAATCAATCGTATGTTTAGCTTGTTGTTGAAGTTCTATTTATAGGCATTCTTAGAAAAAGTGTCCGTTTGACACATGCACATGCGCGTGTCTGTCACTTCCTCGATTGAACAACTTTTGTCCTTTTTCCTGAAAATCAGCTGCACAAAAGTTGGTGCTACAGTCTGTGAATAGTTGACAGTCCAATAGGGTGGCTTCTCCGTACGTTCGAAAAAGCTTATCACATTTAATGCTCTTATCAGCATTTAATGTATTTGAATTAAATGCCCTTTGACACTGAATGCACTGAGAATATTTGCATCAAACTCCTTCTGGATTTAGAAATAAATTCAAGTGAAATCAGTCATTGATAGACGCTCATTCATCCTTGAGTTACTTCTGTCCTATAAGTGACGCTTGATATAGCTGGTCGTTTGGACGCTTGGAATCTTTATCTACATTTAGACTTCAGGCGCTTGAGTCTTTAAACTTAACTACTAATAAACTCACTCAGAAAATATCAGACGCTCAGTCTAAGAATACTTAGCCTAACACTCTAGAATAAAAAATAAAACAAAGCCTATAAAGCCTATTACAATTCTAACGCTTAAAGCTTATACAATATTTCTTCTAAAATCAATACTTACATATTTTGGGGTCTAACAAGTAATCCTCATTGTCATCATTAAAACATCTAACCTGAAATTCCTAACAATTTTCCCCTTTTTGGTCATAGCAATACTTACTCTTTTATAGTTCATGAGTTAGATAGACAAAATAAAAGTTAGCTTTGATTAGTTAAAGTTAGTTAAGCTTCAACGAGGTGTTTCAGCTGAAAAAAATGCATTTTTATTTATATCAATGATTACAAGCATTTTTACAACTAAAAAGAATTACATTAGGTCTAACTGTGTATCGCTTGGACATTTCAACTCGGATAGCTTCAGTTATGTTATCTTCCAAAGTCATCATCGCTTCATGATCTTTGTCAATTACGAGCTTATTTTCTTCCTTTTGTCTCTTCTTGAAAGCAGTAAAGTGTTTGTCCCATTTAGTCGGATCACTACCAATATACCTTAGGCAAATTTTGAAAGTTCGGCTGAAGTCATTCATCTGCCTCTCTTCAGCTAAAATTCTTGGATCGATAGGTTTTGGAATAGATGCTCTTTGAAGAGGGATGTCAAACTGTCCAAGCCTTGCTCGAGAAGGTACTGGTAGATTTGGATACAGTGCTATTGGAGGTTCTCTTAGCGTTCTACTAGGCGCTCCAGCAGAATCACTTACTCCATAAGCAGTTATCCAAGATGGGAGATAATATCTTTGCGCAAAGGGAAGAGATATTATTAGTTGACGCTTCGGCGGTGGAGGAGGATCTTGAGCTCTTGAACTGGATGTTCTCCTCTTCTCCCCTTTTCCTTTCTCTTTCCCCTTATTGCCATCATCAGCCTTTGAGAAATGTTTTGTGAGTAGGCTGACCTGATTAGCAATCTGAGACATGGAATGAGTAAGATCATCCATACGCTTGTCGAAATGTTCCTACATTGCGAGTAGCTTGGCGCTGGTAGCATCATTCAGTGTAGTCTCTAAGTTCTCTAGGCGCTTGTCAAAGTGTTCTTTCATGGCTAGTTGGTTGGCCCGAGTAGCATCATTCATTTCTTGAAATTCTCTGCGACACTCACCAACAACTGCTTGAGCAGAACCGCGCATATGAGCAATTTGGGCGCTCATAGTGTGAGATTCAATCTTTGCCAAATCGGTTTTAATCCAATGGAGGGCTTCTTCATTCTGAGTAGCATGATTGCTCACTTCCTCCAAAACGGATTTTAGCAAAGGTCCAAAAGCTTGACTCACATCTGATGAAGCCGCTTGAGTAGCCTATTTAGATGTATGCTTGAGTGAGTTAATGGGAGCTTGATATGTAGGATCAAAAATTGTGCCACGTATATCGAGTTGAAGATCCTCATCCATATCAGAAACAACTTGTTCAGAAGCATCAGGATTATCCTCCGGTTGAGAAGCTTGAACATGTTCTTCAGCAGACGCTGGAATACTTGCAACTTCTGCTGGTGCAGACTCTTCAACCAACTTAGCAGGCGCTTCCTCAAGTGCAGGCTCCGCTTGGCGAAAGTCATCGAATTGGAAGTTCCAATTGGCTATATCTGCAAAGGAATATGAAGCAGCTTCCAGAAGTTCAGTCAGATGCTGAAGAGGAATGCAAGTACCTTGAATACATGTGCGAATTGGACTATCTATGTCCCTGATGTACATGGGACCAATGATATCTAGCACAGGATTCGGAAAGACTTTGGACGGCGCTCGACAAATGGAAAAGATTGCATCGGAGCAGTAATTCCTGGAAAATCCAATCAGCCTATCGGATGGAAGAGATTTGAGTCATTGAGATTCAGGTACATAAGCAGCGTAGTACTCTTCCAGGTAGGGATAGATAGCTTGAGCCAGTCCCTTATTCCTTTCCAGCAATAAGAGGACAAACTCATAGTGATTGAGTACCTCTTTGCGGATAGAAGGGAGCAATGGATATCCTCGAAAGGGATTGATTACTGAGCCATTCCATTGTCTAAGATTAGCAGTGAAGATTCTATCGAAATGAGAGAGAGGAGTCATAATCTTCACCATCATATTAAAGTTATCTTTGCAGTGGCTTGGAGAGAAGTTCAAGCTGGATGCTGAAATACTGCCACTGGTAGATGTTTGAGTGTTGAAGCGAAGAGGAGTTGTGGATAGTCTGTGAAGCTCTTGATGCAAACACTGCTCAATCTGATGATGAATTATTGGGAGCTTGAGAACACGCCCAACTCTCTGTTGACGCTTCTGACGAATTTACGCTTCTTGTCATGCATGCCTATGCCAAAAAGGTGGGGAGTTGCAACTAACTCTGGGAAAGTGTATTTATGTCCCACATACGCTTCAACCTAATTTACCTTGGCCAAATAGTAGTCTGTTCCAGCATTGACCATACCTCGAACGCCTTCATGGTGGATATCTCTGATAGATTCAAAGCGATATCTATCAGTCTGATAGCTAGCATTCCAGACGCTGTCAAAGTATGCATCAGCTTCTGATTGAATCACATCAGATAGAGATGCTAGACGCTCATTGGCATGAATTCCTTTATTCTTCCATAGTCGCAATGGATTGACAGAATTCCTGTTCTCGATACTTTTTGCTATGTGAGGAGAATGTGTGTAGCCTTCTCTGTTTAAGACAGCCTCTGAAGGATTGAGAAAAGTAGGGCATAGAGGATCATAAACTCTAATGTTGTAGTCTCTTAGAGCGAAATCGGTTGACTTGCTGTGCCCATAGTCTAGGTACTACGCCAGATCCGCATCACATTTAGGAGTTCTACCACCTTGTCTGTCTTGTTGAAGGATAAGAGAAGAAGGTATCTGACCAGGAGTTTTACCAAGTTGAACAGCCAAATAGTATTTCCTCCTTATTTTTGTTAACTCAGTGTTGAACACTATATCCCTGATATTTTGGTCAATGTCAATCAGCAGGGCAATCTCATTCTCCGCAATGATGTATCATTCTTCATTGTATCCTGCGGGGATGAAATCTTCTTCAAGCGTTGGAGGCATATAATTGATTGAATGATCAATCGTCTTCAGTGTATCCAGCTTGAAAAAGTGTCTTGACTTTGTAACTTCCACAGCAGCGCTCTGACCTTCTGAGCGTGCCTCACTTATGACCTCTGAAGAATGTAATGGTTGGACCCCTTCCATCGTAGGTTCCTGGGCATCCACTGCAATGCTTGTTGCAACGTCTTTGGCAATAGCCACCACTTCTTCTAAATCAACATCCAGGTGGACGTCGACGGGTGTTTGAACAACAGCTGGAACTAAACCTGTAGCACAAGAATTATCCTCTATAAGAGAAGGATCTTCTACAGATGTAGGAATAGAAATGTTGCGGGAAGAAATAAACTTACCCTGAGAGCTTATCTCAACAGCAGCTTGAGCTCTTGGCTCAACCGTCTCAGGCTCTTCAGGAACAGGAGCAGCTTGACGCTTGCTTGTCCTGGAACGCTTGAAGATCTTCTTTACGTTGACTCCTTCAACGAGTTTAAGTGTTTGAGCGGGAGGAGCAGAAGCTTGTTCCTCAAAGTCTATTTGTTTGATTATACCTTCCAGCTTCCTCCTCTTCATCAGAGGGATCTTGTCCTCTGCATCCTCATCAGTTTCCTCATCATCCTTTTGAGGAGAAGGAATAACTTGAGGCTTGTGCTTTCTGGGAGCCCCCTTCTTTGTAACAGCCGAACGCTTCACGGCTTCCACTTGAGCAGGACGTTCAGCCTCTTCATTAGACGTTTCACGTACTTCTAGACGCTGAGACAGTGGTCTAGCAGCACCACCAACTTTAGGAGGATTGAAGAGATTGTTCAGAATTCTTCTTCCCAGCAACTTGGCCTTATTCAGAGGATGACCAGACGAGTAGATACACTCTGATCGATATAGTAGGTCACTCAAAACTCACTCCAGTTGATCTTGATGTTGAGAAGTATCGCCGTCATCATCTGAAATTGCATTGGGTTGACCTTATCAAAAATACCCACTTTGCATTGTATGATTTTGCTGCAGAAATCAGCCATCAGTCGGTATTTAGACACTAATTCTTTCTTTTCAAAGTGTTGTTTGTGTGGTACACCGTCATAAGCACTCATAGTAGTCCATGCTTCTTTGATTTGTTCCAGAGTAACACAATCCAATGCCTCACCCTCATTTGGAAGATTAAAGTTCTTGGCAATGGAAGTAGTAGACAATACAAATTCCTTTGGTGACTCCTTCTTGGATAGAGGAATGAGACAAGAGATAGACTTCTTATCCTTGGAGATTTGACAGTTTTCCAAAAGGTGTCGACTTCCATCGAAAATAGATAGGAGTATTGAGTTAAGAATGTTTTAAGCCCAGCCTTGGTTACGAGACCCATCATGTCTGTCAGGTTAATCTGAGGTTGTTCATACAGAAATTTCCAGTCGAAAACAAGGCCTTCAGTGACCTTGATGGTAGGCTCGGCAGAAGTAGCAGAAGATTTCTTTGGTTCTTTTTTTAGTGAAAGAGATGAACTGAGATTTTTCTTTTTGAAGAAGAGAGAGAGATAGTAATTTTGCAGATAACTTTGAGTAAGAGTGAATAATTTTTCTGCAGAAATTTTGTTTTAAATGACACAGTAAAGGAATTTTTGAAACTTGTGTTCTCTCTTCTTAGTAGGATTTAGACACGTGTAAAGTTGTTTAATCTCAGCCATGAAAATTTTAACTGCGGACGCAAGTTTTGAGCAAGAGAGGGAAGTTACATTTGGTAACTCCTATATATAAAGATTTGAAGTTTTTAAAATGTTCGGCATTTTCAGAGTGTAATGTACGCGCATGATGGTATACTGACACGTACCCAGACATGTACTAACTCTGAACCGTCATTTTGAAAAGTATTGATTACCCGCCAGTTTGATGTGATAGAAGCGTGTAGATAGAGTACAAAATAGATTTTTGAGTCTATCCACTTCTTAAAGAAGCGTGTAAAATTTATGCATGAGTTTTATAAATAATTTTATATTAAGTGTTGAGTGAAATATGTTCAACGCTTAACACATATCATTTGTAAAATTTATATTGACGCTTGAGATCAAAATCTTTTTATAATTGAGCGTCCAACATATTATGCATAAATAATTTTGAGCATTGATGATCATGCATATGAAAGTTTTTTATCATTGACGCTTACAGTTATGTTCAAGTATAATTTTAAGGTTCCCCCTAAATTTGTTAACTTGTAACAACTTTTCAAAGATCTTTTGGACATTAATAAAGCGGATTCCCCCTAAATTATATATCTAATAAAATCTGATGCAGAAAATGATTAAGCATTTAAATCGATTATACCTAATTCACTTCTCAAAGTAAGAAAACGTTGTTGATTGAGAGCTTTGGTGAAGATATCTGCCAATTGTTTGTCAGTTCCAATAAAGTGCATGGAGATATCTTTCTTTTGAACATGGTCACGAAGAAAATGGTATCTAATGTCAATATGTTTGGTTCTGGAATGAGGAACAGGGTTCTGAGTCATGGCTAGAGCGCTTTGGTTATCACAATGAATGGGGGTTGGACCTAGGATTATACCATAATCTCTAAGTTGTTGCCTCATCCACAACACTTGTGCACAACAACTTCCTGCAGCTACATACTCAGCTTCGGATGTAGATGTAGCTATGGATTGTTGTTTTTTACTATGCCATTAAACTAACCTATCACCTAGAAATTGACATGTACCACTAGTACTCTTACGATCTATTTTGCAACCTGCAAAATCTGTATCTGAGTAACCAATTAGTTCAAAAGGAGAGTCCCTTGGATACCATAAGCCCACATTTTGTATGCCTTTTAGGTATTTAAGGATCTTCTTGGCAGCAATTAAGTGTGACTCTTTAGGATTAGCTTGAAATCGTGCACACATGCATACCGAAAACATAATATCAGGTCAACTAGCAGTAACATAAAGAAGTGATCCAATGATACCTCTATAATTAGTGATATCAACCTTTTTCCCACTTTCATCTTTATCTAACTTAAGCGTTTGGCTCATTGGAATTTTTTAAAATAATGCATTTTCCATACCAAATTTCTTAATCATATCACGTGTATATTTAGTTTGGAAAATAAATATGCCATTAGAGAATAGTTTAACTTGTAGTCCTAAGAAGAATGTTAATTCACCCATCATGCTCATTTCAAATTGTTCTTGCATCATTTTTGAAAATTTCTCACACAAAAGCTTGTTAGTAGAACCAAATATAATATCATCAACATAAATTTGGACTAAGAGGATATCTTCATCATTGGTAATTTTAAATAACGTTGTATCAACGCTGCTTTTTGAAAAGCTTTTACTAAGAAGAAAAATAGAGAGATTGCCATACCATGCTCGGGGTGCTTGCTTAAGCCCATAAAGTGCTTTATCCAGCTTGTAAACCATACCCTTACCATGGTTGTTGATGAATCCTGGTGGTTGCTCCACATATACCTCATCTTGGAGTTTACCATTCAGGAAGGCATTCTTCACATCCATCTGATACACCGTAAACTTGTTAAACGCTGCATACGCTAGAATTATGCGGATTGCTTCAAGACGGGCTACAGGAGCATATGTTTCATCAAAGTTAATACCCTCTTCTTGGCAATATCCTTTAGCTACAAGTCTGGCCTTGTTCCTTATCACAGTGCCATTCTCATCCATCTTGTTTCTATAGACCCATCTAGTTCCAATAACTCCTTGGTGAGTTTGTCTTGGTACTAGCGTCCAAATCTTACTACGCTCAAATTGATTAAGCTTTTCTTGCATGGCTTCAATCCAACTTGGATCGCTTAGCGCTTCATCCACTTTCTTAGACTCCATTTGAGATAAGAAACTAGCAAACATGGCCTCATTAAACGTAGCGGCTCCAGTCCTAACAGGCGCTTCAATATCTCCAATAATCTGCTCAGGTGGATGATCACGCAGCCATAGTCTATCTGGTTGGAAGAGGTTGAGAGGTTGAACAGGCGCTTGACGATCAGACGCTTGATTACCCTCTTGCGTAAGCGCTTCAAGTTCATAGATCCTTGTTTGCTCTTGATGATCACTCTCTTCATGATCATCCGCAGATCTTGCATTGTTATCTGAAATAACCTCACGAGTAATCTTAGGAGGTGGCATTGAGATCTCATCATCGTCATCACTATCATCATCAATGGTAATCTTAGACGCTTGATGACATAGATCTTCAACTCCTACATCATTCACATTAACCTTACTCGGTTCTTGGTTAACATCATCAAAAACAACATGAATAGATTCCTCAACCTTCGATTTGATCTTGTTTATGATGCAAAAATTCTTTCTATTCTTGGTGTAGCCTAGAAAGATTCCCTCATCCGCTTTAGGATCAAATGTCTTTAGGATTTGCGACCCATTATTATGGATAAAACATTTAGAACCAAAGACATGAAAGTATGAAACATTTGGCTTACGTCCCTTCCATAGCTCATATGGAGTTTTCCCATGCTGTTTGTTGATCATACACCAGTTTTGAGTGTAACAAGCAGTGTTGATCGCTTCGGCCCAAAACCGAGGAGCAATCTTGGACTCTGCTAACATCGTCCTAGCGTCTTCCTTGAGCGTTCTGTTCCGGCGCTCAACAACACCATTCTGTTGGGGAGTTCTGGGATCTGAATACTCATGATGTATTCCATTCTCTGCACAGAACTTCTTACCAACCTTGTTAGTAAACTCAGTACCGTGATCGCTTCTTATTCTTGCAACCTTAAGATTTTTCAATGTTTGAAGTTGTCGAATAAGCGTTGTTAACTTGTCACATGTTTCATCTTTAGATGAAAGAAATTCCACCTAAGTAAATCGAGAGAAATCATCTACTATTACCAAAGTATACATTTTACTGCTCACACATTCTCTGCACAGAACTTCTTACCAACCTTGTTAGTAAACTCAGTACCGTGATCGCTTCTTATTCTTGCAACCTTAAGATTTTTCAATGTTTGAAGTTGTCGAATAAGCGCTGTTAACTTGTCACATGTTTCATCTTTGGATGAAAGAAATTCCACCCAAGTAAATCGAGAGAAATCATCTACTATTACCAAAGTATACATTTTACTGCTCACACTGATCATTTGAATAGATCCAAACAGATCCATGCGAAGTAGTTCAAGTATTCTAGAGGTAGATAGATGAGGTTTTCTCTTGAAAGATGATTTAACTTGTTTTCCCATTTGACAAGCATCACAAAGGCAATCCTTGTGAAATGGTCCTTTTGGTAATTCCTCTACAAGATTTGGATTTATAAGCTGAGAGATTGTCTTAAATTTGAGGTGATTCATTTTTCTGTGTCATAACCAACCTGTTTTAGATTCATTTTTAGCAACAAAGCATGTTGGGTTGTTAACAAGTGTTGAACTCCAATCTACCAAATATACGTTGTTTGTTCTTTTACCTATCAATTTAGTAGACTTAGTCTTAGCGTCATTTATATAGCAACAGTCGCTTGAGAATATGAGTTCAAAGCCTTTATCACAAAATTGACTTATGCTTAATAAATTGTGCTTCAGACCCTCAACATAATAAACATCACTTATCACGATGTTTTCCCTATGCACAGTACCTATAACTTTGGTTTTACCTTTGGAGTTGTCACCAAATACAACCTGAGGACCATTGGCAGCTCAATAGTTGATCAGAAGATCCTTGGAACTAGTCATGTGCCTTGACGATCCACTATCGAAGTACCAAACAGATGTATCGGCTCTAGCTCTAGGTACCTGCAATCAAAAGGGAAGTTCTATTTCTGTTTAGGTACCTATTGTTGCTTGGGTCCTTTTTCATTAGTAGCATTGTTAGTTTGAATTAGAACTTTAGGAACCCATATTTGCCTAGTCTTCATTGTAGGAATACTGGCCTTCTTGGGTTTCACATTGTGTTGTGTGTGTTGTTTGGGTGTATAAAAATATCCTCGATTATAATAGTAATCATAATCATAGTAATAATCATAATCATCATAGTATTGATAATATGATCTTGACTGCCTTGGATATTGACGCTGGTATTTCCTTGGCACTGGCTTGGGTACCACTTTTGGTGCTGGACGCTTAGCACTTGATTCATAGTGGTCAGGTTTATCCATAGCCTTTTAAGCGTTTGGATGAACCTGTCTTTGTGAATCATTTGCCTTTGCTTTACCCTTTCCTGAGTCAGATTTGACTTTCTCATTTGATCTCGTACCATTGTCGCTTGGTTCATTCCGTGTTTTACTTAGTGAACCTTCTTCAACAAATTGAACACCTTTCCCTTTGTTGTTTGCCGTAACCGTAGATTTATTTGGTTGTTTACCGAATTTATTGCATCCTAAACCGGTCTTTTCACCAAATATTCTGGTTACCTCAGTCACATTGTCTAGCTTTCTTGACGCTTTAGATAATGATGAGATGAGCTGTTCTGATTTAACAGGTCTAGCAATCAGCTCAACTTCTCTCTTGACTATTATATCAAGATCACTTTTCAACTGGATTATTTCACTCTCAAGCGATTGGTTTTTCTCAATGCATTGTTGCTGAACTTGCAACTCTGCTTTGAGCGTTACTTTATTACTTGTGAGCGATGAAATGATATGAAAGTGATTCTGATATAATTTGGCGGCATCTTTACAATCATTATAATATTCTTTAACTTTGTCAAGTAATTCATCATATGAGAGAGGAAGAGATAATTCAGTGTTTACCTCAGGGGACGCTTCATCATCTCTGGCCATGAGACAGATAAGAGCTGAGTCATCCACTGGATCGTCATCATCACTACTCTCCTCTGATGATTCCAAATCTTCAGGTGCGAATGCTGGTTCTGATTTCGCTAGCAACCCTTGTTGACGAAGGTTGCTCCTGAATTGGTTTCTATCCACGTAATCCTGCCTTGAGGGCTTAGATACGTTTGGATAAGGGCAATTTACCTGGTAGTGCCCTAGTTTCCACGTAATCTTTTGTTCATTTGTTAACCTTGCATTGTGTGATTTTGAGACCGCTGGAGATGAAAGATTTTGCTAATTAGACGCTTGGTATTGAATAGGCGCTGAAGGAGAAGTTGCAAAATATTGAGGCGCTTTATACTGTTGTTGTACTGGAGCCGGCGCTTGATATGAACTTTGTCCTTGATGTTTAGGACTATTTCCTTTCTTTTCATATCTCAAGAACTTTCTGAATCTATTCAGAGGCGCTAGTTCCTCATCTTCACTAATATCTGAAACTTTTCCTTTGTTGCCCGATTTACCCTTGATTGATGCTATGAGCGCTCCAGACTCAATTACCGGACTACTCACAACATCACTATCTAAATTCAACTCAAACTCAAATGCTTTGAGCTCTTAAAAGACGTCTTCTGGACTTAAAAGATCCAACATATTAGATTCTCTCATCGCTGTTGTCTTCATCAAAAATCTACTTGGGAGACTTCTGAAAATCTTAACCACCATTTCTCGATTCTGTAGATCCATTCCCAAAGATGTTAATTCTGTAGTAAGAACTGTGAATCTTATATCCAATTGTTCTAAAGTTTAATTGGGCAACATCTTGAAATTGTTAAACCTTTCCTTGGCAATGGAAAGTTTGTTCTCTTTAATTTGAGCTGAACCACCACAAATTATGGCTAACTTATCCCAGATTTCCTTAGTAGTGTTGCATGACTTAATCTTGTTGAATAAGTTGTCATTATCACCGATAGCTGTATATTGAGCATTACGACCAACGTTGTCCAAATTTGCTCTTCGACGCTCATCTGGAGACCATTCTTGTTTTGGCTTTTCCACGTAACCATCCGGAGTGTCTTCCGTGGCTCCAAGCGCTCTAGTGATAACCTTATATATTTTGATTGGCCCATTTGAAATAATATCGCACATGTCATCATCACATGAACAGAGATATGTAAATGCTTTGACTTTCCATGTGTCATAGTTTGACTCAGTCAGTTTCGGGACTTTAGCGAATGCCATAAAGAAAATTTAAAGCAACTAAATTTGAAAAAGGATCTAAACAAGCTGTTATGCTTGGAAATTTTAAAATTTCGACTTTAACCGCTCTGATACCACTTGTTGGTCCCAAGTGGTATACGAAAGGGTCTAGAAGGGGGGGGGGGAGTTGAATAGACCCTGAAGTCTTTTTCGACTTCAAAAAGATTTGTATTAAAACTCGTTGGACGTGTGAAAAGTAGGCGCTTGACTTGAGCATCTATTGAAGACTGTTTTTAGAAAGTTAACTTAGATTTCAAGATTTGAATACTATAACCAGATAGGTTTAAGCGTTCAGTTCTTTAATCAGTGTTAGCACAGAGGAATGATTTTATAGTCTTCTTGTCACAGAAGGTATTTTAGTTGCTTAGCGTTCAATTGAGCTCTCCTTAACAGATTTATACAATAATATGACAATAAAGAAATTAACTGTAAAGTAAGGAACACAACATTTGTAAGGTTCATTGGGTGGTGTAATCCCAACTACGTCCTTCTTCTCCTTGAACACTTGTAGGCAATCCACTAAAATGATTCTCAAAGAATCACACAGAATCTTCGACAAATTAGGGAGAGATGGATGTCGATGACTTAAGCTCCTTGATCACACAGATTTCTGCTCCAAGACACTTCTATCCTCTTGCTTCTTTCACTCAGAAATAATGCAAGTATCCAACTTCGACTTCACACCAATTGCGAGGCTTGGATGAGGTTTTTCTAAACGGTTTGTTTGATTTTGATAAAGTTCAAACAATTGGGAATAGCTCAATAGTAATGTAGGTTTCTCCGAAAAGAAAGTTTGAGATATTGGTTGACTGTCTCAGGAATTTAAGAAAAGCAAAGAGAATGTTTGCTTGAATATTCTGGCTTTTCTGAGAGTTTAAGGAATGAGACTTCAATGCAACAGCAATTTGGCTTGGAATCAATCGTATGTTTGGCTTGTTGTTGAAGTTCTATTTATAGGCATTCTTGGAAAAAGTGTCCGTTTGACACATGCACAGATGCGTGTCTCTCACTTCCGCGAGTGAACAACTTTTGTCCTTTTTCCTGAAAATCTGCTGCACAAAAGTTGGTGCTGTAGTCTGTGAATAGTTGACAGTCCAATAGGGTGGCTTCTCCGTACGTTCGAAAGAGCTTATCACATTTAATGCTCTTATCAGCATTTAATGCATTTGAGTTAAATCCCGTTGACACTTAATGCACTGAGAATATTTGCATTAAACTCCTTCTGGATTTAGAAATAAATTCAGGTGAAATCAGTCATTGATAGACGTTCATTCATCCTTGAGTTACTTTTGTCCAATAAATGACGCTTGATATAACTGGTCGTTTGGACGCTTGGAATCTTTATCTTCATTCAGATTTCAGGCCTTGAGTCTTTAAACTTAACTACTAATAAACTCACTCAGAAAATATTAAACGCTCAATCTAAGAATACTTAGCCTAACACTCTAGAACAAAAAATAAAACAAAGCCTATAAAGCCTATTACAATTCTAACACTTAAAGCTTATACAAGATTTCTACTAATATCAATACTTACATATTTTGGGGTCTAACAAGTAATCCTCATTGTCATCATCAAAACATCTAACATAGACCCCCTAAAAAGCCAATTGATAAATGATTAATTTTTGAACCAAGATAGGCATGTGGGCACTGATTTGGAGAGCAAAGTAGCTGAAGGCATGACCTTTTCTGATGAGAAAGTTAGTAAGGAAGTGAAGCTTGAAAATGAAGATGTTGTGGATAAAAAAAGGAATCGTAGAGTATCCGGTTTTTAAATTTTTATTTTAAAGAAAATTAGATATCAGAAAGACACCAAATACATATAGAATACTCCACCCTTTTCAAGGATCCAGTATGTCAGTGTTCACAAATAATATATATATATATATATATATGTATTCATAAAATTATTAAAAAAATAATAAAAAATATCATGCGCAAACATATTAATATAAAAAAAAAGTATGCCAACAGTACAAAAAAAGAAAAAAAAAAGTACATCATAAACACATTAAAACCAATAATTGTTTAAAAGCAACAACCATCATCATAACATCATTTCAAAACTTAAAATTCTCCAGCCCAAACGTCCACATACTCCACAGTCCATGCCTTTGCAGTCCTTATGTACCTGTCTTGATCTTCCAAGTACATTGTAAGCGCTTCAGTTGATCTTGGATGTGGAGCATCCACTTTTGGTTGTGCCAACAACTGGCGGATTTTTTCAAGCACCTGAAAAAAATATACATTATGCGTTGAATCATAACATTGGATTATATTTACATATATATAATTGGTAGCAACAATACTTGCGGAATAGTAAGAGCCGGTTGACATCGTTCTCTCAGAATATCAATTTCAAGGCCACCTGTGATGGAGATGATAAGATGATAAATCTTTTTCCAGAAATTGACCTTATCAAACAACAAAAAGATCCATTAGCATGATGATCCTACAAGTCTTATAATATTGCAATTATTTAATGAAAGCAAATTCAACAACAAACTACCATTGGTGGATTGAACCGGGAAACAAAACCCAAAACGAATCAACAACTTAAAGAAGTGATCGGCACACCAAGTATATATATATATATATATATATATATATTATTATTATGCTTTTACACTTTGTGTGGTGGATATTGGTGGGGAGTTGGACTTCCGGATCCACCAAGTATCACCCCTCTCGAGCCACTCACACTCTATTATTATTGAATGTGAATATTTGATGATGTGTATTAATGGTAGGTGGATATTTGATGTGTAATATTAATTTAATTTTACTTGTCAACAAACAAAAATTGCACAGTATCCCAGTACCCCGGTATCTCTGCATCCAGTTTCCAGTTATCAATACTCGGGTTTTGTGCCAACTAATGCGTGTGTTGATGATGCGTCGTGTCTATAAATTTTCCAACCACCCATATTAACACACACCACCAACTACCCTACTGTAGTGTTATTCTTGAAAAATAATAATTTAATTTTAGTTGCCAACAAACAGTAATTTTCCAGTATCCCAGTATACCAGAATCTCTGAATCCAGTATCCAGTTATCAATACTCAGGTTTTGTGCCAACTAATGCGTATGTTGATGATGCGTCATGTCTATTAATTTTCCAACCACCCATATTAACACACATCACCAACTACCCTACTGTAGTGTAATTATTGATTTAATTTTAGTTGCCAACAAATAGTAATTTTCGAGTATTCCAGTATACCCTGAATCCAGTATCCAGCTATCAATACTTGGGTTTTGTGGTAGCTAATACGTGTGTTGATGATGCGTCGTGTCTACTGATTTTCCAACCAACCAACTACCCATGAAACGTTATTATTGAAAAATCATAACACACACGCAATGTGAGATTTTGATAACGAGTGGGGCCCAAATTGAATTCGGCGAAAGTTACGCAATTTGAAGTGCAATTTTCCCACACATCGGATTCCCAGTACCTCAGTATCTCTGCATCCAGTATCCAATTATCAATACTCGAGTTTTGTGCCAACTAATGTGTGTGTTGAAGATGCGTCGTGTCTATAAATTTTCCAACCACCCATATTAACACACACCACCAACTACCCTACTGTACTGTTATTCTTGAAAAATAATAATTTAATTTTAGTTGCCAACAAACAGTAATTTTTCAGTATACCAGTATCTGTGCATCCAATATCCAGTTATCAATACTCGAGTTTTGTGCCAACTAATACATGTGTTGATGATGCGTCATGTCTATTAATTTTCCAACCACCCATATTAACACACACCACCAACTACCTTACTCTAGTGTTATTATTGAAAAATATTAATTTAATTTTAGTTGCCAACAAATAGTAATTTCCCAGTATTCCAGTATACCCTAAATCCAGTGTCCATCTATCCATACTCGGGTTTTGTGGTAAGTAATACGTGTGTGGATGATCCGTCGTGTCTATTAATTTTTCAACAAACCAACTACCCATGAAATGTTATTATTGAAAAATCACAATACACACGCAATGTGAGATTTTGATAACGAGTGGGGCCCAAATTGAATTCGGCGAAAGTTACGCATTTTGAAGTGCAATTTTCACACACAGCGGATTCCCAGTACCCCGGTATCTCTGCAGCCAGTATCCAATTATCAATACTCGAGATTTGTGCCAACTAATGTGTGTGTTGATGATGCGTCGTGTCTATAAATTTTCCAACCACCCATATTAACACACATTACCAACTACCCTATTGTAGTGTTATTCTGGAAAAATAATAATTTAATTTTAGTTGCCAACAAACAGTAATTTTCCAGTATACCAGTATCTGTGCATCCAATATCCAGTTATCAATACTCGAGTTTTGTGCCAACTAATACGTGTGTTGATGATGCGTCATGTCTATTAATTTTCCAACCACCCATATTGACAAACACCATCAATTACCCTACTGTAGTGTTATTATTGAAAAATATTAATTAAATTTTAGTTGCCAACAAATAGTATTTTTCCAGTATTCCAGTATACCCTGAATCCAGTGTCCATCTATCCATACTGTAGTTTTGTGGTAACTAATATGTGTGTTGGTGATGCGTCGTGTCTATTAGTTTTCCAACAAACCAACTACCCATGAAACGTTATTATTGAAAAATCACAACACACACGCAATGTGAGATTTTGATAACGAGTGGGGCCCAAATTGAATTCGGCGAAAGCTACGCAATTTGAAGTGCAATTTTCCCACACTGCGGATTCCCAGTACCCGGTATCTCTGCATCCAGTATCCAATTATCAATACTCGAGTTTTGTGCCAACTAATGTGTGTGTTGATGATGGGTCGTGTCTATAAATTTTCCAACCACCCATATTAACACACACTACCCACTACCCTACTATAGTGTTATTCTTGAAAAATAATAATTTAATTTTAGTTGCCAACAAACAGTAATTTTCCAATATACCAGTTTCTCTGCATCCAATATCCAGTTATCAATACTCGAGTTTTGTACCAACTAATACGTGTGTTGATGATGCGTCATGTCTATTAATTTTCCAACCACCCATATTAACACACACCACCAACTTCCCAACTGCAGTGTTATTATTGAAAAATATTAATTTAATTTTAGTTTCCAACAAATAATAATTTCCCAGTATTCCAGTATACCCTGAATCCAGTGTCCATCTATCCATACTCGGGTTTTGTGCCAACTAATACGTGTGTTGATGATGCGTCGTGTCTATTAATTTTCCAACAAACCAACTACCCATGAAACGTTATTATTGAAAAATCACAACACACACGCAATGTGAGATTTTGATAACGAGTGGGGCCCAAATTGAATTCGTCGAAAGTTACGCAATTTGAAGTGCAATTTTCCCACACTTCGGATTCCCAGTACCCCGATGTCTCTGCATCCAGTATCCAATTATCAATACTCGAGTTTTGTGCCAACTAATGTGTGTGTTGATGATGCGTCGTGTCTATAAATTTTCTAACCACCCATATTAACACACACCACCAACTACCCTACTGTAGTGTTATTGTTGAAAAATAATAATTTAATTTTAGTTGCCAACAAACAATAATTTTCCAGTATACCAGTATCTGTGCATCCAATATCCAGTTATCAATACTCGAGTTTTGTGCCAACTAATACGTGTGTTGATGATGCGTCATGTCTATTAATTTTCCAACCACCCATATTAACACACACCACCAACTACCTTACTGTAGTGTTATTATTGAAAAATATTAATTTAATTTTAGTTGCCAACAAATAATAATTTCCCAGTATTCCAGTATACCCTGAATCCAGTGTCCATCTATTCCTACTCGGGTTTTGTGGTAACTAATATGTGTGTTGATGATGTGTCGTGTCTATTAATTTTCCAACAAATCAACTACCCATGAAACGTTATTATTGAAAAACCACAACACACACGCAATGTGAGATTTTGATAACGAGTGGGGCCCAAATTGAATTCGGCGAAAGTTACGCAATTTGAAGTGCAATTTTCCCACACTGCAGATTCCCAGTACCCCGGTATCTCTGCATCCAGTATCCAATTATCAATACTCGAGTTTTGTGCCAACTAATGTGTGTGTTGATGATGCGTCGTGTCTATAAATTTTCCAACCACCCATATTAACACACACCACCAACTACCCTACAGTAGTGTTATTCTTGAAAAATATTAATTCAATTTTAGTTGCCAACAAACAGTAATTTTCCAGTATACCAGTATCTCTGCATCCATTATCCAGTTATCAACACTCGAGTTTTGTGCCAACTAATACGTGTGTTGATGATGCGTCATGTCTATTAATTTTCCAACCACCCATATTAACACACACCACCAACTACCTTACTATAGTGTTATTATTGAAAAATATTAATTTAATTTTAGTTGCCAACAAATAGTAATTTCCCAGTATTCCAATATACCTTGAATCCAGTGTCCATCTATCCATACTCGGGTTTTGTGGTAACTAATATGTGTGTTGATGATGCGTCGTGCCTATTAATTTTCTAACAAACCAACTACCCATGAAACGCTATTATTGAAAAATCACAACACACACGCAATGTGAGATTTTGATAACGAGTGGGGCCCAAATTGAATTCGGCGAAAGTTACGGAATTTGAAGTGCAATTTTCCCACACTTCAGATTCCCAGTACCCCGGTATCTCTGCATCCAGTATCCAGTTATCAATACTCGAGATTTGTGCCAACTAATGTGTGTGTTGATGATGCGTCGTGTCTATAAATTTTCCAACCATCCATATTAACACACACCACCAGCTTCCCTTCTGTAGTGTTATTATTGAAAAATATTAATTTAATTTTAGTTGCCCACAAACAATAATTTTCCAGTATACCAGTATCTCCGCATCCAATATCCAGTTATCAATACTCGAGTTTTGTGCCAACTAATATGTGTGTTGATGATGCGTCGTGTCTATTAATTTTCCGACCACCCATTATTATCACACACCACCAACTACCCTACTGTAGTGTTATTATTGAAAAATATTAATTTAATTTTAGTTGCCAACAAACAGTAATTTCTCAGTATTCCAGTATACCAATATGTCTAAATCCAGTATCTAGTTATCAGTACTCGCGTTTTGTGCCAACTAATACGTGTGTTGATGATGCGTCGTGTTTATTAATTTTCCAACCAACCAACTACCCATGAAACGTTATTATTGAAAAATCAAAACACACACGCAATGTGAGATTTTGGTAATGAGTGGGACCCAAATTGAATTTGGGGAAAGTTACGGGACGTGAAGTGCAATTTTCCCCACACTTCGGATTCCCAGTATCCCTGTATCTTTGCATCCAGTATCCAGTTACTAACACTCGGGTTCTGTGCCAACTAATGCGTGTATTGATATGTCGTGTGTATTAATATTTCAACTACTCGTATTCATTCATGAACTAACTACACTTACCTTATAAATAACTATGCAATCATTGCTTTGTTTAATTTGAGAAGCAAAGTGATTGAGAGACGAGACTAAAAATTTTTTTGCAACTACACTCTTAAGGAGCTAAGGTATTTATTTATCTCTGCTTCCAGTATTCATTTTCTTACTTCAACTTGGCTTCAAGTTTCTGATCATGTTTTTCATCCTGTAAACACGCATGATGGTGTTGAAAGAAAAAAAATCACAGAACTTTGGAGTCAAAATCAGAAGACAACTTGGACTTCTGACTCACCACAGGAAAGGATCATACTGCTAAGCTAAATTAAAGTCAAAGACAGTGTCAAATGGGACCGTGTGTAATGGATGAGAACAAATAATGGAGTCACTAATGACTTCATTTAGTCACAATTCTGCATGAGTATGCCAATAATTCCTTGAGAACTTCTTAACAGGGTCATGTCCTTTGAGAAATCTTGTGTGACATCATCACGGTAAAATTCATTCGCTAACACTTGTTATACCACTACTATCTAATGCAAAAATTATTCATAATGGTATTATAACCAGTGTTAGCCAATGGCTTTTACAGTGATGATTTGCCACGTAAGATTTCTCAAAGGACATGGACTTGTTAAGAAGTTGTGAAGGAATGATTGGCATACTCATGCAGAATTTTGAATAAATGAAGTCAATATTAGTGACATCATATTATTTGTTTTCTTCCATTAGACAGGGTTCACATTGATGATGTCTTTGGCTTTAATTTAGCTTAGCAATATGTCCCTTCCTGTGGTTTTGACTCAGAAGTCCAAGTTGTCTTCGGATTTTGTAAGAATAGTAACTTGCTATGTTAATATTTGATGTGTCTTTTAGTATCTCTGCATCCAGTATCCCAGTATTTGATGTGTAGTATTATTAAAAAAAATTAATTTAATTTTAGTATCCCAACCCAATATTTTAGTATCTTTGCATCCAGTATCCCAATATTTGATGTGTATTATTATTGAAAAATATTAATTTAATTTTAGTATCCCAGTATTTTAGTATCTCTGCATCCAGTATCCCAGTATTTGATGTGTAATATTATTGAAAATATTAATTTAATTTTAGTATCCCAGTATTTTAATATCTCTGGATCCAGTATTCCAGTATCTCTGCATCCAATTTTCATTTTCTTACTTCGGCTTGGCATGAATTTCTCTGATCTTTTTTTGCATCTTGTAACATGCAGGGATGGTGTACAAAAAAAATCACAGGAGTTCAAGCCAAAATCGTCAATGGGGACCGTGTCTAATGGAAGAGAAGAAATGAGGAACTAATCACTTTATTTAGTCTGAAATCTGCATGTCTATACGAAAATTCCTTGAGAAATTTTTACAAGGCCATGTCATTTGAGAAAACATACGAGGCCAATCATCACTGAAAAAGCCACTAACTAACACTGGATTTTACTGTGATGGCTTTTACCGTGATGATTAGCCTCGTATGTTTTCTCAAATGAGATGGCCTTGATAAAAAGTTCTCAAGGAATTTTGGTATAATCATGCAGAATTCTGATTAAATGAAGACAAAATTAGTGACACCATAATTTGTTCTCTTACATTAGACACGGTTCCCATTGACGGTGGTTTTGGCTTTAATTTAGCAGTAGGAGACCGTCCTGTGATTTCGATTCAGCAGCCCAAGTTGTGTTGTGATTTTGTAAGAATTGTAGGATGCCAAACTTTGTAAGACTACCAAACTTTGTAAGAATTGTAGAGGAAGATTGTTATCCTGTATTTTGTGTAATCAATCATCTATGTATTTGGTATTTAGAGAACATTAGTATATTTTTCTTTGTTTTTATTATCTGTGTTTTTAACCTTTTTAAATTTCTTTCAAAAATCGATAAGCCCACTAGTTGGCCGACCTTTCACAAATTGTGAGAGCACAGCAATAACCCTTATGTTAAGATTCTATAATCACATTGACATCATGTATAAGGACCATTTCTAGCAAACCAACCAGAGAAACACTCTATGGCTAGCAACATGACCATTTCTCACTCTACTATGTCCATTCCAGATATAAACAACACTCTACACATTCTTTTTATTCTATCTCATGTTCAAAATTAATAGGAATAAGAAAAATACTATAACAAGCTAAGGCCTAGTACTGAGAAGTTAAGATAATAGAAACATAAAATAAACAATTCCAACTATCATATTGTTAAAAAATATTACACACAATTAATTAAATGCATCCGCACTCCACACCAAATGCCTCATCCTCGCTTGCAGAATTGCTGGATTGAACCCAGTCCTCAGAATTGTCACAATCATGTAACTTTACTTCATTATCTATTTCCTTTATGTTAATATTCAACAGGTGAATATTATCGTTTTCTTCAATGGCCTTTCTAGTAGAGTTAGAGAGATAATTTAAAAAATTCAAATTTTTAAAAAAATGCCCTAAAACAAGTGCGAACATTGTTTGGGGTTTAGGGGTTACTATTTTAGAGTTTAGTGTTTAGGGTATGTAACTAATTAAAGGAAAACAATTATACAACCGAAATTTGAATTGATCAATTTGTCTAGATTAAGCTAATCAAATCATAGGCTATATGTTTGTATCATGTCCTATTTTATATTAATTATAAGTCATTCCTTTTTTATATATTTTTCAAATTAATTATAAGTTATTCATATTAAAAATTAAACTTATTATTATCCATCTTAATGAACTATGCGAGATAGTTTCACACTAACCAGTACTTTAATAGTTATAGTTCAACACAATCAAGCCATATATTTAATCAAAATATTAAAATCACTAATATAGAAATCATATACTAAATAAGTGATAGTATATGTAACACAATGACATATGGTATATATAGTTTCATTGGGGAACACACAACAAATATTAATTATTATTATCCATCTTAATGAACTATGTTAGATAGTTTCACATTAACTACTACTTTAATAGTTATAGTTCAACACAATCAATCCATATATTTATTTAAAATATTGAAATCACTAATATAGAAATGCAATAACAATTAAATAAGTGTGATATATATAGTTTGTTTTGGGAACACAATATGTATCCCTGTATCCAGTATATAGCTTGGGGTATCACAAATTAGGGATGGGCGTTTCGATCGGGTTATTCGGTTTCTGACCCGACCCTATCCGATCGGTTTCGGATTAATTGGATCGGGTAGATCGGGTAAAAATTCGGATTTGGACTATTCCGAAACCGAATATCACTATTCGGTTCAGATTCGGTTTCCAGTTTTATAAATTTTCGGGTAATTTGGTACCCGAATATAAAAAATTGTATTTTTTTTTAGCATTTATTGATCTAATAGCGGCCCAACTTTCCATTTTCATATGTTCAACCCAAAAGATAACATGTAGAGGCCCAAAATTATATTTTTTTGGGTTTTTTAGGTCTCTATTCCTAGCAAACAAACAAAAAAAATTGGGCCTCCATTTTTCAAAATATTGGCCAATTGAGTACCCGAACCCGATTGTACCCGAATAAGCAGGTACCCGAATGAATCAATTTGGATTCGGATTTTAAATTACACTACCCGAAACCGAACAACGCAAAACCGAAAATCTTATCTGAACTCCCACCTCTTGACCACAATAATATGGTTTTGGCCAATTTTTGAATTTTGATTTCTTTCTAATCTCCTATTCCTCAATCTTATGAATCCCTGCATCTAGTATGTGTAACTCCCTTTTTAGCCACAATAAAGACACATCTTCTGCTATTATTTCCAGCACAATAAAGAAATAAAGACATTATTTGCTTTGAGTATCAATTCATTAAAAATACCTCCAACACAAGATACAATCCATAAATTGAAAATATCAAAATCACAAAACAATCTCCTGTTCTCTATCATCTATAAATCCCTGTATCCAGTATGTGTAACTCTTATTTCAGCACAATAAAGACTCATCTTCTGCTATTATTTACAGCACAATAAATGATGAATGAAGACATTGTCAATTCCTTTCAACACAAATTACAATAACACTCTTCGTAGAGAATGTCCAAACTCATCACGATTTCAATCAGAAAAGCTTCGACTTGTCATCCTAAACAGTCACTCAGGCTATTTGCCCAACACTCGTTATACTACTATGACTTGGGCTGGGAGGCACAATAGTAGTATTACAAGTGATAGTAGTATAATGAGTGTTAGGCAAACAACCCGATTGACTGTTCAGGACGACAGGTCGAAAAATATTGTTCCTGCAAAATAAAAATAATGATCAAAAGACTTATCAGACATCAAACCAAAAAATACGACATACGAATAACACATGGTCCAAGCATTGAAAGATAATTAAAACATATGAGACAAACAATTGTTTATATTTTTTTACCACAAATAAAATAAATTGTTTAGAAGGTTGATGGATCTTTCACACGTCTTTTGTGGCTTTTCCTTTTCTCCCCAACAGATTGAAAGCGATTTTTCCTAATCGCTCTACGCTTTTTTTTTTTTTGCATAGAGGAGGTTCAACAATATTTGCCTCTATTTCAGCGGGAATCATCCAGTCAGAGTCACTAGGGACGGGGTATCCAGTTTGTAAATAAGCCAATACCCAATTGCCTTTTCAATAATATTTAGAGACTAATTCATGCAAGCCATCATCATCCCCATTAAATGCTGCAATCGTGTGCGCGCACCACGGGATATGGTCAATATAAAAAACACCGCAACTACATTGTTTCGCTTGCAAGTCAACGGAGAATGTTTATCATCACACTCAACAAGGTACTCACCTGTACACTCATTTAAGACGTGTGCTTTAAATAAAATCGAATCTTTCCTCCTTGCATGCATCGTTCTCTTCACTTCAGAAGTGAGTTTTTGTGACAAAGACCCCGCTACAGCATCGCTACGATGCTTGTTGAACCACTTACGTACTAACTTCACAATCTCATCCAACAAAACAATTATCGGATATGATCTTGTAGTAGTCAGGATGGCATTAATGGGCTCCATTCCATTGGTTGTCATAATATTGTAACGTGAACCTGTGGAGTAACAATGCGCCCAATGCTCTTTCACAGCAAGTGTTTCTTTAAGATATTGATGGTACCTAAGATTTGATTCAGGCTGCCTTTGTTGGAAGTCAGTAAATAATTTTCGAATTCAGGCATAGTATATGCTTCAGTGCAAGCCACAAATTTCTCCACAATGCTATCCTTTGCCTTTTTTTTTTTTTTTTTTTTTTGCTTAGCGCCCCTATCGGCAGAAACATTGTTCTTGAGATTTTGAGCTATATGATACGTACAGTAGCCATGTGAAGAACTTGAAAACTGTATGAACAACATTTTGAATAGATGTGTGTCTATTAGAAATGATCACCAAATCGTCACAATCAGGTATCAGATCCCACAATCTCTCCAAGAACCAAATCCAACTTTCATCCCATTCTTTATTAACCACAGCAAACGCAAGTGGATACTGATGTTTATTGTCATCTTCTGTAGTACAAACAAGTAATACACCCTTATACTTGGTCTTCAAATGTGTGCCGTCAATAAAAAGCACATTCCTCATGGCCACAAATCCTTCTATGCATGCTCCCAGAACAAAGAACAAAGACTGAAAAACATTATTCGCATCTTTACGCAAATGAGTTACTATACCCAGATTGACCTTCTCCAACATATACAAATATTTAGCAAGAATCCCATAACTAGCCTTTGGACCACCCCTGCTACTATTTATAGCAATGTTTCTACCATGCCTAACTTTGTAGTAAGAAACACCAATGCTTCCCTTATTCATAATATCACCTTAGGAGGTGGTGAATCTAACTGACATACAAACGTATCTTTCAAAGCTCCAACAACCATATTTGAAATGGACCTTTTATCTCTGTTTACCAATGTAGAGGCGCATGTATGGGGGCTATAATGAGTTTTTAACATGACAACTTTTGACTTTCCAGTAATTGAAGCACGAATTCTCTACTGGCAATCCAGGACTTTACACTTATATGCCAAGATGTCTTTACATGACTTGGATACATTAATATCAAAACAATTCTTGCATGCAGATCTGTAAACCAAGTCTTTCAACATTTCCTTGCTAGCAAATTCCTGATCAAGCACAAGATCAAGACCGTCATCATAGCTGTATATTTCAGGACTCTCATTAGGAATAACATCTACGAAATCTGATCGGGGGATGGGAGTAGAGTGAACTTTGTAGGAAGATGGAGTGGTTGCAGTAGGACTTGAGTGCACATTTTCAATAATTGGAGTACAAAGGGGAGTGGGCTTAGAAGGAGTGGTTTCAGTAGGAGTAGAGTTCAGATTTTCCACACTACTAGGAGTACAAAAGGGATTGGGTTTACAAGGAGTGGGTGCAGAGGCTTTCGACATGAGCGGGGACGTGGGCTTATTTAAAACAACACCAGACCGACTGGGGGCAGATTTATAATCATTCACTCTCTCATTTTCAAAATAAATCTTTTCCTCCTCCTCCTCCTTCTCAATATTCTTCAAAAAAAGCTCGACATACAAAAGCCTTCATTTTTTCAATAACGGACATAAGTCTAGAAAATAACAATTTACATCATTATCAGTCAAGATATATGCGGGTGTACGAACGTTACAAGAGGATGGAATATAACTCACTCTAATTTCATAATGCTTCCATTTAAAAGGAATCAATTCAAACATGGAATGTAAAAATTCAGAATGTATCATCGACTTTAGATCAACTCCGAGTAGTGCAAAAATCCGGATTTCATAACCATTTTTTGACAACCATTCCCATTTTGGAGGTCTGCGGTCTCCCTCTATTACCTTCCACTCACCATCGTACATCTAGTAGATCCCTAATCCACAAATTTTACTATAAAAGTAAAGAACAGAGTTAAAAAATTGGTTGTTAAACACTAGTATATAGTCATCCTAAAACAACGGAAAAGGGAGAAAAACCATAGTATGTTATTACCTCTTGTTAAAAGAAGTTGAATATAAATTTTTATCGACTCTAATATATATAAGCATCTTTATATAAACTTCCAGTGATATAACACATAAAAAGAAGAAAATTTATGCTTTGGAATAACAATAGGGAAACTTATGCTTTCTCTACTTATTTTGCAATTTCTTAGCTGGTGAAAAAAGATCAGAAGTAGAAACATTAAATTATATGCTTGAAGTTTTGCATACAATTAAATTCCAACTTAGCTAAAACCAATTAAATTTAACAACCAATTTCTTGAACAAATAAGTGTTCAATTTACATCCAATGAATATTCATTCAGCTGAATACAAACAAAGTAAAATTACACACACCCTTACTATTATGATCTTTAATTTCCTCTAAACAGGAACAATCAACACTACTTTCTTAAAGACCTTAGACGACATCAAGTTCTAAACTAAGTTCAAGTAAAAGGAACTTTAAGCAAAAGAAACTGTTGATAATTTAGGGGATCATACATGTAACGTGCAAGATCAAAACTTTAAGCAAAATAACAGTTTTGTTCTTTAAACAGGACAACAAACTTTACCTTCCAATTTGCGGATGAACGAAGTAACGTGCAAGAATTGGGGAAGAACGGGATTTGGGTTCTAGGGTTTAGTGGGATTTGAGGGGAAGATCAGGACAAGAAAATATACTTTCCAATTTGCGGATCAAACGGTGTAACGTGCAAGAATTGGGGAAGAATGGGGGATTTGGGTTCTAGGGTTTGGTGGGGAAGAACACATTTGGGAATGTACCTTCCAATTTGCGGATCGAATGATGTAACGTGCAAAAATTGGGGAAGAACGGGATTTGGGTTCTAGTGTTTGGTGGGGAAGAACACCCGAATTTGGGTTAGGAGATTTCCCCTTTTCCCGATTTAGTGTGGGTTAGGGGTTGGTGAGTAATCGTGTTATTCTCAAGGGTTATTTTGGGTATTAATTATATCCTGAGTTTTTTTTTATTGCAAAATATAAGGGTAAAATAGGCATTTCAAATTTAAGTTAACTGAGAGAGGCATAGGTTTGTATAGTGTATTTGGATGGAGCATATACATCTATTCCTTTGTGCATTTTAATCCCTTTGACCTAAATTCTCCGGCACGAACTGGACTGGTGAAGAAAAAGATGGGTGTGTTCATGATTTTTGTTTTAGTTTTTTTTCAATTTTTATTAAATTTATTTGATATATTAAAGATTAAAAAATAATTTCTTTTATTCTTAAGTTTATATTTTTTATTTTTTTCCTACTTGGCATTCCTATTGTACTTGTTATTTAGGCATTTAACCACTTGGCATAATTGCCAAGTTGGCAGTCCACCTAGGCGCCATTGCTGGAAAATTAAAAAAAATCCTATTGGGGGGCCACGTGCACGACAAGTAACCTTTTCCGGCCAAATTGAAATTTTCCGATGAAAAAAGGATTAAATTCACGAGTTGTACGTAGTTACTGTCCCTAAATTGCTAATGTCAGAAAAAAGGGGACTAACGGCCCAAATCAAGTGCATATCACGGTCAAAAGCTTTGACTAACGGCCCATGTGCAAGGCACATGCCTTCTGCCGTTAGAAATTAGTGAAAATTGATGGATGGGACCAACATTGAATTTTTTTGTAAGATATGAGACTCAATGTGATATTTTTGTAACGAGTGAGACCAAAATTGAATTCGAGCAAAGTTATGGGACGTAAAATGCAATTTTCCCTATATCTATGTATATAATACTTATATCTCATGTATATTGTAATTTTATAATATTATATATATGTACACGTATATTATATATTATATTATGTAGAATATATTATTCATATGATATTATATATAATATTATGTAAAATATAATATATGTATATATTATGTACACACTATATAATAGATACTCTCTTATATATAAATACATATATATAAATATATCACACCAATTCCAATATATATACATATACTCATTCATATATATTACAATAATTTCAAACTTATATTATAATATACTTTTCAATCTTCAATTATCATTAAAACAACTTTTTCAGACAAAAAATTACATGATTTGACTGCTACAGTGATTTTTGTTACCTCTGAAAACAAAACCAAACACATTTTTACCAAAAAAACACTCAAATGTTACTTCAAAATAGCTAATTCAAACACATTCTCGCTAAAAATGATTAAAATACTAATTCTTCAAAACAATACCAAACACATTTTCATCAAAATACACAACTCCCAATAAAATGTTTTACCAAAAACACCTTCTAAAATAAAAGCAAGCACAACCGTCAATTTTGGTATTATAACTGCCGTTTTAGACACACAGGAAAGAAAAAAAAAAGGCTTCCGCCTTTTGGGTTACTTTCTTGTTTATTTTTGTTTCAATTTTCTCATATTTTTTCAGGAAACTCCTCAAAGATGTGGTTGCAAAACCTTTTGTGATTAAGCTAATATATAAAAACGTGCAAACTTTACAGTTTAGAAGGTTTAATGATTGTACTCCAAATTATTTAATTGTCTAACTTACTTGAAGGAACAAAACTAAGAGTTTCCAAATTGGTAGAAGTATCACTATATATCAGGCAAGAAACTAGCTCATGATAATTTTTTGGTGAAATGTTTCCAACAAAAATAACTATCCAGTAGCGAAATATAACATTCAAAAAACTTCGTCGCTCGTTCTTTCCCCTTGATTCACGCTTCACATCATTTACATACAAACAATTTTCTACCAAGCACAACGGTAAAAGCAAGTGTGCTTGTCTTTCGTCAAGAGCAAAAGGACTAATTTAAGACTTTACAGATAGGTATTTTTCCTGCTTTATCAGCACCAGTGCTCCTCTCGTGTGCTTCATTCTACACTTAAAATCTCTGCATTTAGACGCACACTATATATAGAGGAGCTACACATATGATTCCAACACCACACAACTTCTTCTGTTGCGGGATAAACATTGTTCCAGGTTTCAAATAGCTTGCTTTGTAGATGTTTGTTTCCATTTCGAACCATACGCTTTCACAAAGTTAGTAAACACACACACACACACATACATAAACACACACTAAAACATGTGCATTTTAGTGTACATTCATACAGAATATATCAATGCTTAATAATGCTTTTGAATGTGCTTCGATCTCCTTTCTCGATTTTAATAATTAAAAGTATGCATGTTTATAATGTTGATTTTCAGATCAATCATAACTGTGGACATGGAGAAGCAAAACTCAGAGTTGTACAAGGAAAACTATCAAATGATGCATGAAAATGAAGAGTTGCGTAGAAAAGCTGAGAAACTCAACCAGGAAAACCAGGCTTTGCTATCTGAGTTAAATCAGAAGCTTCTGGAAGCAAGCGGCATGCAAAAATCCAAAATCCAACTGAAGATCAGCTCTGATTCTGAGACAAGCCACAAGAAGGGAAATAAATCTCGCTTCCAAAAGCACAACTAAAATTACATTTCTAGACATGTTGGAGCCTCCTTTGCCTATGTTTTATCATTTATGTCAAAACTATTAAGCTAATAAATGATTTTCTACTCTGTTTTGTTATTTTATCATACTCCATTTGCATCCAATAATACCAGTTTTTGTGATTTTATAGAAACAGAATAAAGTTTGAGTATTAAATACATGTGCAGGATTAGAAAAAATAGTCTATCCCTCCTCGTACTCAACAGAAGCTAGTAATCCACAATTAGCTTTTTGTCAATGCTTGAGAATGTTTCATAAAATGCCTTCAAGTGTCAGTAAGCAACGTCCACATCATCTTTCCCACAAATTTATCTAACATTGCGATAAAAAAAGAAAAACATAAAGAAAATGGTACAATCACATTTGAGGATGGATATCCAAAACTTAATGGTCAACCCCGTTAGTCAGCATTTTAACCAATTTTTTGGAGAGATTTTGTACTTGAATAACACGTGATATTAAATAAAAACATCATGATATTGAATATAATCATGCGTGAGCGTGTGAATTCTCCCAAAAAAAATGGATAAAAATGTTGACTAACGGAATTGACCGTTAAGTTTTGGACGGAATATTCGGTTGAGACCAAAAGTGAGACTTTCTAAAATTTATGGAACTAAATGTGTGACTTTCATAAAGCGTGAGACTAAATGTTTACTTTTGACCACTTACGTGACCAAAAATGAGATTAACCACAATTGCCTCAATTTCCAATTATCATTTGGCGTAGTACAGTAACAGAATGAATAAATAATTTTCCAGACATGGAAAAAAGGCCAAGTACAACAAAAATTATGCAGATTGAGTAAGATCATTAACAAAATGAAATATTGGAATAGACTGGTAAACATTGCAAGTGTCTAATACACATCCACCTTAAGCACCAAATTCGTTGTCTTAACATACTAATGCCTCACCAAATGAAACAATAATCACCAGTAATATATAAGCCCTTTGGTGAAGAGTATCTGCATTAACTCTACATTTTGGTGGGAATGTATGTTAAATATATTGTTGAAATAATTAATTCCTTATGTAATATTTGATAGTGATTAGGTCGATCCCCTAATTGGGTGTTTTGCCCGACCTTTATATACTTTACAGAGTTGGTTAGTTTCCTTGTATATGTTGATCATCAAGTGTATATAAAGTCTAGTGATACAATGAAATAAACAATGTATTTTAATCCTGCCTTTTTTTACTACCAGAAGCGAGGGGGAAAAGAACCCATGGAATTCTTTTTCAGCATCCGTCATTGCGGCAGAACTATCCATTGGCCTTCACCGTCGAATCTGTTCAAATATTACTGCCTTTATTGCAAACTATCATTCCTAAACTGTTATTTCCTAAACTACGATTGCGGTTAAAGCAGTCTCTCCTTAATTAAGATTTTAAGAATTCAAACACTTGTCCGTTTAATTTTTCCTACGATGATGATTTCCTTTTTTTCTTGCTAAATTCAACTCTCATAAATCTACTTTGGGTAGTCGATGTGATGCGCCAAACAGTGACAAATATGATCTGAGCACTAAGTCCACATTTTTTTTTGTTGTGAGTTGTGACAGTTACCACAGTAAGTTTATATGTTACAATCTTTAAGTTTCGGAGTAGGTGTAATTATTTTTAAGTGTAAAATTTCTTGTGGTAACTTTATATGTTACAATCTTTAAGTTTCGGAGTAGGTATAATTATTTTTAAGTGTAAAATTTCTCGAGTTAGTAATATGTATTTGGAATGTTATGACATTGTTATTCATTTGTTTTGTTCCAGGTTGCTGAAAATCTGGCGCATGCACCTAATTTACACCTAAGCAGGTCAATAGCATCGATCGTGAAGTCATATGCATGATCCCAGGAGGATTAGCTGAAAAGGAGTCTAAGAGGCAGCTTAAGCGGAAGGTCAGGTTTGTAGAGACCGCACTTGCATTCTTCATGAGTGTCAGTCAAATCCAACCTAGGCAGGAAATACGATTCGGACCTGAAGATGCGCGGACTGTGTTGACACCTCACAGAGATGCATTGGTTATCACAATGATGATTGCAAACTATGAAGTTCAAAGGATATTTATCGACAGCGGTAGCTTAGTAGATATATTATTCTACCAAACGTTTCAACAGATGAACCTGGGGGATGCCAGACGGGAGCCAGTGAAAACTTCTCTATTTGGTTTCGCAGGTGAGGTGACGCAACCTGTGGGACAGATAGTATTACCTCTCTCCCTGGGAGGAGGAGTCAACAAAGTAACAAAGTTAACTAGATTTCTAGTCGTGGATACTCCTTTAGCTTACAATGTAATACTCGGCCGACCTGCACTGGTCTTGTTCGAAGCAGTGGTCTCGATACCACACATGAAGATTAAATTTCCAACACTCGATGGAGTATAGGGGAAGTATCTGGAGATCAATGTCAATCCAAAAAATGTTACTTAGTCTCACTAAAGCAAGGAGAAAAGCCTACTGAAGATAAAAAGCGCAAGCCTGAATCAACAACATTGGAAGGAAGAGAGGTGGCTAAAAAGCCAATTTCATTGCACGTCGAACCTGTAGGAGAGCTTATGAGCATAGAGCTCATACGTGGGGACAAGGAGAAGACTGTCAGGATTGGTTCTCACTTAAACGCTAACCTGAAAGAAGAATTAATAGCCATGCTAAGGGAGCATGCAGATGTGTTCTCATGGTCAACCAATGACCTTATAGGCATTGACCCTACAGTTATACAACATCACCTCAACATATTTCCTAACGTGAAGCCAGTCATCCAAAAGAAGAGACACTTCGGCCCAGAGAAAGACACCATAATCAAGGCGAAAATCGACAAACTACTCAAAGCAAAGCACATAGCAGAAATTTAATCCCCATAATGGATGTCTAACGCAGTCCTAGTACCAGAAGGAGGGACAAAGTGGAGAATGTGTATCGACTTCCGTGATCTAAACAATGCCTGCCGTAAAGATCACTACCCCTTACCTAGAATCGATTAGCTAGTAGACGCCACCGTTGGATTCAAATTGTTAAGCACCATGGATGAACAGAGCGGGTATAATTAGATACCTCTAGATGTGGAAGACCAGAGGAAGGTTTGTTTCATAACCTCCTTTGGTACGTACTGCTACATAGTGATGCCCTTCGACCTTAAAAACGCCGGAGCTACATACCAAAGATTGGTCGACATGATGTTTTGCGACCAAATCGGGAAAAACATTGAAGTGTATGTGGACGACATGGTAGTCAAAAATCGGACCTCCAGCACGCATGAGCAAGACCTGCAACAAACTTTTGAAACCTTTCGAAAATACAAAATGAAGCTGAACCCAACTAAGTGCGCATTTGGGATCAAAGGAGGAAAGTTCCTAGGCTACATGGTCACAGAGAAAGGCATAGAGGCCAATCCCGAGAAGATCAAAGCAATCCAAGATAGGCAACTACCCAAAGATGTGAACGAAGTTCAACGGCTGAATGGAAGGATCACGGCCCTAAGCCGATTCATCTCTAAATCGGCGGAAAGAAGCTTACCATTTTTCAAAATATTGCGGAAAGCAGACAACTTCAGCTGGAATAATGAATGTCAACAAGCCTTCGCAGAGCTAAAAAATTACATGAACCAAATCCCCCTACTGACCAAACCTGTGCAGGGTGAGCCATTGATGTTGTACATAGCTGTGGCTAACCGAGCTGTCAGCAGTGTCCTTGTACGAGAAGAAGAAAATATGGAGAAGTTTGTATACTACATCAGGAAAGTACTCTCGGATGCAAAATTAAGATACTTGGAGATCGAAAAGATGGCTGTCGCGCTAGTCATCATGGCACGATGGCTAAAACCTTATTTTTTAACATACAAGATAATTGTGAAAACCAATCAACCACTCAAAACAGTACTAGGAAAAACTGAAACATCTGGACTACTTGTCAAATGGGCTGTGGAGCTAGGAGAGTTCGAGATTGTTAGGTGTATGCCCTCTATGCCTATGAGGAATTAGATTGAGTAGGGCCTAAATAAGTTATTTCTACAAAACGTTTGATGTTTCTATTTATAGAATAAAAGTTTTAATTTTGTTCATATAAATCTAATGGCATTTAACTGTATTGAAGAGATTTCAAGATAGACTTTCCACCTCTTATGGACAAGAGGGGGCAATGGAACAATCCAATACTTAACTCTGAAATTGGGAGTTCGTGAGTTAACGAATATTGATAGGGCATTAATATTCAACTCATTTGACACCGTCTTTGACAAAGAAGTGTCAGTTGTACACTGATTAGATAGTGAGAGTTGGTGTCATGAATATGATTAATGGAATTAAAATATTTGAACTCGACTCGCATTAATCCGATCACAAGAGTATTTACTCTTTGATAGTCAATGATTGAGATTAAGATTGCGATAGTATGTGTGAACTTTAGACCTGAGGAGTCATTTATAACATGCTTGTAGTATTGGATATGTTATCAGAGTAGTTAGACCCGTATCACCTGATAGGTGGGGTCAACCTCGAAGTACGATCCAATAGTGCATTCGATGTTATAAGATAACTTGCCAAAACTGGATTCACCGTCTCGACAGTAAACGAGTATGTGACCTGTACGATCATAAGCAATTGAAATTATGAGTCTTTGGCCAAAGCATATAAACTATCCCGTGATTGCCACTGAGGGTAGTTTGGTAATTTCCCATTATTATGATTCTAAGTACAATATCAAGTTCTATGAGTTTGACTAAACCATGACTCTTACTTGATCGGGTCACGTCGGTGAAGAGTTTATACACATATGGTACTCGTAGTCAAGGTTCGTGATGACATGATCATCTCGTTTTCAATTGGGTTACGATTTAGTTCCCCGATGTTGGCTAGGTGAAACCTTATCCTTTGGAATCCTCCCATTGTCAATTGAATCGAGCCTAGAGAGTCGCGCTATGTGAAGAAAAGGAATATTTCCTTAAGCTAAGGGTATTTTGATAAAATCACATTTGATGTGAATTGACTGACAAAATAGATGGCATGATTTAATTAAAGATATTTAATCGGATTAAATAAATTAATTAAATCATATTAATTCATAAGTTAAATTAATTGAAAATTAATTTATAGGCTGAATTAAATTAATTGGATTAATATTAATTAGATTAATGTAATTAATTAATTACCAATTGGATTGGATTGAGATTTAATTAATTACATATGGGCTAAGTCAAAACAAAGCGTGAAGCCCATCTACGAGGCCAATTCGGCCGCCCCTCATAGCAAACCTAAGAGGAGTCTTTTACTTGGTATAAGTAATTAGTCAGTGTCAGAACTCCAAACACACAAGTCAATGTTTTAGAATCTGAGACTGAGCCAAAATAAACCTAGAGCATTAGGAAAGTAAATCCCCCCTCTCCATCCATCTAGCCGCCTGCAATTGTTGCCGAGTAGGAGATCGATCTTTTCTCAGAGAATTTTTCTTCCACGTGATTATCTAGAGGGAGGAGTCTGGGACTGTTGCTGATAATTTGAGATTCAATATACGAAAAAGGTAATTCAATTACTGTTCTCAATTCTCGCCAATTGATCTATATGCTTAATATCATGAATAGCCCTGGATTGGATTCTCGGGTGTGATTCGAATTAAAAAAAATTCGTGTATAACAAACACTGTAGGTATGGAACGTAAAAGTACCAATAGAGGTATGGTTGTATTATTTATTTCATTTTTTACCAAGGGTGTAATTTAAATATATTTGTGTGAAAGACTAACTTACTTCCTTAAAGGGAATCAAAATTTTCTGTGTTTTCTTAGTTTTCACAAAGTATGCAGATATGATTCAAAAGCCTAAGAGAGAGATTTAGCACGGCATAGGTAAGCCTTTTTTCTTAGCAAGTCAGATAACACACGAGAAATAGATATAAGTAGGCATCATGATAGACATGTAATAAAACTAAGCAGTTTTCTACCCCCAACTGGAGGCAGGTCTGGCAAAACACGCAATAAACATAAACATAAATTGTCCAAGGGCTACATATATGCCCAAAACCAAATCAACAAAAATGTAAATTGTCTAAATGGCCATATATGCCCATTGAAAACCAAATTTTTTTTCATAAAAATCACTCAGTGGGCACAGCCCCAACAACAACAGCATCAATATTGGCAACACCAGGAGAAGGATCAGCAGCACCAGTGGGCTGGTCAACAACAGCTTCATCAGGCTGACCTGTAGCAGGTGGGACAGCTGAATCTACAGGAGAAACTCCTGGAGCGGCAACAGCAACCTCTAGGGCAACCTCCAAATCCAGGAAATCGTCAGAAACACCCTCGGGAGGATAACCCTTAGCCCGAAACTGAGCAGCATAGCCATCAAAGCCTTTGACAAAGAAATCAATAGACTTGTCATCAACCAGGTCAGAAAATTCCTTGGAAGCAAGGAAATCGGCGTTGAATTTGGCAAGGAGCTCTTGTCCTTCAGCAGAGGAGGGGAAGTTAGCCATCCAATTCTGGCACTCCACGTTCAGAACTTCCTCCTTTTGTGTTGCCTGTGTAGCTAAGGCCACCTCCAGATCCACCTTTTCATCCAGTAACTTCTAAAAATCTGTATGGAGATTCTTCAGGTCCTGACGCAAACTTTTCTCCTTAAACGACCAGGACTCCTGAGATTTCTTCAGTTGCTCCTGGACCTTGCACTACTACAGAAATGACCTATTACAACGCACTTATTACAGCGGTTTTAAAAAAATCGCTGAACGGAGGGGCCTATAATAGCGGTTCATGGGTGAACCGCTGTAAAAGGGACCCTATTACAGCAGTTCTTTGAAGAACCGCTGTAATAGGTCCCGAGACCTATTACAGCGGTTCTTCAAAGAACCGCTATAATAGGTCCATTAATTAAAAAAAATAAAATTAAAGATCTATTACAGCGGTTCTTTGAAGAACCCCTGTAATAGGTCAAAATATTTTTAAAAAAATTTCCCCCCATTTTTCTCGCCAAAATTTTTTCGGAGCTAGAATAAAAAATCAAGGACCTATTACAGCGGTTCTTTGAAAAACCCTTGTAATAGGTCAAAATATTTTAAAAAAAATTCCCCCCCATTTTTCCCGCCAAAAATTTTTCGGAGCTAAAAAAAAAAATCAAGGACCTATTACAGCGGTTCGTTGAAGAACCTCTGTAATAGGTCAAAATATTTTAAAAAAAATTCCCTCCCATTTTTCCCGCCCAAAATTTTTCGGAGCTAAAAAAAAAATTAAGGACCTATTACAGCGGTTCTTTGAAGAACCCCTGTAATAGGTCAAAATATTTTAAAAAAAATTCCCCCTCATTTTTCCCGCCCAAAATTTTTCGGACCTAAAAAAAAAAATCTAGGACCTATTACAGCGGTTCTTTGAAGAACCCCTGTAATAGGTCAAAATATTTTAAAAAAAATCCCCCCCCATTTTTCCCGCCCAAAATTTTTCGGACCTAAAAAAAAAATCAAGGACCTATTACAGCGGTTCTGAGAAGAACCGCTATAATAGGCTTTGACCGAAAATAAAAATCCTCTTTATATCCTCTTTCTCTTCTTCAGTTGAAATTTGAAATTTCATCTTGTGCATTTCCTCTTTATCTCTCACTACTCTCTCTCTCTCTCTCTCTCACTAACGCCGCCGACACTACCACCTCCATCAACGCCGCCGACACTACCACCTCCATCAACGCCGCCGACACCACCTATATGTATGGGTGTATGTATATTTTTGTATGTGTGGGTATATTTATTTTGTGTATATGTGGGTGTATATGTATATTTGTGTATGTGTGGGTGTATGTATATTTGTGTATTTACGAAAATATTTCTCGGTTGAAATATTGATGTATCGGAATGACACAAAATTTCAACGGTCATAGAGAAACGGTATTCTAAACAAAACGTATGACATTGTCATACGATCTCGGGATTTTAGCTATTTGAGATAATTTAAGGCCTCAAATGTGCATTTTTTTACGAAAATAGGGTATTTTTGTAATAAAACGTAAAATCACGAGATCGTAAGACCGAGTCTTACGTTTTGTTCAGAATGCTGTTTTGCTATGACCGTGCGAATTTCGTGTCATTCCCATACAGTAAAATTTTAAACGAGAAAATAAAATTAAAAAAAAAAAGCCACCTATTACAGCGGTTATGGAAATTTTAAAAATTTTGTAACCGCTGTAATAGGCCCCGGAAAAAAAAATTTAAATTTTTTTTTTTACAGCGGTTATTTGTATAACCGCTGTAATAGGGTATACCTATTACAGTGGTTAAAAACCGCTGTAATAGGCCAGTTTTGTAGTAGTGTTGGATAATTTCTTCTGCATGTCATCCACCTCAATATTCTGATACTGATCTGTCAAGGCATAGCCAGCTAGCATGTGGAACTGTCATAAAAGGCAGATAAAATATTTATATAGAGAAATCAATAAAACATAAAAATTAAGAATATAAACACCGATAAAACTTGCCTAGGGAAGAAGAAGTAGGGCAGCCCTGGAAGCCACGAGCGGAGTCAAGCTCTTCAGATAGTGACGATCTAGAGAATTGGGTAGCCTCTGCATAAGATCTATCATCACTGCAATGTCATTACTCCTCA